>PDGT01000020.1:1319225-1331226 GCA_003671415.1 Megathymus violae | reverse complement strand
CTTAAGTACGAGGACAGCAATCGCTCGTGATTGGTAATGGTCAGTTTTGATGCACCGGGGGATACTTATCATGACATCGAGGTTCACACGGGACCGTTTTGGGAATGGAACGATCGACGACTTGAATTGCGATTGATGTTAGGTTGGGCGTATTTCAAATTTCATGTATTACGATTTTTTTTCAATCATGTCCATTCACTGTTATTGAACCTAATTGTTGAACGTGTTACAGACGTCGGAAATTTTATTTTCGACTTCAAATCCTCTTTGTATTTCAAAAAGCCATTCGATTCAAGGTTAACCGAAGTCAATCAATCCAATGCCAGTCAATCGTTAGATCGATTGGCATTAGTCAACGAATCCAAGGTCGTGTATGCAGTTGGATTTTATTTAATACTAACAGATCCAATACTATATCAATGAATTTTATATAAAACCCGTAGTACATCAGACATTATGACGACATACAATTGATTGACAGATTGAATTGTCAAATCTCACTGTCAAAACCCCTGTATAATAAAATGATTAGTTTCTCATTTACACATTCTGATACATTGTCCACTTATCTGTTAACCTTGGGTATTCATTTGTGTGCTTAACGTGTGTGTACACGCTCGTATAATTTGTAATATAAAGTATAATTCCTTTCAATGAATAATCGAGTCAATCTAAAATCAAATTGATAACTCGGTGGCTTCTCGAGATAGACGAGTCGGCGGATTAATGTTGCTAGCCGATCGTCAGTTCTACCGTTCTACGTTCGATTTCTCGCCCGGTTTCGATCATTCGTGTTGTCATATTGTGTGTTTGTGTGTGTGTGTGTGTGACATAATCTGCTTTTATAATTGTTGTTTATTAATTACATATTGTATAAAAATACATTTTCAAGTGTTTCATAACAATCATAAAAAGCCACATTCTAATTCGTCGGCGTTTCGTTCCCAAAAAGAGCAAACCCAAATGCACCGAAACGATTCGGTGACGTGCAGTTTTTTCCCTCAGATAATAAAATGTTTTGCAAACTTCACCGAGAAGGATGTGTCGCTTTGCAAAAGTACTCGTGCGGCCTTCCAGTTTCCAACTTTAAGATAACTATCGCGTTTTGTGTTTTTGTCATCAATCTCGTCACGTCATCCGCTCACTGGTGAACAGCACGGTCTTCTATTGGCATTAGCATCACTTTTGGTGTGCGATAAGCAAGGGATGACTTTGGTCTTTCGCAAATTGGCTTCTTATGTCATAGCGCCGTACACATCTATAGTGACTAGCCATAAGATAGACAATGATTACGTTATCTTATCAGCAGCTGTCGTACAGTAACACAGTGGTATAATACGGTGGTAGAATTGGATGATCGAGCGTGAATCGTAGATTGTAGAATCAAACGAGTGATGGGGTATAATGTTCTTTCATATATAATAATCAATGTACAATAAATAATACTCACGCAATTACCACAGTTATTCTTGTAAAATGTGAAGTACACTGCGATGTTGTAACAAGTCAGTTGCGAAAGGGCCCGATTAACGCATGTGGCATGTCGATGTTGTTGTTAATATCCGCGTCTGGTCATGGGGATGATACAATTAATGTCACCGTTATAACGCTGGTATCACCACTGACATCGGTGTAATAAGCAACGGCCATGACGTTTTCAGTTACGAGACGCGCTTGTACGACACCCCGAGACCTATCAACACTGAGTTTAGCAAAACGGAGGAGCAGCGGTTCGAGTCTAGCCAGAGCCAGTACAGTTCACAGTTCACCAAGCAAGAGCAGAAGTACGGGTACGACGCGCCGAAATTATCGTCTCCGATGAGCCCCAAATTCAACGCGAGGGACCTGAAGTTCGACGAGAAAACCGAACCAATCTACACGTCACTGAAAAAGCCGACGACACCTAAATCTCCGTTCGACGGGGTCGGGCAAACGTTCACCGAACACCAGAAGTCGACCGAAGCGATCCCCGGCGGGACCAAACACTCGGAGTACACGGTCAAGAGCGAATCCTACCAGAGCTATCCGAAAACGGAGTATATGAAAACCGAAACCCGCCAAGAGATCAAATCTCCATTCGCGACTTCCACGCCGTCCAAGTTCGATAGGTCCGAGTTCGATTATTCCAAAAGTATGGACCTTGTGAAGGCGCCGACTCCCGAATTCGACAGGATATCGTCGCCGTACGGCAAAGAAGTGCACAGCTACGGCGGTCCCAACTTCATGGAGGAGACCATGACCGAGGTGAAGGAAATACCGAACGGCACGCAAAAAATCACCACCACGAAAATTTACAGCTCATCCCCCGTCAACATGACGAGTACGAACACGAGATACGAACCGATCAAGCTCGAGGGCATAGACGAGCTATCGAAATCGTTCGACAACGAGTCGAGATACAGCACTTTGGACTCTAGATTCAACACGCTAGAGTCGAAAATGAGTTCGGACACCAGCCGCTCCTTCATGCGCCCCTCCGACTTCCAATCATCTGACTACCAGGCCACCAGCAGCGTTACGAAGGTCAAAAAGCCTTCCGAGCTGATTAAGGATATCGATAGCATGGATAAGAAGTTCTCGAAGTCGACGATCACCTCGGAGACGATCGAACGTAAATCCGTGACGACCAGCTCGCACAAGTCGGAGACCAGCTCGACTGTCACGAAGAAGTTCGGAAACTTCTAAGGTTTGCGCCCTTCGCCGTACGAAGTGTAGCTTTTTATAACGCTTTGTGTGTTAAGACTTTGAAAAAATTTCAACTTTGCTTCGAAAAGTGCACTTTTATCTCAAGTTTAGTTGTACACTCTTGTGATTGGATACTGAGATTTCAGATGTGTTAATTATCGTAAATTTCAATTTGAGTAACGCGTTGTTTCGATCTAAATTTGTACTTAATCGGCTTTCGGTTCCAATTTACGAGGTAAGTTTTCTTTATCGTTTATTCTCAAAGGATGAAATTTATTTAAAATCGCAAGAGTGCCGTTAGTTGTAGGTACAAATAACAGTGCGTGTCACGTGCGGTGCTAACATTATATTTGTTATCTGTAGTCCCAACAGGTGCCTCGATGGATTCGATTCTAAATTTTATATCGTTCGTTCTTATTAAAGTTATATTCGAGTTAGATTTTCAGTGTTTATATGAAAATTGCCGAAGCCAGGGGTTCGATTTTAATAGTTAAACGTGCCTTATGTACTGTTTCACGTACGATACTAAATGTAAGATTTAATAAACAGTAAAATAAAATAATAATAATAAAAATCATTGAATGTTTGTTACAAAATTGTAATGTTACGTAAAGCAGATCATTACAAAATGAGAAGAAAAAAAATGTACACTTTCAAACATCTGGCATTATATATCCATTGATATTGATGCGCATCCTGGCTTATAATTATGATTCACGGAGTGCTAATAAATCCTCACATGAGGTATTATATTCGCGATGCCTTTTTTGAATAAATTATACAACGGTATAAAGATATTTTATACGGTGAAATATAAAAAAAATACAATAAAAATTACCTTTTACTTTAGCCAACAAACTATTGTACGGCTGAGGTGAGAATATAAAATTTTTACTTACAACTTACTCTTTACTTACGTTTAGTGACGTGACCAAAAAAAACTATAGTAATATGTAAAAATTAACAATTCGCCGAGAGTGCCGTTAAAAAGAAAATCGTATTTATATACAACTTGTGCCTTTACCGTTTAAATGAAACTATTATTAAAAACAATTCAATATTGTATATGTTTCGGCGAGCTGTGTGCAATACGGATTGTAGTAAAAGAAACTGTCACAAAGAAGAGAAATAGAAAAAAAAAAATACGGAGATTACAACAGGACCGGTATTACAGCACTGTCAACGGAAATACATTTAATCCTGTACACACAGCTCGAAATTATAAATATACGAAAAAGTGCCATAGAGAGTTATTTATAAGTGTATATAATTATAAAATGTTACATTATTAATATTATTGCATACAATTCTATAATATTTTAGTATTACCATGTAGTTTTAGGCGGGAGTATAATTTTAATAGTATACTAATTATAGATTATGCAATGGTTTTCGAAGCTAATTTACTAAGATTAATAAGTTATGATTTTTGGTAATCGCATTGCGCGGCCTCCGATTTGAATTTTTTTTTTGTTTACTTTATACACATTTTTTATCTGTTTATGCGATCTGAGGTCATGCAACGACACTGGCGAATTAAAACATAAAATAACTGTACTAAACGATAAATTGTGAAGCATGACTAATAACAGAATGTATAACAATAACATAGTGTAGCTATTTTGATGTGATCTTTATTTTTTTTGTGTAGCAAAATTGTAACCGTGGCGGCCACTGAAGTGGCATGAAACAACTGGGCGCTCTCTATGAGCGACAAGGACAGCTTATACATAATTATATGTGCCTTAAATGAAACTTGTTTTCGTTTGTGTTTTGTCTTTGTGTTTAATGGTAAAAAAATATATAACATTTAGTGTATAGAAGCCCGCGGAAGCGAATCGTCCACTGAAGGTACTGTAACACCAATTTTGTTAGCTTAGAAACTTGTAGATGTAGTGTATATTAATATTATTTTCTTATACATATAATATGTAGTGATTTTCCAAGTGGCTCTTCTATATATTTAATATTTAAAAAAGATAAATTATAGCAGTGACCAGTTTTTATATATTTAATTGTATAACAGTCTATTTATACACTTATACATAAGTATATATTACGAATGGAGGATATATTTTGACGGTGCAATGGATTGAGTTTGTTTCTAGTAATGATTATAGTTATATAATTATGTAGTAAAAACTTTTGTGATACAGACAATGGCATAATAGACTTGACGTTTTTAATTAAATATCGCTAAATATACAACAATGTAATTATATCGCAATATTTTAATAGTGAATATATACAAGAGCTGTTATTATTTATTTTAATTTATAAAATATATAAAGGGGAAGTGTAATCCCAGGCTAAATATTGTGTCTTATAATTGTAATTAATATTATAGAACATAATTATTATTCTGTAGCATTTTAATAATGTATTTTGTAACTTCTAACATATTTACTCTCATTACTGTAGCATTCTATTATTAATTGTGTAATGTCGTGTAACTTTATGATTATATAAATATATTTCAAAATATATTATCAATGGATAGTTATAAGATACGTTCATAACATTGTTCGGTATAATCTCAGTATGTGGAAGCCAAATTGATTTTTTACTAATTAATATTTTTTAGTAATAATTTTATTCGGTTTGATGTTTTCAAATTAATAATTATTTTATTGTTAATATTATTTCGAGATTTTATTATTCGGCAGCCGGTAGCGGTAGCTAGGACGGTAGCGTACCACGACACAGCTGATATACTTGATGTAATATAATGTAACATGTATTCATATACTGGTCGTTTTATTTTATTCAAACTACCCTCATACTAGTTGAATTAACGACTGAAGCGCTCAGTCTTCTTAAAACCGATGAAAAATGAATACGTTTCAAGATCATTACCATGTATTTTGATATTCTTTCCAAGGAATTACGAACCAAATAAATTACGAAATAAATAAATTGTTTTAGTATCGGGTAGTAATGTCCTAAAATATCTGGCCGCTACGAGAAGGGTATAGGGTCGTGTGAAATTTACATGTGCTGCAATGGACGGATTCCGAATTAACGGCGGGCGGGTGGATGACTACATACCGTCTGCCGTCAATCTAAAATATACATAATTTTGGTTGCTATATTTCTAGAGGTGTCGAACATATGACGATAATTATAGGTTTTTGCTACAAAGGAAACTATATTAAAATAAATCACAAAACTTTATTTACAAGAACAATAAATTACAATTAAATGGTAAACGTAAAAATATAAATGCGAGGATCGGTAGATGCCCTGCAGTTGGGTAAAGTCAGATATGATCTAATCAATAAATTTATTGATATATTTCTGACTGACTATTCCCAGGTTCTATGTTTTTTTTCTTCATTAAAACCGAATCATTATTATTATCCGCAGGAATAATTATTTAGAGAGCTATACAGATGTTTTAAAATAAAGATACATATTACTTTATTGTACAACAAAAGAAATACATATTACATATACAAAAATTATTAAATTAATATTAATTAAATTCTCGGAAGGTATTTCTATCAACAGACGAAGTACAACAGAGCGGTAGATTGCGAAAAATGGGCAAAAAAACGTATTTTCCGTGCTACATGGAAGACGTAAGATTACATCTGATCCCTTTGATAATTTGAGTAGATTCGACAAATTCTGAGACCGGTGCAGGTGCGTTCAATGGGGTGGTCCATTGTTTCTACTATTATTTCCGCTGGGAGAACATTCGAGAAAAGTTTTGTACATTACATTAGTAAAGTAATATGTACAGTGGAAAGATACTTTTTTGTCCACTACGGTCAAGTATTGATCAGTTTGCTGAACTGACTTCTTGTCCAATTACCTAAATCCTATATGGATATAATTGGTCTAAATAGTAAAAAAATGTATGTCAAGTGGACACAGTAATTTTTGATACTTTGTTACCATGGATAGAATAAAATGATTAAACGCTAACAATGCCACTATTCTCCTCGAGCGATACCACGTTCCGGTCGAGCTCTGCGGAGCTCGGCCGCAGCTTCTTCCTCTTGTCCTTGCCGTGGTGCTTCTTGTGGCCCTTCCCCTTCTTCTTGTGCGAGCGTCGGGAGTGCTTCCTCGCCTCGTCGGAAGTGTCGCTCAGGATGTGCGTCTTGCGATGGGTTTCCACTGGTGCCACGTACTGCGCAGGCTCCTAGAATATCAAGTGTTATCAGAATACAGGGAGTGGATCTCGGCAATTTTCGGTATTTTCTTGGTTTGGCTGCTGATGTGTGAAAATACGATTGCCGAGAGACAAATATAAAAAAATAATTTTGCACAATTTTATACCTGACAATCTTCATCGTTATCATCGAAACCCGTAACTGTACTACAGTTGGTCTTGGGTTTCCGAAGACAATAAGGAGTCAGAATTGGCAAACTTCACACAATTAGTCTAAAGAAGATCTATGACTTCGATATATTACATTCCGTTGAAGCGATGAGCGGGGATCAAGAAAATTTACGAAGTGGTGAAGAAAGTGTACTAGGAAGGGTGCTGAGAAAGAGTTCCAAAAACCATGTAGTTGGTTTGACTGTGTTTATGAACGGCACCTCACCTCACCTATACTCCAACCGGCCAACGTTGCATGCTCTTGTAATTCACATAACTGAAGACATGTACGACAGTTTGAGCACAGACTGACCTTGGGCGGGTTGATCCTCCGCTGCACGGTGTTGCTGGCGTCGCTGAAGTACCCGTTGAGGTGCGCGTCCTCCACGAACAGCGGCGGCTCGCTCGACCCGTCCGTCGTGCGCAAGTACTTGCTGCCCCTATTGCGGACCGTGAACCTACCGGTGCAGTAAAGTAGAATTTGTTCGAAATTGGCTTAATCAAACACATTTCGAATGTCAGAGAGCGGTCCAGGATGAAGAGGCGGTAAGAAACTCAAGGGGTTTTTTTTC
Organism: Megathymus violae; assembly: GCA_003671415.1. Taxonomy (NCBI): domain Eukaryota; kingdom Metazoa; phylum Arthropoda; class Insecta; order Lepidoptera; family Hesperiidae; genus Megathymus; species Megathymus violae. The sequence continues at coordinate 1,323,642 of PDGT01000020.1, read as the reverse complement.
CTACTCACAGTTACAGACAACACTTACTACGTCTTTGGAAAAAATCGTCTAGTTTGTTAAACCTTTCTTCACGAAAAAGCCTTTGACATTACAATATTAAGTCAATTCCAACTGAGCAGCAAATCCAGTAGCAGAGCACTCGTCATAGTCTTATTCGTTCAATAATTAAACAGGAGTGTTCTGAAAATTAATATAAGTTTTTTTTACCGTTTATAATGTTCGTTGTCCGGCGCCGGCTGTTTAGGCTTCAAGACATTTGAATGTTCTTGCAGCTGAAACTTGTGATGCGCACGCAGCGGGACCACCTCGGCGTCAGACAGATGATCCGGCATACTGGATTATAACGGATATGTCGGAGACAGTCATGAATACGATTGTTAACCGAAACGCGACAGGTGACCCGAGTGTTGTCAGCACCGTCGCTATTATGCGACACTCGGGGACTCGTGCTACAACGGAGTCTAAGTGACACGTGTGATCCAAATAGTGTGCGCTAACTCATTTTCCTATCGGAGAGGTATTCATTGCACGATACCGTTCTAAAGTAAGGTCCCGGATAATATGAAATTCCCACCCACAAAACTTTTTTGGCGCAATAGGAAGGCATTCAAAACACAATTCCTAGAAATCTTGTTTATAAAACCAGCCAAAATTGAGAGGCAAATTAAACCTAGACCAATAATTATTCGAACAATTCGTTGATCTTACTGGAAAATGATGCACCTTGGCTATTAAACATGACCTTGCCAATGTCTGGGACATTGCTCTAGATCACTAGACATTCAAGTAGAATTTCGTTTTCTGGTATGAAGAACTTACCGTTTTTCTAAGCTATTGTCAGGGTCACCCGGCTTGACCTGGTGCACTTTTTCGTTCATCTTCTGCACCACGTTCTCGATGTCCCGCATCCTGGTGCCGATGGCGTCCACCAATGCCTGCAACGCCGGCTTCTTCTTCTCGTCATCTGAAGCCTCGAATAGATGCGTTGGGGATTCCTGAAATATGAGCCGTTAAGAACAGCATTTGACAAAAGTGCATCTATCTACTAAATTCAGAGACACTACAAATGCGCTACATGAAGAAAATAAAGTGGGACCATTATCACGAAACGACATTTTTAGGGAAGGCATCTTACCTACCACCTCTACCAATCATAATAGAACAAAGACTAACAGAATGCTGTTATCTCAAAGAAATGCGCAGATTTTCATGCGGTTTTTACCAATCGGAAGGATTATTTCACAAGAAAAATTTTGGGTGTTCGTAGCGAATATGAAAATTAACTAAACGCCAGATAGAAGTTAATATACTGTTACTATTTACAAACCATGAAGGCTGTTACACATACTAACACCCCTACACCAGGGTTCGGACGGCGTAGGTCACTTTATCCGCAACAATATAAGTCTAAGATCTTATAAAAGCAGCTTACTTTAAACGCATTGTCAGTATCAGTAGTCGGGTCCTGTTCGTTCCACTCCTTCTGCGGGATCTCTGTCCAAGCGGCTTGGTGAGTCTGTAGCGTGGAGGTCCATAGTTTAAGGTAAATACAGTTGGTAGTTGGTAGTGATAATGTCAGTTCATAGTCGGGCATTAATCGCATTTCCATCGATTCTAACTGATGTGTAGAAATTATATTAATAATGACTAAATATCAATTTATAATTCAACGTATGTAACAAAAAAATACATTTAATTATTAACGAACATCAGGTTTTCTAAATAGCAACGAAGATACGTAACTCTGCAAATTCACATTTGCGGAGCGTGATGGTCGATGACCTTTATGTTTTACACTGAACGCTGTGAGAGGATACTCAAGCCCACCAGTGGGACAGAGATGGGTTTAATGGAGATATCGTAATAACTGTACTTTTACCTTGGAGGATTTGCGTGTGACTGTCACTAAGTTAGCCTTTTCCTCCGATGCCTCCGGCGACTGTTGGACAGAAAACGAACACGTCAGAGAGGAGACGGAACAAACGCTGTCTCTTTCACACAGACACACAACATGTAAACAGTACACTACGAGTCCCTGTGTATTAAGTGCCATGGCACAAACATTTGGCTCTGTCTGTTTGTACACAAGTCTTTCTGTCTGTACATGCAAATTTTTAACTCCATATTATGGGTGTTAATCGAAGATATTTTTTATCTGAGTAAATGAATCTGTTCTCGCGGAATTTTCCAAAGCGACGCGAGGGCAAGTTACTTGTTGCTTAGTAAACATTACTTCTAGGCAACGAACTCTGGACCGTTCGCTCGATTGTCACGGTTATTATTAACTACACGATCGACCGGCTAATGTCCCGATTTTTATACGCTAAAATATTTTATGTCATAGTCCAATTATAAAATTTACAAATTGATAAGCTGACGTGAAGTTCATGAAATTATGGTATTTAATTCCATTTTGCAAACAATTTGAAGCAACGCTGGCGCGGTTTAGAGTTGCGTGCGTGGCCTCTAAGAACTAATATTGTTTTGAACGTGTCTGTTTAGTATTCATCCCAACTACCATTCTCATAATAAGCGAATAGGAGGTCGGTGGTATTCTCTCACTTTCGAACAGCTGATCCGTCTGCTCGTTTGCCTGGACGTGTCTATGAGACCCTTGTCATCAGACCTTTACCGTCAGACCTCGCTGCACTTACCCTCTCAGTGACGATGATGGCATCCTCGAGCTCCAGGTCATTGTTCCGCTGCTCCTTGTCGAATGTCTCGTCGGAGATCGATTGTGAAGTTTTACGACGTTTGTGTCTGAAATAGTTTATTTTAATTTGGCACATGTACCATTGAATAGAAATATCAATATTTTTTCAAAAAAAAAACATTTTTTACAGTAGCTATGGCATTTTGAAATCGTAAGGAATGTTTGTAATAGAGTTTCGATGATATTCATAGCCGAGTAGATGACATTCATTACTAGGATACATACGCGTATATTATTTCATACAATCTTTTTCTTTTTATAGTTAAATAATTTATGTATTTGACTTAAAATAATAGAATGATTTACCTAGTATCGCTTTTCTTGTGTTCTTTGGTTTCGGACTCCGTCGCCAAGGCAATCTGTCGAGAATTGTAGAATCAATTGCATTTTTGTTAATTACGCACCAACTTCCACATCTAAGATGTCACAGAAGTTTTTGATATCATTTTTACCACTTTTTATTGTTTGACCATTTCAATGAAATGCTTCATCAGCCGTTTTACGAAATTGTAATTTTTACGATACGGCTACGACATCACACCATAGTACAAAGATACAGTAATTACAAAAAGTATCGCCTAGACTTTCTTACGCTTTGTACAAAGAAATAGTAATTTGCAAGGTAGGTTTGAGGTAATGAAGTAAATAACAAAAATATTATTATTATTATTATTATTTTAAAACAACTGATAAGAACGATGGTCGCGTGTCAACATTGCGGAGAAACACATTTTGAGCGTTCTATAACGGGGCTTTGAGAACAAAATTTATCATCCGAAACTTATATATACTAGGGACGTAACTCGACTCTTATCATTCCTCTAGCCCCGGCGCATCAAAGCAAACCGTGTGTATAAATTGAATGAAAATATTTAAAAGTAGTACATTGAAATATTGGTAATCGTTGTCAAGTAAAAATGTTTAACCTTTTCATAACTTCATAAGCATCTTTATGTTAATCCTGAAAATAAAAGATATAAACGCGTTTTTTTTACGCTAGATGGCGTAAGAACAAATTGTGCAATCTACCGACCGCGGAATTTCTTTTACCTTTTTCCAGGCACATTGTTCCGGATGGGTATAGGTTATATACGGTTTAAGATATTTATTTTTCAAAAAGAATAGAAAGTTCACTTAACATGAGAAATACACGATAATCATTATAACTAAAAATTGCAAAGAAGAACGGTATACAGAAATCAAACTTATGAATACAATAAACTTTGTGGGTATTTCATGTATATAGAAATTATTCAACCGAAACGAAGCCACCATTTATGTATGGGGTATTTATAAAAAAATGATTTACCACGATATCGGGAACTTGCGCAGGCTTCACGTCGTCACAGTCCGGCGAGTCAGTGGCCTTCTTGGAGGTCCTGAGCACCTTCTGACCAGCGGCCTCCGAGTCCGCGGCCAGCTCGTACACGGGGCCGAGGCCTGCATTCCTGCGATAGACATGCAACGGGAATTGGTGGAGTTTGCTTCCAGGGGGACGGCAGCTTAGCATAGTCGGATGTGTCTCGTGAAAAAGTCAAAAATGAGAATTTCTAGCGTCCCTCCACATCCCCCACATGAGATTATTGGACACTGCAAAATGTCTTCAAATTATTTGGTGAAATGGTATGTGCGTAGACACCATTAGCTGTGTGTCGTGAAAAAAGGAAAATAGGGAGTGCCTAGTTTACAACCCCCCCCCCCCCC
>PDGT01000020.1:1203522-1318491 GCA_003671415.1 Megathymus violae | reverse complement strand
TATATATATATATATATATATATATATATATATATAAACCTACAGCTGCAAGGAAATTCTGACTTAAAGTCATTATGACTCAATCTCAGTATTATTGATGTAAGTTGCAACATGATTTATTTTTGTGCAAATGCATTAATAATAATTTATAATCATAAACAAACATAACTTATCGTTCCTTGAAAGATAATCATGACTAGGTGACACTAATAATGTTAAATTGGCTACATAGTATCACCAACCGCTCTCCCTTCGCTTTAGAATCCCGCGGGAACAGATCCAATTCCCGGGATGGAAAGTGTACTATATTACGACCAATAATATGGAATACCAATATGCCAAGATTACCTAATCTGCATCTGTTCATTGGTCGCTTATATAAGCGTGTTTGTAAACTCAAAGAATTTTCCGATGTTTCCAAAATTAAAACCCTAAATCTGAAGATACATTTGGCGTCGAAGGGTGTGGTTGTGCAATTGTGCATTTATTATTAATCCATATTGGAACGGCGTGGTATCGAACCCTGCATGCTTTACACGAAAAGCGACCGTCACATCATGCCGCTAATGGGCCCATGGGCCACAGTCCACAACGCTCATAAATATTTTATATTTTACTTATTATAAGTTAATGCTCGACTACAATGACCATGTACAATTGACTGCGATGATTATGTATCGTAAAAAAATTCAGTTAAAATTAACGGAAATTCTGTACTGTTAATTGCAATAAAAACTCATGTCAAATTTGTTCTAATGACGAAAGGTTATTACAAAGTAGAAAGATAAGACTGCCTCGACATGAGTTAAATATATAGCCAATGCATTAGCAAGTGTGGTCTGTGTTTGTTGTTCCGGAACCACCCACGGTGGGGATGTCAAGCGATGGTGCTGTTTGGCTTTCTAAGTGTTTCTAAAAATGCATTTCATTTCACACCCTCACTTGATGGTAAGTGGTCATGTAGCCTTAGGTGGGTAAAGTGCATTAACTTAGATAATGCCTAATCACTCTTCTCTCGAAATCATCCACAGTATGAGATGGGACCACCGACGCGGGCAGACTATTGCAACCCTTATCGTACGTATACTAAATGACGAACCAGAAGTTGTCGTCCGTACCGGAGCTGCGGAGAGATGTTTACGAGGTAAGGATGGATAATCGCCGTGCGTGCGTCAAATAGTTCGCTGGTAGAGAGGATTCGAAAAAATCAGATCGTGTAATTCTTGCGCACGCTGTTCAAAATGTAAAGTTCTATGTCAATGTGATCTGAAGGTCTACCTGAGCCTGGTACAGCAGAACGGGAACTGCATGTTGGTGTCTTCGACTACTTCTTCACACTCTATGGCCGACTCTGGAGCCTCGACTCTTTTACAACTGCAGAGACGAGACGACATTATAATACGGCAAAGATCATTTAGGACGTTTTTAACTGAAAGATTGCAAGAAGTGCATATTATCATTTAAATTATTTATTTATATCAAGAGCTATGTGAAAATTTTGTTACTAAACGTCATTAATGTAGACTAAAAATAAAGTCAATTAAAAATAAATGAAAATAATCACATAATAATTCACACCCTTACACCTAGTGTTTGTTCGTTGGAGTTGCGGTGGACAGATGAGATATAACGAACACCCACGATCCGAGAACAATCATTTTCTATTATAATTTTATCTTAGCTGAGAAACAAACGCTGGACCTCTCGCAAGACAGATACATCGCTACCAACTAGGCTTCAAAGTTGTCCACACCGGCGACGTTTTCAACACATAACATTTCGCGTTGTTTTCTTCGAAGCACGCATTGAAATCATTATTATATATGACAAAACGAATGATCATTCACCGTCATCAACGGGGGATTTTAAAGCCCGAGCTGATAAGCCATGTCGAGGGCCAAGTATATAGAAACCTTAGAAACTCTGGCGGGCCACATATCGCTTCATAGTGCAGTATATTTAGCGCCAGAAATTGCGATTAGACATTCAGCGGTGGACTTTTATTGATGAAGCCGGTTACTTACCCAACAGTGTAAATAGCGAGGTTCCTCCCCCCAGGCTGGCAGCGATGTCTGGTACAAGAGTAAGCATCAGCCCATTCTGTATACGCTGCGTGCTTCTGCATCGTTCTTGGATCCGTACAATCTGGAGAATATAATAGGAACCTGTGTAATATCTGCCGTTTGCATGGTTAAACGGAAAAATAAATAGAAGAGGCTGAGACTACTTGGTGGTGGGATGAACACTTGGCTAACAGGGAGTTCTAGTTTTTGTTCTGTTAATTCAGCAGGCAGATCAACAAATTGAAAAATAAGGTCTACAGATATGGCGAAGGGCTATACGGTAAGGGGTCACCTCTGCCCATGCACCTTCATGTTGTCAACGCGGTACCAGCCCAAAACGGACGTGGTACACCCGCTTTATTAACTGGCAGTACACCACTGGAATTGAAGCAATTTAAAAACATTTTACAAACAGCCAACTACAGCTAGGGTAGCTAGCCGAGTAAAGAACTTTACCACCCTGCAATAGTCGGGTTTGATCTGGGTTACCTTGCGACCTGAAATATGAGGTATCGAGAATCATAACATCGTTCTTGAGCAGGGTGCACCACGATTACCAAAATAACAAAATTTGGACTTAAGTATTTATTGAACCCTTTACTTTATAAATAATTAACATCCAATCAATGATAACGTGGTGAAACAAAAACGTCAGTATCTGTCCTGTTTCCCAACTGAATGCTTGCTAGACAATAAGTACTTTTGTAAAAGGAAACCTAAACTGAGTTCTCTATAATGTCCTCAGAGATGTGTAAAATCTGCACTAGTTGAACAGCGTGCTGGACTTGGCCTTCACACATTTCCCCTGTTTGTTGTGATAGTTATGTGATTTAATCTTACATTGATCTTTATAGTTCTCGGTGACCGGGCCGGCGGAGGTTATAACTAACACACCAGCAACAATAACGTATACACACGACATGTTAATTAGTGTGCGTCGAGTTGAACGCAGCACGGTGTTGACTTTGTGAGTGAATTGAAGTCGTTGCTGAGAGGTATATCATAAGTGTTGAGTGTACAGTTGTGGAGAAAGCCGCTTATCAAACATAGTACTACTGCCGGAGAAAGTAAAAAAATTGCTTTTTTTAATTTGCCATCTACAAAATTGTTTTGATAATTTTAATGAATTAGTTGCCAAATTATATTAAATAATAAATACGATTAAACTTATTAAATAATCTCATACTGCAGTGGCTAAAAACAAAATAATTTTTGAATATTTTATCAACATTTTTTTAATGTAAATAGCCGACAAACGAGCAGACGAGCCACTCAATGGTAAGTGGTCACCGTCGCCCCGTGACTTCAATAACACTATAGGTATCACTGATGCGTTGTCGACCTAGAGTTAAGAAAAAAGAAACAAATTACTTAAACTGGAGTAGACAGAAAGAAAGAAGAACTTACATAACAAATTGGTACTTTTCACAAATGATTAATAAATTACAACTTTATATGATATCTGATATGTATAGACCATTATTTCATAAAACAGAAATTAGTGAAAAGTTACTCGAGAATATACCTCGACTTTGTTAATAAAATCTCAGCGTTGGTTTACAGCGGCTACCCAATTTATATTCGAGTTCAGTAATCGGCCTTACCAGCAGGGTAAACGGATCTTTTTTTACATAAAACACTCGTACTCCTCACTCATGTTAATTAAGCGGTAGACCCACGGAATTATCAGTCATGAGCAGAAATAGGGATCTCGCTTTGTGTACAGGCAAAAACATTCTTACAGCAATCACAGTGTGATCATTTAACCAGCAATAAAGAATAATTTATTGAAACCGTTTATCGATGAAGTGGACCCTTCAATCGATTTTTAATTATTTTAAATCGTACAATTTTCTCCAAGTAACTTTCTCAACGATTGTCCAGTCTGTCTGCCCCGTACACGTACATTTCTAAACACGGCACAACACATCCGGTTTACGTTTCACTTGCGACAAACAGTTAACGGAAAATCTGAGCGACAGTAAACCTTAAGGCGTTACCATAGCGTCTTCTTCTTAATGTTTACTACGAAGCTGTTATCAAACTGCAATGCGAAGTTCGAACGTGGTTAAGAACGTGACTGAATTGTTACACCCTACCAAATTTTCTTTTTCATCATCAGCCTATATTAGCCTACTGCCACTTTAACTTGCTAATTATTTAAGCTGTGTTAATCTATTTCGTTCTCCGGAGAATAAGTTCTTTTTGGAATCGATGCCTCAGATACATATCGGGCATAGAGAACTGTGCATGTGTGCGTTGAGCGATGAAGATGGAATAGCCGCTTTGGACTGTCTACGTCTCGGCTCTGTGTCGTAAAATTGCATGCATTGGTAGAAGACTAGCGACGAGAAGACCTGACCGAGTTTCCCGTTCTCCAGCGGTATTCTTCAGTGATGTTTCTTCTGAAACTTGTTCTTACCTAGTTTGGGCGTTTGCCTTAGGTCGGTGTATGAGCTACACACCGAGGAAATGCCACCTGCATCTTGGGTAGTGTACTTATTTTAATGAATAATTTTATTTAAGTTTAAATTTTAATTCTATGTATGTATAAATAAAAGTTCAGTATAACTTCTAAAATTAGTTAATCAATGGATTTTAACAAAAGAAAAAATACTTATGTGATTTATTTAAATAAAGTAATAATGATAATGTAAAAATTATATTTAAAAGTAACGAAAATAAACTTAATTACGTGTACTTCATTGACGTGATCACAATGACAACAAAAAAAATATTTGTAAACGTTATCAGATGTTGTTAATATTGGAGTCACTGCAAATTGACATCAACATTGTAATAACAGATATTATCTGTACTCACAATAAAACTGCTACGGACCCAAATCAAGTTTGTGTTCCCGCCTAATTACGATGTGGGAGTCTTCAAGAGGAGAGCGAATAGGCTTTTTAAGTTAGTGCATTCAGTATCTCAGATTTCATCACCATTTACCGTCAAGTGGGAATATTGTCAAGCATTAACTTATCTTATGTAAAAAAAATCTGTAAAGTAAATATTTAGTTGGTAGTGACCCTGTCCGCCGACCAAAGTGTAATATGTTTTGACAGATAAATGTTTTTTCTCGGATCGTGTGTGTTTATAATGATACTTACATTTGTATACGACAATGCCACCCGCATCATACAAACAATTAAATTATACGCATCTGCATAATGTCATGCAGCGCCATCTCACGGATTTTTGTGGTACCTTTAGGTTATCATCCATTGGCAATAATGCAAGTACCGCAAAATTTAAAAGATGGCGCTATATGACATACTAAGAGGATGTACTAAATAGTTATAAAAATGTATTTTTCATTTTAAATCATAGGTTTTTAGGAAATACAACTTAATAGTTAAACTTAGAAGCAAAACCTAATATATATACAAAATTTTATCAAAGTTTACGAGATACGCGAAATATTTTTTTATTTACACACATATTCCATATATGCGCACAAGGACAGCTAATATTTATATATAAGATACCGATTATGTTTCTCAAAGAGAAAGTAGTTAAAAACGTACAGTTCAAAATAGTCTGTGATAAGCATCATCCGCATTCCGGTTATATTTTTTTATGTACAACCCAAGCAGAAAGTTATATTGCGGCCCAATGAACTTATATTGCGGCCCAATGAACTTATATTGCGGCCCAATGAACTTATATTGCGGCCCAATGAACTTATATTGCGCCCCAATGAACTTATATTGCGGCCCAACGAACTTATATTGCGGCCCAATGAACTTATATTGCAGCCCAATGAACTTATATTGCGGCTCAATGAACTTATATTGCGGCCTAATGAACTCTTGCTCACAGTAGGTCGAAGAAGACAACTCCCAGCAAAACATATTTATTCATAATTTTTTTATTTACGGACGGATTGAAATGAAACGAACTGTAAATATTAAGTGACGCTTACCGCAATACACTAGTGAAAACTGTAACAAAATCGGATAGGCCGTTTTTGAGATTAGCAGATGAAAAATCACAACAAAAAAATTAACAACTACTGTTTTGTGTTCTATTGCGTTAATAAAGGCGCCTAATTTAGAACTTCATTATGAATTATTATTTGTCTAGTTCTAGAGAATATAAGGCCAGAGTCCACCACGCTGTCCAAACGTGATTAAAGCACTTTTACACTAGTTTGAGAACTTTACAGATATATCCGCGCGATGTCTTGCATGACCGAAGAAAGTCATTATGTATTCCTTAATACGCGCATAACTTAATAATTTTGGGGACGCGTAGGATTCGTGCTAACATTCCCCGTGACATACACTTACTTTAAATCAATTATCAGTTATTTCAATGATTACAACATAAGCAGGCTCGTGTGTCTAGGAGTTATTCATAAATTTCCAATTGTATAACAGTATGAAATACTGGAAATTGCACTTTGAGCAAGGGCATAGTTGTATTGACACACACACCTTCACATAAATAGCGGTACACGCCGAATTTGAACCAGACATTTGAATCAGACAAAATGACATTTTAGAATATCGTTATTTTTAACTAATAAAATATAAAGGTATATTCCACACCAAATATAGCTTACGTCTCTAATGGTAAAATAATTTTTCAAATAGGTGCCGCGGTTTTGGAGATTATCATCGACATACGCATACACTCACAATCTCACTCTCTCCTTATAATAAAAAGATAGGTAGATCGATCTTCAGATCGTATCTCCCCTTTCATTATGCAACACCCGACTTCTGATTCTAATCTTTAGAAAACATTTTTTACAATACATTGTACAATTTTAATCAAAACGTACAAAGTACAAACCCGACATAAATATTGTTAGATAATAAAAGCTAGAAATAACCACGTTGATCTCCTGTGTTGGACTGCCAGCCCTCTCTCTGTATGCATAGAGAATTAATTTCCTACGAGACCCTTTCTTGATCGACAGAGGGATTTAAAATCGGCCAGTTGTGTTTTATCATTCGACCGACACGGACATAGTAGAAGGCGAAATGGAGTTGTGAATTTAGTGGAAGTGTATATAATATATTATCAAAATAGCTGGAACATTAAAACGGAGTGTGACCCGACACATTTCATCGTTTTATTAATAGCAATAATCAATAAATGGAATATTAGTTAATTTAATTATCAAACGAGGTTTTAACCGTATTTGAATGTTGAAATCTTGACGATCTCATTACGCATAAATTTACTACGCATTATAATAATTTCAGGTAAATATAGTATAATAATGTCATTTTTTTTTCTGAAATCGGACCGAAGTTGAAGATTGCTCTTAAGTACAAGGTAAAAAAATAACTACCCGTATTGTCATACGAGTATCTTGTAATATAATGTTACTTTATGTAAAAACAGTCTGGAATCACGTAACGCTAGCTTTGTCGACCTTTTTGCCGACATGTGAAACGATAGACTTCTGTAAGTTTTTATACTGTGGTAGGTGCTTTCTGAGGTCAGTGGGAGCGTGTTACTGACAGATAAAATTATTACTGAGCAATGTATGTCTCAATCGGTAGGTGGTCTCCGCCATGTGTGGATCACTTGTGGTTTTGTGTGTGATATTATTTGTCCTGGTGAGTTTTGTTTAAATTTATTATTACTAAATAGAGTTTTTTTTTAATATTTATTTTAAAAGGTGCATATAATAATCATAAAATACTCTGTGGTATAGCTGCAGAAATAAAAATAATTGTTTTATCAGTGGGTAGTGGAAGCGTAAAAATTATGACTTATCGATGATGTGATCAATAGTTATTTTCTATGAAGATGTCACTAAAATAAAGTTATGTTGTAAAACAAGTAAGTGCGTTTTCTGTAAGAATTTTTACGCGATGTTGACTAATACGACTTGTTATGAGCGTAAATATCTATACTAATAATAAAATTCTAACTGATCGATTTCTGTACATGAACGATACATGAGAAAAAATAAAACTTACTAGAGTTATGTTCTTTGGTTTAAAAACAAACCGCGGAGCGTGCCTCGGTCTCCCATCGCGTGCTTTAAATTTAAAATTAATTTATCCATGTATACTTATCTTACCGATATATTTAAACACGTCGCTTTACGCTTCTACTAACAGTTGGACGGTCACTAGAATATATCTGTACTAATAAATAAAATTGGAGTGTCTGTTTGTAATATTAAAATAACCGCTTTTTACTACATGCATATAAATGTATATACGGTACATATACCAAAATAACATTTTTTACAATTTTTGTTTGTTCCGGTTAATCTCTGAAACGGCTGTGCCGATTTTGACGGGATTTTGACTGGCAGGTAGCTGATGTAATAAGGAGTAACTTAGGCTACTTTTATTTTTTCTAAATAAATTTTTTGTTAATTTCCATGCGGACGAAGTCGCGGACACAGGTAGTATATAATATATAGTTGTACAAGAGAAATATTTTTTTTAGATTTTTCAGATACGAATTAAACCTACAAACATTTTGAATGTTATTTCTTAAAAACAATTTATTAACAACAGTAATGTAAATTATTCCGTCAGTAGTACGGTACTCATAATTCGATGACCCCATAGTCCAGCTGGTAGTGACTTTGCCTGCCGAACGTGAGTTCCCGGGTTCGATTACCGGTCGGGGCAGACGTTTATGTGACAGATAAATGTTTGTTCTCTGGTCATCGGTGTTTGTGATTTCATGTTTGTTTATGTCCACGCCACCCGCAACACAGGCAATCCTGGTGCGGGGGTGTGTGTGTGAACGTTTATTTATTATTATTTAATAAAAAGTAACCATATTTGTATTTGTAAGGATATTTCGACACAAGGTTAAATTCAGTCATCGTATAGCCAGTTGAAAATCATTAGACTCAATGAATTTTACGTGAATCGACCTTATGTGGATGTAAATATTAAAATTTTTATTATTCTCCTATCTTTATTATTCTTATCCTTTATTATTCTTATCCTTTATTATTCTTATCGAGTCCGCCGGGGGAATCCCCGAATTTAATCGTGGAAACTCATCGGAACCATGCCGTTCAACATCATGCTAGTACTTACCGGTACGGTCAAAGGTAAGTTATACAAATATTTTAAACGCTGGTGTTATTATAAATTAATAGTATCATAGCAAAGGTCGTGTTACACAGTAGATCGACAGAATTGTGATTATCTATACATACTTATAATAAAAATTTAATTGATCGTTTTCCGTACATTAAGGATATATGAGAAAAACTACTATGAAGAGCCTTTATCCACGCACCGAAACCGAACCGAAAACAATAGTTGTTAGAATTTTTGTCTGTTTGTCTGTGGGTTTGTTCGCGCTAATCTCAAAAACTTGTTATCCGATTTCGTTACGATTTTCACTAATGTATTGCAGGAAGCGTCAAGTAATATTTACAGTTCGTTTCATTTCAATCCGTCCATGAATAAAAAAGTTACGAATGTAATATGTAATACATATGTATTTGTTATTTAACAGGACGAGAAAAACCCAGTATTAAAATAATGCAGATGATATTTCTAAGTGTAAGGTAGTTTTTCTGAAGCGAAGCGAGGGCTGTTTGCTAGTTGATACTAAAATACATGGTATAAATAATATAATACAAATAAAACAGAAGAATTTTAACACGTTAGTAGACTTGAGTCTGTGGGCACCGACAACCCACATTCATACGTATTTATACAGTTTATAATATATATTACACACACACTTACTCACACTTATGTATTATATTATGTTTATACTTTATATACATTACACATTACATATCACACACATACATACACTCGCACGTGCTCACACACGCGGACTCGAACCTGGCGCGTCTTGGAGTCGACGCGTCGCTCGCCGATTTCTGCCAACACGAACACCGGCTTCACTGCTTTCCGCGCCTCTCACACCCCGCTAACGGGATCGGCCGGTGCGCGCGGTGCTCAGTCCGCGCTCGTCAGCAGACAGGTGGCCACAGAGTACATTAGTATATCTTTCTGTCGTCCCGCGGAACGTTCGCGTCGCTTGATCGCTCAACTACAGTACGCTCGCTAGTACTTTTGCTGTGCCTATTTATTGTTTGCTCGTGTTTTAATATTTCGATTGTCTCCTGTGCTTTCGACCTCCTATCACTCTCTCTCCTTCTGTTTTTATGGTTATTTCCTTGTGTTGTGCTTCATGTAGTATAAACTGTTATAATTGTGCTTGTGGAATAAACTGCACCGACTGCACTCGTGACCCAGACCACGTAGGCAACCTTCCACCACCATAACACTTCCTTACCATAAGTCAACAATATCAATAAACATTAAAAATGACGTAAACGTGTAATACAGATCGTGTTCTGAATACAAACACGATCGACAAACAAAAAAATAAACACACAAAAAAACGAAAAATAACGAACATTGCCGATGCCATCAATATTAGTAGACTGCCAAGCAACCTTTACTTTACTTCCACAACGTGCAACGCACTGCTATTATTCTGTAATCTCATAGATTATTTATAACTCAAATACTATTCTGCGCCGAGATTATTTTTCAGTTAAAAGTTGCATATAGTTACATTAATAAATGTAATCACCGACGTAATGATCTCATCTTACCGCGGAATCAACAGTCAATCTGATTTGTGAATTTACTGCAGAATCTTGTTGTGGTTTTGGTTACAGATTATAAATAAAATATTGGGCACAGTGGCGCAATTATATCGCCGCCATGTTGCTTAAATAAAAAATTATTCTACACTATCGTTATTAATATTTTTTTTTTAACTTACAATACTTTATCTTTATTTATTGTCAAGCGCGATGCCCCCTTTTATCCGAATTAATTGTTCCATCTGATTAGAATATATTGCGAGGAAGCATTCAACCATCAATTCAGTTGCAATCATTTTACACAAACATAGTTTTTACACAGTACAATAAATACAATTATAATACTTTACGACCTCAATTTAAATCTTATTCAGTCAATAATCGAATTATGATTTATTAATAAAAATATGGCTGAATATTTCCTAAAGTCGGACGCAGAGTAGTCGTTTTAGGAAGTTAAACGTTGTTGTTTATAATTTACAGATGGACAGCAGTGCAGCGGATGTGCCGAGGTTACAACTTAACAACGGCAGAGAAGTACCTGCGATCGCATTAGGCACATATTTAGGGTTTGAACAGGTAAAATTTTTTGTTCGTTGTCGAATTATCATTTCCTCTATACTTCAAAAACTGCATTTATTTCACTAATTCATTTGAATTATTGTATTGAATGAATACTACACATGGAACAAATAAAATTTTGTTTACTAGGAATACAGAAATATAGAAGTAATAATGGCTGCGTTGAGAGCGAAATTTGGGTGGCATACCACCATAATCCATATAACGATTTATTCAACTAGGTTAAAGTACCATCATTAACCCGTTACGGTCATTATGCCACCTTTAATCACTTCAACTATAACGTTCAAACCCGTGACTGATTACATAAATAATGTAAGTATTTTGTTTCATCAGATATTCTCCCAAACTCGTATTTTAAAAACAGAAAATACAAAGCAATGCGACGTGATCCTTCAAGCCATTGATATTGGATACCGGCATTTCGACAGTGCTGCCATCTATGAGACTGAACAAGACATCGGGGAGGCTGTTCGGAAGAAGATTGAAGAGGGCGTTGTCAGCAGGAACGACATCTTTATTACCACTAAGGTAGCGGAATAATAGCATTTGTTCGAAGCCCTTATAAAATTGCGCTACGGGTGCTCAATTGTTGAACTATGAACACTTCGGTATACCTAGTAACAAGTAAATAAAAGCGTACAAACTCAATCCGAAGGTTTAATAAATAAGCTATCCGAGGCTTTCCCTACTTACCTTATTTTAATAGATACTACAATAAAATTCCCGTTTTTAGTTATGGAACACCCACCATAGAAGAGAACAGGTTGCTCAAAGCCTGAGAAATACTTTGAGCAAAATGAACCTTACCTACGTAGATCTGTATCTGATGCACTGGCCCATGGCATTAAACGTAAGTATAAGAGTAGTTTTTTATTTATGGGTTGAAATGAAACGAACTTTAAATACTAAGTTATGGTTACTGCAATACATTAGAAAAAAACCATAACGAAATCTGATCTATTGTTTCTGAGATTAGCGCACACAAATGCACAGACAAACAGGCACAAATTCAAACAACTATTGTTTTGAGTTCTCATAGAATAGTAGTTTTTGTCATACATGTTTCATGTACAGAAAGCGTTCAGTTAAATTTCTATTATTAAAGTTTTAGTATAAATAAAGGAAAACAGTTGAACGGTCTGAGTATTATTTTTTCGACCCTAATCACTATCAATAATGAGTAAGGTCCAAATCACATCGTACCGCTATCAAAAAACTACAAACCAATAACGCATCGCCAATCATATTTCAGGAAGACTACACGTTCTCAGACATCGACTTCATGGAGACCTGGCGGGGCCTGGAGGACGTCGTCGGGCTGGGCCTTGCTAAGGCTATTGGCTTATCGAATTTCAATATAGAACAAGTGAAGAGAGTTATCAGAGAGGGAACCATAAAGCCTGCAGTATTGCAAATCGAGGTAATTATAATTAAAAATCCAACACCGCAGGTACTGTTGTCGTTCGTCCGAGTAAGGTAACGTTCGATGTAGTCAGGAGTCAGATGATTCTATGTTGTAGGCCTCTGTGTTGCATGGAAACTTTGAACATTCAGATTGGCTATTGGACGAACGCACAGCCGCCTCGTGGTAAATGGTCACCTTTGCCCGTGGACATCAGCCAGACCAAAGGTATCACTGATACGGTGTCGGCCAGGAAATGAGAAGATAAAAACGTAAGTGCTGGCTCTCGAGCTCCCAGGCGGAACACGACGAGTCGTTTGGCGCCGACTCGAGCATGAGGGTGGTAGCTAGCCAGGCAGGCTTCACGGAAAGATAATAATACCAGTAATAATATTAATGACTTTATCATAATACTGATAATATAATTACCACAAGTACCGTTGTAATCCCTTTCTGCGGGGATGTCTTAGTCAGATCCTGGTCAGTGGATCGTACGACAAACGGGATAAGTTAGCAAGGTCTGCAAAGAATTCTTTTCATCTCAGTTTAACATAAGCGTTTAAAAACTCGTTCGTATTCTCAGATTCATCTCCAAATAATTCAAACCGAGCTGGTGAACTACGCGCAGTCGGAGGGGCTCGTGGTGATGGGGTACAGTCCGTTCGGGTCGCTGGTGGCGCGGCACGGGATATACTTTCCGGGGCCTAAGATGGACGATCCGGTACTGACCGGCATCGCTAGGAAGTACAACAAGACGGTGCCGCAGATAGCGTTGCGGTGGCTGGTAAACAAATTTAATTAAAACCAAGTAGTCTCATCCCGGTACCGAAGAACTTTAGTTGTGGCTAGCAAATGCTTCGCTTTTCTTCAGAAAAACTACCTTAGACTTAGAAGTAGCATTCGCATTGTTTTAGGTTTGGGTTTTTCCCGTTCTTTACATTCAGGATACATGAGAAAAACTACTATTAGGGGCCTTTATTAACGCAATAGAACAGAAAACATATCTTTTTATCTAGAACTTAAGCTTTTTAACCACCATCCATGTGAGTTAAAGGTCCGCTCTATATTTTTTCAGATCGACAGGAGCATAATACCAATACCAAAAACGGTCAAAGTGAAGCGTCTCAGGGAAAACATTGACGTGTTCGATTTCAAGTTAACTAACGAGGAGATGGATCAGATCAACAAGTTTGACACCCACACTCGTTACACACACCCGTCCTTCTGGCAAACTCACCCTTATTATCCATTTGAAAAGATCGAAAATGCCATAGACAATCCGTTCACACACCGGCTGTAGTGTGTCTATTCGCTCTTCGAGATCCGACGCCGGACATCGCCCTCCGTTATCTGGTCTCACTCTGACTGGTTTCGACCTGAATCCGGTGAGCTTCCGACCCACTCAGTTCTTCAGGCACACCAAGATAAGCGGCGTCCTATACTCTCATTCGAATGTTACTTTAAGGTATTATTAATTAGTTAAAATAAGTTCATACAAAAATATATGTCGATTTGGTTCAAAATATTATTTGAGTTTTCCAACGACCTGTTACCTAATGTCCTCCGATATAATTTCTTCCGATTTATAATAAATAGAAGTACTTCGCTATATACCTATTCAATTTTAAATGAGATTGATTTTTAAAAATTATTGCGACATCGCTCGTTGTCAACGGCAAATGGCCTCTCGCCTCTCAATGAATCTCGATGATCGACTAATTCACTAACTTCATCGCCGGACGAAGCTATCTATTAAGAAAATATGTCACTGAATGTAGTATTTTAGTTGAATTTAAACATTCTGCGGCATTAGAAGTAGTTAAAACTTTTCGGTCACTAAATGTCAAAAATACTGATGACCTGTGGAGAATGTCAGTTAAAATTATAAATAATGTAATAGATGTCATAGCCCCCCACCTAACAATAATCTTTAATAAGTGTGTTGACTTAGGTATTTTTCCGGATCTAATGAAACACAGCAAAGTCATTCCGCTTTTTAAATCCGGTGATAAATCATATTGCAATAATTACAGACCAATTTCTAGCTTACCAACACTTAGTAAAGTTTTTGAAAAGATTTTTCTAAATCAAATGCTTCAACATTTCGACAGAAATGACTTACTTCACCATGATCAATACGGCTTCACAAAAGGTCGTAGTACAAGTGATGCAGGTGGTAGGCTTCTTAAACACATATTTGAGGCCTGGGAGGCATCACAGAATATACAGAATACAGAAGCTTTAGGTGTTTTTTGCGATTTGTCCAAAGCATTTGATTGTGTTGAGCACGAATCGTTACTTCTTAAGTTTAGTCACTATGGCGTCAAGTACAATGCTCTCAATTTGCTTGCGTCCTATTTGAAGGGAAGGGTTCAATGTGTTAGTGTAAATGATACCAAATCATCGAGATCGTCAATTGTAATGGGTGTTCCACACGGCTCTATTCTAGGTCCGTTCCTTTTTTTGGTTTATATTAAAGATTTGTCGTATTTTATTAGCAAATTGTTTACAATAAACAACTTAGTTTTAAATGCCAAAAAAACCAAGTGTATAGTGTTTGCATTACCAAATGTGCAGAAGGTAGGCAAAATCCTTAAATTAAACAATGAAACATTGCCTATGGAACAATCCACAGTTTTTTTAGGTTTTTTACCTTCGATAGTAAGCTTCAGTGGGGCACCCATATATCGGTTCTCGCAAGTAAACTTAGTAAGTCTGTCTACGCTATTAAGAAGATAAGACTGATTACTAATGTAGAGACAGCTAGACTTGTTTATTTTGCTTTTTTTTTATAGTCTAATGTCATACGGTATCTTAATGTGGGGTAAATCAGTGGACGTTTATTCAATATTTATATTACAGGAAAGAGCAATTAGAGCGATATACAGATTAAAGTCGCGTGAGTCATTAAGAGAAAAAAATTAAAGAAATAGTAAAAGATGTAACCAGTCAGTATATATATATACTAATTCAGTATTTATAAAAAAAAATTAAATACATATAAGCAGAAAAGTGATACACAATCATGAAACAAGAAAAAGGCAAAATTTGGTTACACCTTCATATCGTCTTCAAAGGGTTCAACGTTCCTTTATGGGGCTTGGAGTTCGTTTTTACAATAAGATTTCTAAGTTCATACGCGAGTTGCCCATTGGAACTTTTAAGCGTCGCATTAAAACACAACTTATAGGCAAAGGATATTATAGAATAGACATGACATTAATGACAAGGATGCCTGGAACTAATAGTGTCGAAACCAGTTCCGCACAGGTTTAAACTTTTGTAATTACCATGTGTTTTTTAAAAGATGTACTGAGGAGTTTCTTTCGCCGTTTTTTCTCCTCGTTGTTAAAGCACCTTTTTGAAACGGTGGTAGAAGCAAAAAATGACTTTCATATGTGTATTTACCTATATGATTAAATGATTTTGAATTTGATGTAGGTCTAAAATCTAAACTTTTCGTGATATTTTTTATAAATATATTTTCTAATTCTATTTCGTATAATATATGAACGCAGATTAGTATCGTCGTAATTGTGTGTGTGTGATATCAATATTTCAGATGTTTTCCGTTTATTCATTATTTGTGTAAATAAAAAATAAATTTAACACTGTTTAACAAGTTTACCAAATTGCATAACAGCTGAAAGTTTTTGTCTATGTTGCTATTTGTTGAACTTGTTATACCTTACCATAAATACATCATATTTTTTTAAATTACTCGACGGATTTAATGACTTTTGCTTTGAAAAGAGTACGTAAGAGGCAGATAATGTTTTGTATTGATGGGTAAGTAATAAACGAGTAAGCAGTCGTTCTGACGTTAAATGGTTATAACTGCAACCATGATCATCAAATTCAAAATCATTTAGGTATTTGTAAATACACTTATGCTAGTCGTTTTTTGCTTCTACTACCGTTTTGGAAAGCTGCACTCCGCCGCCTGATGATTAGTAGTCTGAGGTCGGTAACGTTAAAAGTATCATATAAATGCGTTGCTAGTCAATATGGAAGTGGGGGAACAATTTGTTATTACTGTGAGAATATTTTGCCATTGTCTACTGTTTCTATAATATATTTTACATTGCATAATTGTTCTTCTACCACAGGATTACTTATTAAAAATATGCTTTGTGTACAGACCTTGTACTATAATACCTACCTGCTCATTTTAACATCGCTGTAAATACTAAATACTGTAGTCTGTGATACATTGTCAAATAGATCAAATGGCATGTTTCATCCATTCAAAATATTGAATTAATTGCGAATGATTAAAATTCTCGTAACCAAATAACTAAACAAAATAATATAAAAAATAATAATAATATTTGAATAAAACTTGTATTATTCAACTCTCAATTATGTAGAATACTATTGCAGGTATATTACAGCAGTAGTAGTATAAATACGTCACGGGAATGTCAATGTCAGATGAACTGTCATAACGCTACATGCAAAATTGCAAACTGGCAAGTTCAGTTTCAGAACGCACTTCGAATGCGACGAAGCGGCCATTGACGATCGGCGAAAATTTAAGTTGTCGATTAATGTTTTGTGGGTTAATCTTGTCAACTGTGGTTACAATTTCAAGTTTAGTGGTCACTAGAATCCAACATTGTGGCTAAGGTGACGCCATTTCCGAGCATGACTTATTCCGGAAGGAATAAATTCGAGGTGAGTACATCGATCGAACTGGCTTGTTGTGTTTTTGTACGGACAGAAACAGCTGACATCTAATCTACATACATGTACTTACAATACTTGTTTCTTTGTTCTGTTTCCATTTTCGAATTATTCTTTGTCTACTGTAATAAAAATTTTGTGTTTGAATGAAACAATCACGATTAACAAGTACAGTTCTGAGTGTAAAACAAAAATATACATTCGTTAAATATTGTTTTCGTATTGGGCTGCTGTAATTTATCAGCCAAGTCCTAAGCGTTCGGTGTCCGATATGCATTGCTTACAAATTCGCACTTCAAACGTGTGAATATTAAAATTCTTTATATCAGACTGTTGACCCCAGTAAGTATAAGTTCAGTCAACTCTACAATGCTGAAATACCGTTACAATTTAATGGCCTTGGATGACCCTGGCTTTGTACCATTTCCGGAGCTCAGGTCATTATAAAATACGAAGACGAATCATTGGTTCAATGAACTTGGATCGCGTTAGTGTCAGCCAAAAGGTAGGCACATAATTGAATCACTATTATCAAAACGTAACAAAACACGCAACACTTAAAACAACCTAATCAAAAAAGAAGAACAATATAGATTTTTTTTACGACAACTAATGTTGTTTTTTGCGTTTAACATGAAATATTTTATCGAATATATTATTTGCAGATAAAAATATTTGCGCATCTAATTATCGTGAAGTTGCAACGTATGAAATAATATTTACGAAGATAGTCATGTCTCACTTGTTACCGATATGTAAAATTGATGGTATCATTATTAAAAAAAAATATACTTGGAAATTGTTTGGATATACACAACTACTTCTAGAATATCATGAAATGTTACTTGCCAAGAACAATCATTTTTCTGTCCTATAAATATCTGGGCTGGCCCGGAATCCTAACCCTTGATATTTTATCAGCGTCAACAATCACTACCAAGTAGGCTTTGTGAATGCCAAATAATTTACAGTATTTTAAATATACATTTAATGTAAAACAAGAAAAATATATATTGGATGTATGAAGGAATCATTTTGATTAATTTAGTTTAGTATAAAAAAACATGTTGTTACATAGTGTTATCTGGAAATATTGTTTATTGAAGACTGTTTGATGAGACAGACTTCTGTTGAAATCTGTGTGGTAAAGGAAAAAGGGTATGACAATATGAATATGATTTAAGCTAATAATATGGCTAGTGACATATGTGTTATTAGTCATTATTTAGATGATGAATATAAATATAATAAATAAATTGTCTGATATTAGTGGGTGTCACATAACTGTCAAGCGTTCAAGCTGGCAGTGTAGCCCCACTGTGAAGTCTATGTAATTGAGTATGGACCATATCAAATACAAAAAAATGTGTACCTGCTACAGTTTCCGATGTGATATATTGTATCTTAATTCATTTTCTATAAATCTGATGTCCGAACTCTATGGCAAAGATAAACTGTAGCACTTTTGTGAGTCGGAAATCCTTCACTTACCAAAACAAGACTAACTTTCCATTTGTACTAGTACTACTATGCTCCCAATTTGATTGGGTCCTATTTGAAGGGTAGGATTCAATGTGTTAGCATAAATGATACTGAATCATCGGGATCATCAATTGTAATGGGTGTACCACAGGGCTCTATTCTAAATCTGTTGTTTTTTCCAGTCTATATTAACAATTTGCCGTATTTTATTAGTGATCTTGCGGACTTGTACTGTTTGCTGATGACACATCTCTAATATTTAAGACAGATAGAGATGCAAATTAAATTTTGACGATGTAAACAGTGATTTATCCCATGTATTGCATGTATTTGCTATATCATTAACAATTTAGTTTGAAATGTTAAAAAAACGAAGTGTATAGAATTTGCACTACCAAATGTGCAGAAAGTATGTAAAATTCTTAAACTAAATAATGAAACGTTGACTATGGAACAATCCAGTTCCTTTAGGTGTCATCTTAGATAGTACACTTCATTGGGGCGCGCATTTATCGGTTCTCGCAGGTAAACTTAGTAGATCTATTTACACTATTAGGAGGACAAGACTGATTGCGGACGTAGAGACAGCTAGACTTGTTTATTTTTCCTATTTTCAGAGTCGTATGTCTTATGGTATCCTAAAGTGGGGTAAATCAGCGGACGCTGAGGAGTTCTTTCGCCGTTTATTCTCCTCAATGTTAAAGTACCTTTACCTTTGCGAAACGGTAGTAGAAGCAAAAAGTTATGTATATAAGTGTATCCGTCCAGAATACTTAAACTATTAAATGTTTTTTTTAAATACCAATAGTGGTAGTTCAGTACTACCACTAGCATTAATAATAATAATAATAATAATAATAAATAATAATAATAATAAATATAATAATAATAATAATAATGAAATAATAATAGCATTAAACTCTTCTGGTTTTGTAGATGTACATAAGCAGCTGTTCCGTTGTACAGTGAATCTGGTGCTTATGGGTTTTAAATATTGGTATTATGGATATGATGATATGGATACGGATATATGAATAATATTTTACCGGTTTCGGTTACGGTTACAGATATGAAATTATTTCGGATTATCCGATTGTTTCGGACAATTTCAGATATCGATATTAGATGATTTGCGACACGTAAAAATAATATTATGTAATAACAAAGTTGGACTATATTTCTAGGTATTATGTGATACTATAATCAGAGAAAAAAATAAAAATAAATGCCGTAAAAATTAAAAAAAAAACTGTCTAAAACGAGAACGCCGCTGCTAGTGTATTGCAGTGTTTCGCAGCCGGCAAAAATATGTCATACGTATTTTATGTAGACTCTGCTACTATTCGAAATTATTCGAAACATTATTATCGCATACGGTTACGGCATCGGATATATTTTAATTTCGGATATCCGATTTTTTCCGTTACGGAGCTCCACAACATCCCTGGTTTTAAACATACAAAAGGTTTCCAGTCAAGTCGAACTATACCCTCCATATACTTCTCAGCATATTTTGTAATTAATTTAATGTTAATAGCATCATCTGAATTTCAGATCGCTCGGTTTTCGGGCGAAGACGACAACCACATAAACAAGAAGCTCCCAAAGGAACTCCTGTTGAGAATACTGTCCTATTTGGACGTGGTGTCTCTCTGTCGGTGTGCACAGGTACATATATAACTCGTGTCAGCTGGTCGTTTACAAACTTTATATTACCTCAGTATTCGGTCTGTATGTGATGTGTTTGTTGACATGTGTTTAACCCAGTTCTGAGAAATTCCAGTATTTGCACACATAGTAAGAACAAATCTTTGATAAACATCACAAATTGTAAAATACAATATTTATTTATGAAATTTGTAATTGTGTTCAATGAACATTACAGACTATAAATTTGGCATGGCGGATCATATACACAATTTAAAATTTTACACATTTATGTATACTAATATTGTACTGAGAGGGATTGAATTTTATGACTTTGTCTGTATGTGGAGAGTTGTATATATAATTGTAATTACAAATTGACATACTAAGTGTTTGCTGCCTTTTGTAATCTGTCAAAATTGCTGCCTATGTTATGTGTGCAATAAAAAAATATTATATCTTGTGTGAATAAAAAAATTTGTATTCTTTATTATTTCTAATTTATTACTTTGTTATAGGTATCAAAGTTATGGAATATATTAGCACTAGACGGTTCCAATTGGCAGAAGATAGACCTGTTTGACTTCCAGCGTGATGTTGAGGTAATTGATTTGTCAGTCAGCTAATACCAATGACTAGGATATACCTGGTTCATAGTTTTCATTCGAGTGGACCTCATCTGATGGTATGTTGTTATCGTCGCCCTTTTCTAGAACGGTGAGGGCATTGGTGGAGAAGTTTTGTGTGTAATACTAATCCAAACATGTTAAAAATATTCAACAGATGACCTTAAAATGCAGGTGGCGGCCAGTCAATTTGGTAAAGAGACGCACGTTGAGGGTCTGTATCTTATAACCCAGCGACCTCTAACAGCAGGAATCTGATGGTGTTACCTCGTACGTTGTTCAACACGGTACACCGAGTGCAGGGGAGGTTGACATGCATTCAAAGGTAGCTTGAATCCCCTCGCACTCCAATTAATTAGTCACATACATCCCTGAACGAAGATTCCTTTGTGTCATGGATAATATGGACACAAATTGATGACATCAAACGCAGCCAAGGTCCGAGACAAAACGCAATTTTGTTTCACATAAATCGTGAGGATACCTCATAGTTAACACGTCTATTCCGGAAATCGAACCCGAGCCCCTTTGCTCGGGAGGCAGGCTAACTCCCAATTCGACTATGGAGGTGTGTATGTTGTGTATACACTTTCAGTAAAAAATCTTGTCTTCAGGGTCCAGTGATTGAAAATATATCTCAAAGATGCGGGGGCTTCCTTCGACAGCTATCCCTTCGCGGCTGCGAGAGCATAGCCGACGGCTCGATGAAGACGCTAGCGCAGGTACGTGTTAGGGTTGTATGGATATTAAATTATTTCAGATTATCCGATTGTTTCGGATGGTTCCGGATATGATTATTACATGATTTGCAACTTGGAAAAACTATATAATGTATTAACAAAGTCTACCTACATTTCTAGGTATTATGTGATATTATAATCACAGAAAAAATAATAGCCTTAAAAATTAAGTAATAAAATATGTCTAAAATAAGAACGACGCGGTTAGTGTATCGCATTGGCGAAAACCTATCATAACGTGTTTATGTAGACTCTGCTCGTATCCGAAATTACCCGAAACATTTATATCGGATACGGTTAGGGTTTCAGATATATTTTTATTTCGGATATCTAATAGTTTCGGTTACGGTTGCGGAGCTCCATAACATTCCCGTTACACATACCAAGTGTGTGTGAAGTGCAGCGCAGATGCCGAGGCGACATCCCTTCACCCCTCCCAGTAGAGTGTACGCTCACGATGTTCACTGTACACAGAATTGGACAAAACATGACACGTCTTTTTAGACATCAATGCTTGTTTCTATTCTTTGTTCTTATTAAAAAACATTCTTCTCAAACAAATCATTTTTTGAAATGTGTGAGTGCGCGCGTGGTTGCATGCTTGTTGCGTGATTTTTCACGTATGGGTATGTACGCGTGTGCTTGCGCGTTCGTGCGGGTGCGTGCACCTGTATGTGTGTGTGTGTTTGTGTGTGTGTGTGCTTTTTAATAATCCGCTGGTAATCTCTGTCGTGCGTATACGTAGGTACACTCGACTCGTTAGCGCGCACGGGTGTGTAATTTATTTATTTATTCACAGTCTTGTCCGAACATCGAAGATTTGAACTTGAACAAGTGCAAGAAAATCACCGACCAGACCTGTCAGGCGCTCGGCAGGAGATGCAACAAGTTGCAGAGGTAATGCAATTATACAATTTATGTTATTAACGATTGCATAATTTTTTATTGGTGTCCTGGAACTCTTCGTTTCAGGGTAACGGCAGTTCGTTGACTGACCTCGAAAAAGTAGAAGCACCGAATATATATTTGTTGACACTGTTTGGATCTTTGTGTATATCTATCCGTGTGTCCCTGTATCTAAAATTACTGCACGGATTTTTATACGGTTTCTACTAATACCGGTAAATATGTATGTATATAAAAAAAAAGTTGGTGGTGATTCCATCGATGTCATTTCGCTCCGCGCTCGGGCCCTCCCCAATCCAATCGTCTCTGCACATCGTTGACGACAGACCTTATACGTTAGCACGGCACTAATATATGTATGGTAAAGAGTGTGTTGGCTTAGTTTGATCAATAAATTGGTGTCTTTTTCCAGGATAAATCTGGACTCCTGCCCCAGCATCACGGACATATCTCTAAAGGCACTGTCGGATGGTTGTCCGGTAAGCTTCCATAACCACTCACTGCACTGGGTCTTCCCTGAAAACCAGCGGCGATGCCTTAATATTGAAACATTGTATACCATATATAACAGTGTGAGAAAATCTGTTATGTGACATTCCTCTTACGTTCTACCATATTCAGATTGTTGTGACATAGCATGGTCTATGGCATGTTGCCTCATGTCAAATGTTGATATACGACAGGGCTGTCACGTGACTACGATATTCGCAAACATCATAAATATTTTAAATCACCATTGAAGTGAGTTATAAATAAAATAATTATGAAACATTTTCTTAGCTGTACTAATTACAATTCGTAATTGCGCAATTTTATAATTCGCTGGCCCAGAATGTTATTCCCAGAACTGTCTTAGAGATTTGGGAACGCGTCTCCCTCCCATACCCTTCCCCTCTACGTGCCTCATACGATTTGCCTGTCTAGATGTTTCCATTGGGCTATTGTATTATAGGCTGAGAGTCTGTTGTGGATGTATATACAAATATCTTAATGAGTGTTTTTGTTTTCAGCTGCTGACACATGTAAACGTGTCCTGGTGCCAGTCGATAACTGAAAACGGGGTCGAGGCGCTCGCTCGCGGGTGTCCTAAACTACAAAGTTTTACTTGTAAAGGTACAGCCGTATAAAAATTTCTTAAGTACTTTTTTTTGCGCCCAGACAAGGAGATAGGGCTACCATCCGGAAGCGGGGGAGGGGGGTGATGATTGCTCATAGCATACCAGCGCAGCCGGCTACGCTGGTTATGTGGGACTCCCGAAAAAACCCAGGGACATACCCACTAAATACCACCCGAGGTTGGCTTTGGCTATATGGCCATATGGAAGATGGGCGCTAAACTACAGAGTAACCTACTCTACTTTTTATACCGAATAAATGCACGATTCCTGCGAAACAGATTTATCTGTACTGGTTTACACTTAATTCGGTATTAACCTTTAGGAAAAGGGGGCGCTAGTCTTAAGTGCGTATCATGACTTATATTTATACTATAGGAGATGGTGCCAAAGGAGCAACGGGAAAGGCTTCCTAACCATGAATATCTAACATATATTTTTCATATGGACAGCTGATGAATGGATATATCTACCACCTGATGGTCAGTGATCACCGTCGCCAATAGTCATTTTGTAGCATGCAGTATCGAAGCGTTGCCAGTCAATATAAAAGCAGTAAAGCCCATTGGTACCAACCGGCTCTGGAACATTGCCACCGAACCGCGTTAGAAACATTTCACAGTTGATTTTAGGAGGGTGGTACCCACCAGTCGGGCAGGTGACGACCCTTACCATCATGTACAATACCTTTAGGGTTAAGCTGGCTGGTACAAGAATAGCATCGGTGTTTATCTTTAGCAGGTTGAAACATGAGCAGAGGACCTTGGTGTGGGATTCAAAGGTTGGTAAGACTGAACCCGAATTAATAATTATAATTTTGTTTCTACTGTTATAGGTTGTAAAAACGTAAATGATAAGGCGGTGTCGAGCCTCGCGACTCACTGTCCAGACCTGGAAGCTCTCAATGTTCAGGGATGTGATGTTAGTATTATTTGATGTTACTGGGATTCATTGTCATCTGTAGGATTCGCTGAAGAACAGTGATCTCTGTCATAATATAAGTTCATATATTACAGTATGGAATTTATTGCATATCAAGTAAACTGACCGGTTTCGTCACTAAGTCTTTTTCCGACAACCTTAGTCATGTTGTTTACTTAATAATGTGAGGTGAATGTACTACTTTAACTTATTTATGATGTCCATGCAAGAATTCTTAGAGAGTAACATTCACTTAAATACTGGATGGTGAGATGCAGTAGTGGTATATTTGGTAATTGAGCTAATGGACCACATGATGGTAAATTGTCCTCACCGCTCACATATGCCTGCACCATGCGGGCCGTCACCGACACGTTGCCGGTCGAGAAAGTAGCCGTGAACTTATGTGTATACCGTTCTCATTCTAGAACACTTAATCTATTAAAAGTTAACGTATTAAAAGCGAATTATAACCAGTGTCATTATAGTAGTATTCAATTTTTTCCCTCATAGAGCGTAACGGACGAGTCGATCTCCAAACTGGGTCCCGCCATGCGTCGGCTGTGCGCGTCGGGGTGTTCGCGCATCACAGACATGTCGTTGTGTGCGCTAGCAGCGCATTGCCCGGATCTAACTACGCTGGAACTAGCACAGTGCGCGCTACTCACCGACGCCGGCTTCCAAGCGCTCGCTCGGGTGAGAGTATTTATATATTCTTTGATGACCCCGTAGTCCAGTGTCACCGCCGGCTGAACGCATCGTTCCGGGTTTGCTTTCTGGCCGGGATAGACATTTAAGTGACTAAAATGTTTGGTATCCAGTCGTGAGTGTTTGTGATGTCATACTTGATGTGTCCATACGGCCCGCAACACGAGGATTCCTAATGAGGAGGTGGGAATGTGTGAACGTTTATTTATTTATGTATTCTTTAACAACTATATATCTTTAATTACTTATGATGTAGTATTTGTTAATTGTCTTATGTTACTTTTTTTCTTACAACACAGACCAAGTAATATTGACAAGGAGGGAACATTCCACAACACAGGGAATCCTAGTGTAGGACCAACAAGCAACTTAATGTACATTGTCTACTTGTAATTAATAAATAAATAAAAATATCCCACTGCTGCCACCAAAATTTTTTTTACATCTGAATAATCTGGTTTCCTCCGATTTATTCAAATTTTAATGGTGGCATGTTAAAATTAGACGAGTATATATGATTTCGCTTCACACACAAACATATTTTTTATTACAGAGTTGCCGAATGTTGGAACGGATGGACCTGGAGGAGTGCGTGCTGATAACGGACGCCACGTTGGTGCACCTGGCGATGGGGTGTCCTAGACTAGAGAAATTGGTCAGTGAATTTCATTACTCTAATCCAGACACTGTATCTAAATAGAAATGGCTTAATTCTACTCTGTTAGAGACTACATAACAGGTCAGACGATATGCGATAATTTACAATGTTCATTTCGATATATGTCATAACGGATTAGGCTAACTCACTATACATACTTGGTCTGCCACGTGTACGACTTTGATGGTTTAGTGCTGTATTGGCCTAGAACGCTCCCCCAATCCCATACTGGCAGAACAGGGTGTCGTAACAGGCGAGAGAAGCCAGCCCGCTTGGTGGTAGGGCTTCGCGTGAGGATTATATTATCAGTTTTATTTTTAAATTCGTTAGTATTATAACTGGTATTATTATCTTTCCGTGAAGCCCGCCTGGCTAGCTACCACCCTCCTGCTCGAGTCGGCGCCAAACGACTCGTCGTGTTCCGGCTGGGGGCTCGAGAGACAGTACTTTTTTGTTACTTTGTTCTCATTTCTTGGTCGACAACGCATCAGCGATACCTTCGGTCTTGCTGATGGCCGCGGGCGACGGCGACCACTCACCATCGGGTGGCTCGTCTGCTCGTTTGTCGGCTGTTAACATAAAAAGAAAAAGATGGAGTATGGTTTCAGACATTGTCACACTGCGAGCTGATCACAGACTACGGGATCAAGCAGCTGTCCATGTCTCCGTGCGCCGCGGAGCACCTCACGGTCCTAGGTGGGTATAGCATGATCACTGACTGTCCGATCGGTGATAACACATCTAAAGAAGATCTGCTGACGTCATTCATCGTCTCTGTTGGTCGAAACAGTGTATCACCGTTCCTCAAGGTGTGGGGCAACATTGATTTTTATTCAGTAGGACAGGTCGGAACCGTTTGGAGCTAAAATTGTAAAGAAGCGACGCGTTATAGCACAGCTTGTAGGTAAAGTATATTATAATATGGATGAATATATTAACGACAAGGACGCCTGGAGATAGCAGTGTCGGTACCGGTGCCGCGCAGGTTTGAACTTTGTAATTACCATGTGTTGTTTTAAAAGATTTACTGAGGAGTTTCTTTCGTCGTTTCTTGTAAACGTTAAGTGACCTTTACGAAACGGTAGCGGAAGCGAAAAAAAATTATAGAGGGTTAGAATTTTATGAGTTTGTCTGTATGTGGAGGATAATCTGGATAATCTACTGCACTGCGGCATCTGTTTGAAAAAATATTTTGGAATTTGGTAGGTACATTATTCTGGACGGACGTAGGCTGTATATTAAGTGTACTGTATGTTGTTGAGCCCGAACGAGGTCGGGTCGGGACTCTAGTACATAAAAAATTAACAAATATATTAAACAATTTTGAATTATTACTAGTTCCTAAACCCGTGAGTGCTCTCATCGCCCCCAGGTCTCGACAATTGCCCCCTGGTGACGGACGGTGCGCTGGAACACCTGACGTCGTGCCACAACCTCCAGCTCATCGAGCTGTACGACTGTCAGATGGTCACCAGGAACGCCATCAGGAAACTACGGGTGAGGTGATTTAATCGTATGGAATAAAATTGACCCAATTTGATTTTCACAAACGCTTTTCCGAATTCAAACTACGCAGTCGCTTCAACGAATCCCTACCGTGCGTGGTCCCGGAAGAAGAAGCGGCATCAACTCCCGAGGAGTTCTTTTCCCTACCCACAGTTACAGAACGCACTTGTGGCTAGATATTAAACTCATGTCCAAGCAGTGTTATCCTTACAGTAATCATCAAGTTTGTAATAGCCTTTCCGCATAAGAATGCTTCTGACGTGAGTTTTAAATTTACATTATGGGATTTCCCTCAATGTTATCGGAATTGTATTGTAAATATTTACCTGGATGGATATAATATGCTTTGTTTGAACATCAGAAAAAGAGAAATGAGTGGCGGGAAGAACTTGTGAACAGAATGAGTTCATGCATCCTTGAGCCTGTGTGAACATTTGACGTTCATCATTTTGGAGGTCGCTGGGCTCTGTACCATCCAACAGAATTCTATTTAAATATAGAAAGAAAGAAAATTATTCATCAATTTAATATTCCATTCAGAAAAATTACATTTTGTAAGCAACGACATGAACGCGCGCTTCCGTCCCTTAAAGGGTACATTTAGCCGTCTGTGTCGGTTGTTATCGTTAGATAGCAATCGTTATGTCTAAGTTAGCCCTTGACCATCTTATTGACCATCCACACACCACTTCGATGTAGCACCCACCAGTGGGCTATAATTGAATTGAAATTGAATTAAATGTATTTATTTGTCTTCTAGAACCATCTCCCGAACATAAAAGTGCACGCGTATTTCGCACCAGTGACGCCCCCTGTCGCCGGCGGCGGCGCGCGTCCTCGATACTGCCGGTGTTGTAATATTATATGAAACATGGCAACACTCACCGTAGCATTGGTAACATTGTTACCGTTCTGCGTTTAGTGCCTGAGAGCTTTGGTCAGTCGGAGGGTAGTTAGTTGCGTTATGTTATATCGAATTAAAGATTTTTTTCAATCTACCCTCGAAAAAAGAAACTTTGAATGTGTTTTTGTGTCGGTAGTATTTGTTTGGTATCCGAAGGTAATTTGTTTGTTGATTTCGAACGCTTTTGTTGAGGTTATTGCGAAGGAATTTGAAATGTAAAAAATTGAGGGTAGGTTCGAAAAGTCGTTTTTTTTACTTGGATCGTTTTACATTACTTTTGATGTTTTGAAAATGGAATCGAAAAACGTTTTGTCCATTAATTTAGCCTAAGTATTTAAATATACACTAATACGTATGTAAGAATATGTCACGGAATATATATCATATATATACACACATATATACATAAAGTATGCAGATGTGTGTTTTCTATCCCATGACTATATAAACTCTGATTAAATGCATTTAGCACTTCATCTCTTTTGTGAAATTGACCAAATTGTACAGAGGTCACGTGTGGAGCACGCAGGCGTCGCAACGCCACCCAATGTATTGCAAAAATTGCGAAATATATTTAACATGGCGTAACTTGTTTAGTTATTTTTCTTATACTGTGTAATATAATTTTGTGTTATTTATATTTGTTTTGTAGTATATATATATCCGGAATAATGTAATTTTAAAATCTTAAAAAGATTTTTCATATAGATCGTGTGGTGACATCAACTTTCTGATATTCTTTTAACATTTATGGCAAGTTACATGGGTGCTGTTTTCACGGAGCGAACGGCCGCTATTAAATCGATTCAGTAATTCGATGCTCGGACAAACGAACAAATTTACATATGTGTCGTAAGATGTAGTTTTAATTGTCGATAATATATAATAATAATTAGTATATGATCATTTGACGTTCGCTTTATATTTTTATGGCACATAATTATAGAGTTACTTAATATTGAACTGACGAATAAGCGTGTCGAAAAACTTATTGCTAGCATCACGAGAATTTTGCAATGCATGGGGTGCGGTGCGACGAATCCAAATGTGCGTTAAAAATCAACGAAATGTCTTGTTGCAACAAGCTTTTTAAATTAAATGATCACAAAAAATGTAATGACACTTATGTATTTAAAAAAGAAACCCAAAGGCGGTTCCAGGCGACACGTGTTTCAATAACGACATTGTTAATACTGTTGTGAGGTTTGAGTTCCTAATTTTCAGTACAAATTGCTTACAAAATTTTGAGTTGTGAATATGATTTTGGGTTAACTGGAATCGCCTTTGGACTCGTCTTGCTGTTCCACACTCGACACCGAATGACGTTTTTTAAGAGTGCGTTTGTTAAATTGTTTCAAATTTACAATACAATTACATTTATGTAAAATTATTTTCAGATATATGTTTTAGAAAGAAGTAGTAGAAACTACTACGGTAGAAGAAAATCTGTAGTGTGATTGAATACGCTGTTAGAAAAATTTATCATTAAGCGTTTCCTGTTTGGGAATTTTTTTGTAAACAAAAACTCTCAAAGGGAATTTATTTCGGGATCGATTCCCCTTATCGTTGACAAGTTAACATGTGTAATTTATCAAGTGTTCATTTTGAAATTGTTTCGATGAGTCTTTCGTTCGAATCATAATCGTTGACGGTTTAATTGACAAATTAATGCAGCCATACAATGGGGGAAATGTTGTGTCAACAATTGACAGACGATATTCCTTTAATGCGAATTGTGTGGTTTTCGTGAAAAATATCTCGCAGTCAATCTAGTTGGAGAGCTATGTTGATAACCTTTAAGATTATTTTTCAGTAAATAATATAACTCTTCGCGCTAACGATTCACATACATTTAAAATACGACGTAAAACAGACCGTCAGACAGTAAAAGTTAAGTTGTTATTATTAATCATGAAAAGCAGTAGAATCATGTTTAAGGATACAAAACAAGCCATATGATGTATAAATTCTTGTATTCGAATGGATTGCAAAGGAACTGAAGCAGTGATCATTTTACTTCACGGTACTTTGTCATGTAATAATGCAATATTACAACAGGAAACAGTGTCACTAGTTTGGTTAACCAACTGGGAGTTGGTCTAGTTTGTCAGTTAGTATGGTTCGAACAAACTAACGTTGGCTTATCTTTTGGTAGTATTAATTATTTGTCAATTAAGCCGTGTTGAATGTAAAGAGGGTAGAATTGAAGCACGACGACATGATTTAAATATTGATTAGGAAAAGTTTTGGTATTCGTATCGTATATTGGTATCGTAGGAATTTTATAGATTTACACGAAAATTCCTACAAGGAAATTTTCGAGACACTTCCCAGTGTTGTGAGGGAAGATGTTGATTTGTTTTATTAATTATTCAGACGACGATCTGAAACATCTTTCATATATGTCGAAATACGAAAAGTATATATGATTATTAAATTAAACACAAATATATTGGGAATTTCATGCATCGATAAATGCATTATAAATTTTACGTTTCAATGCCTAAGGTTCGAGTTAATCAATCAGTAACGTTTTCTAAATAATAACTACAATGTATCGCGTGATTTTCTAATTGCTTTTTTTTTTAATCTTTACTTGAATCACGTCGAAGTCGCGCGGTCCACAGACACCACGGCGGTCACAGGGAGGGCGCTTGGGTCACGGAGCCAAGGTTAATAACGACGCTTTAAAACTAGAACGTTTAAGTCGGTACGTAGTTGTGGGTCCGTTGACGATGGTACGTTTCAGTCCGCCGATCGGTGCTCGTACTCGACCATAGGTTAATGAAGGGGCGTAGAGTAGAGCGGTTGTGTTTGACGTCCAGGTTACGCACATAGTGCACAGTCTGTGGTGATCTGGACACATGTTTGACTTTACGGATGTTCATGTTTGTTGTTTGATGTGCGTGAAACGCGACGACTTTGACAGATAAATATATAAATAAATAAATATGTATGTCGTCACTTAACATCAGGCTGGATGGTAGTCGGGTATTGACTTACAATAAGTAAAAAAAAATTTAGATTAGATGTCTCGCTTGGTTCTTATATCAGTTTTACGAGACAGAATGAGACAGACAGATATATATATATGTATACGTTTCAACACTCCGTCTCTTCGTAAATCTATTTATTTGTCTCTTGTCGATGTCAAAAGTATATATGCTACTTTGAAATATATTTTTATATTCGACAATTTAACATTAACACGATCTTTGTATTTCATAAGTTACATAAAAAACAAAAATCGTGAGTACCCGTTACAGTCCAAATTTAGATGCTTGTGGCATCGTAACTTTTATTTTATGAAATCAGTGTTTCATGTAACCGCTGCTTCCTGAAACAGGTCGTTACATGGAAAGTCAAGTACGCACATCCGACTGGGGACGAATTAGTATTATTAAGTAACTAAATAACTCATATAATGTAACTTGTGATTTATTCATAACGTGGGACGCAATTTCTTAGAGAAAGGTTCCAACTACGTATAGGTAAATTGTATGTTAACTCTATTTTGAATTGTAATTCGTTCAAATACTTATCTGTAGTGGTAAGCCGTCATATATGTATGTATACTTTTGATTAAAAACAAAATAAAAACATTTTTTTACAAATATGAAAGTCGCTACAATATTCGTATCATTTCACGGGGGTCACCATATTGTACATTTTCACCGGGGTCACCATATCGTACAAATTCACCGGGGTCACCACATTTTTCTCAAATGTTTATTGTTTAACTTTCAAAGAATCGCTTTTATTCAGAAAACTTCACACACTCAAACACTTTACGGTTTTGAATTACAAACTAAGTTATTGTAATAGTCAAGACTCTTATCAACGGAAGAGTATATATAGGATTGTGGTTCTATTTGGGGGTCATTAAACATTTAGGATTGCAGTAGCCACACTGCACCGGGTAGTTTGCACGCCTTCGCCAGTTGCGGCGATATTATTTGAAGACGTCCTTGTCATATACTATATAGTTGTCTCAAGCTGGGTTTTCACACATCGATTGATAACTCGCTAAGTAGATCGTGTAACTTTGTTGTAAAACGTACGCCAAGCCCCATAAATCGCTGCACCTTGCGTGGGCGATACGATGACGTATTCAAATGTATGTAGTACATATGTATGTATGTTCACAGTAGTATGTCTCGGTGTACGGAGGTACGCCTCAACCGAGAGTCGTCGAGGAATATCTTATTATTTGGCGTTGCAAAACAGCGTACTGTCACATGTGGTCGTTATGGATATGAAAATTCAGATCCGGATATGGATACGGATATATGAATAATATTTTACCGGTTTCGCTTACGATAACGGATATTACATGACTTTGGACTTGTAAAAAAATACACACATGTACTCGTAAGAAGGTAACAGTTTGACTTTCTGAACTATATATAAGCTTCGCACGCGCAATGAGCCACAGGATTTTTCTGTGGGAGCAGTTTATTGCTAATCTTGGAGGCGTTTAGAATGCACTTTATAGGTATTATTTGGTATTAAATCATTGAATAAAATACTTAGAAATCATTAATATGAACATTCCGCTGGCAATTGCGATCACAACAAAACAATTGCATCTAATTCGTCGAGCCGCTCTCGAGTGAAGGAACGAAGTTCTTTCATACATGCGGTATTTGATTTTTATTTATATACATGCCGCGGGACTGATCAGCCCGGGAAAAAGTTTGCTGGATGTTTTTTTATGTTAATAGCCGACAAACGAGCAGACGAGCCACCTGATGGTAAGCGGTCAACGTAACCCATGGACATCAGCAAGACCAAATGTATCACTGGTGCGTTGTCGGCCAGGAAATGAGAAGAAGGTAACAAAGCAAGTACTGGCTCTCGAGCTCCCAGCCGGAACACGACAAGTCGTTTGGTGGCTGACTCGGGCAGGAGCGCGGTAGCTAGCCAGGCAGGCTTCACGGAAAGATAATAATACCAGTAATAATATTAATGATTTAACCGATAATATAATCCTTACGCGAAGTCCTACCACCGTGCAAGTTGGCTTCTGACGCCTATTACGACACCCTGTTCTGCCAGCATGGGATTGATGGAGATTTCTAGGCCGCCCCAATACGGCCAGATGCTGAATAAACAGTTTTAATTATGCTATATTTCAAATCTGTTGCGACTGACTTTTAACGTTTAAAACGCAAGCAACTAATGAGAGCATTTCGGCTGATTGCCGAGCTTTTTGCGGTTACAAGTAAAAGCCATTTTAATTTAAATGCTGATCACGTGTAACTGTATTTTACACATTTAAACAGTACAGCTTTATAATACTCGGTAAATTATAATAGAATATACTGTGATAATAATATTATGTGTGTATTATGTTCGTATTATTTTGATGTGTATTATATTTAAACTGTGATTTAATCTGTGTATAAAAATCTATAATATAACTCTGTTATATCCATAGAGGCTAGAGTAGCGGAGACATACGGCTATCTTCAAGCGGAAACGTCCGACGGTTAGAAAAATAAATAAGATTGCGGTACCATATCTGTCTCTCTCTACTAACGCAGGCTTAATAAAGAACAGCTTGGTTTTCAAATAATAAAATTAAAACAATTTTCAAATTACATACGTTTTTGTAATTTTATAAACACTATCAACCACAAGAATTCAATTACAACAACAAACCGTCGAATCGTCGTATTATGCTCACTTTCCTCGCTAATTGCAAATGCGCGAGAAGAGAGAGATAGAGAAGGTACCGCAATCTTCTCTCTCTTTTTAATCGAAGTACAGTTGGAAGCCTGGCTTCCCTGCTCTATCTATAATACCTCTATGGTTACATCAGAACGTCATCTGTTATTGTATAGTGAAACTAAATTTATTTGTTCGCTGAAACACAGATGGCGTTGAAATCTTCTACATATAAAGTTAATTCCGATGCATTATTTGTGTATTACTGTCCGTACCATTTAGAGTTTTTTTTTCTCCTAATATGTCGTTGGCGTAGATACCTTTGATTATAGAAAAAGACGTCAGAGATTCATAATGCGGAGAAGGGACTATGGGAGTTATTTATACGTATAATTATAAAGCAAGAGTAAATACAATAATTTGTTAAGAACGGTTTATAAAATTAGAAACGGCAAATTGTCAATCAGATAAGATACTTACTGAACTGTTTTATAATTGTCTATTTATAGTTAACATATACGAGTCATATTACAAACCTATTGAACTCTCGTTGTCTTCCGACGGAGATGTTGAGGCAGGTCAATCGTGTGAGGAGACGCGCGGTCTCGGATTGCTAACAGCGTTCGGGGACAAGCATTGAGGGTATGCGTGTTACAAAATTGCACGACCTATTCGCAAGATGACTATTAATTTCGTTTTAACATTATTTCGTATCATGTGACAACCCTGCCCAAGATACACAATCTGTAGCCGGTGTTGTTATTCTTCTGACATCAAATGTAATGTATAAATACTTTTTTATCTGTAGTAATAAAGTTAAAAGTACATAGATTAAAATTGTTACTCTAAAGATAGATTCAAGAAAAATCTTAGAAAACTTCGTTGACGATAATATGCCAGAAATATATATATATATATATATATATATATATATATATAATATAAATGCGGTAGATAAAAGATGCCAACGGAGGTGTTTTTACACAGATTAACTAAACTCGCTGAATTCAACGTTACAAGTAGGTTTTTGTCTTAATAGCACTGTCTGGTGGTAGATGAGCGATTTCTTTTAGACAACCTTAGTGAAAGTTAAAAAATACAATAGCGGTTTGTACAGTGTACCTTACCGGACCGTTTCCTCGTATCGGCCTACTTATCGTTGGTAAGCATACAAATGTGTGTGTAAATCTCCATTTATTGTAATGCAGTTAGTTACAACTAATAATATGATCTTGACACTAATTGGCTATTCGAATCGGTTGTAGACGGATGTCACAACTGCCGCCTTCGTTAGTTAGCAGTTATCAAGTAATGAGAACGTGTATAGTTTTATATTGAATAGTCAGCTCTTAAATATTTGCCCACTGACCCTTAAAATACTTTTATTGTTTGATTGCTGTTTATTATTGTCGTTTTTCATGTTTTTAACCATAACTTTTAGACACTTTTCAGTTTATTAAGCACAAGTTAAACTCAGCCTCTTCCTCGCTTGGCTTCTATTCAACTTCAATTCTATTCTCACGCTTTAAAAAGACAGCTAAATAATTTCAAAAAGTTACAAACAAAATGCTGTAATTCATGAAGGCGTTTAGAACTGTACAGACGAATGAGGGGCTTGAGGGAGGCCGTCCACGAATACCCCTGGTCGTGTCATTGCTACGGCTTAATTAATATTCCTTCAACTGTTTTAAAACAGTAAAAAAATAGTAGGTGCATGGTAGTGAAATCCACAGGCGAACGGCCCGAGCCCAGAACAGCGTGTCTACTTAGTTATAACGCTGAATACTGAATAAATTTTATTTGAAATTAAATTGTATGAGTCATTCTTTGAACCACTAGATCAAGCTATCGCATTTAAGTAATGCTATTGTATCTATAATACCCATGTCGTTCAGAATTACCTTTGTTTATGGTTAGTGAGAAATAAATGACGCAATGTGATTCACTGAAAAAAGCAATGTGATAAAGAGACAATAACAAAAGTTAATTTTTTTATTTGACCCTGTCGCCATTTTGATTTTAATGAAAATTCATCAAAATGGCCGTTCGCTGTCGGTCAATTGAAACCATATAATTGTAAGCCGTAAACAAAGGCAGTGAAGACCAAAATATCGACGTAATTGTAATGTTATTGAGCGTATGAATAATATTATATTTATTATTATGTATTGTGATTTTACTTTACAAATCGTTTACAAGCCTTGTGCTTTGGATAATAAAATATTAAAATAATACCATTTTGTTTTATTGGCCTTAACCACTCTCATTGGAGGAGGCCTGAGACCAACAGTGGGACTATCATGGGTTGTAATGACAGTTATTG
The DNA here is from genome assembly GCA_003671415.1 of Megathymus violae. Taxonomy (NCBI): domain Eukaryota; kingdom Metazoa; phylum Arthropoda; class Insecta; order Lepidoptera; family Hesperiidae; genus Megathymus; species Megathymus violae. The sequence goes on along the minus strand of PDGT01000020.1, from coordinate 1,281,974 downwards.
CTTTCGAATGCATTTATGACTTCCAGTCTAACTTTTTTTTTTATGAACATGAAAAAAACATACAGGCATGCACTCGGTAGTAGTCAGTGCGGCATACGGACTTCTGGAAGTAGCTTCAAATACGACTACATTGCCCGACTACTTTGTCCTTAAGACTCGAATCCGGTGATCACTAGGGTTTTTTATGTCACCCGACAAGCGAACATCATGCAACCGCTGGATGGTAAGCGGTCGACGTATGTTGATGTTCATACCACCCAAGGCATCACGTATACGCTATCGGCTTAGGAGAGAGCTGGGCTTTTAACCCAATTTTCACCTTCCAATTTCTCGAACATCCTACGTTCGATTTATTAATCAAAAAAATAAAAGTTATGGCTGATTTTATTATAGTATTAAGAAAGAACTGAATCGGATTTGAAAGTTGATATTGTAAAACAGTTTTATGAAGCATTATTATTATACATAATATAAAAAAGATGGTCGGACGTTTCCTGAAATCGGACGTAAGATATAAGAGTTATATGTATATCAGTATAAAGTTACCTCACCCGTAAGAGTATCCACTGGTTGTTTAAATGAATAGAGCGGCTTACAACAATATCTATATTTATGGCACTTTAAATTTAAACAAAAATCGGGCTACACACATTACCTCAGCAAATATTTAATTGCTTTACATTCATTTTCATATATTTTTTATCTAGAAACTGATACAGTTTATAACAATTTATTTATTTGAATTTTAACATCATTTGTAACACATTAATTAATATGTGACGGAACTACGCCATTACAATTATAGTACAAAAATATATTTTACATTGCATGAATCTTAAATAATCTACAACAACTATTGATATTGGAATTCACAGCGTTGATAATATAACGAACAATAAAACACTGATTGATTACAAATAGCTGGGATCGACGACTATTTTCTCTCCTTCGAATAGTATCCTTATGAGCGAGACAGTGATAGATGTCATGTACTTAGTTTTTTTAATTATACACCAGCTTTTGATAACCAGTCTTTAGCTTAAGTGGAAGTGTATTGAAGTGATTATTTTATATTTGATAACTTGACATAAACTAAATTATTGACATATTTGAAAAATTTCTAGTAATTAATAATTGAAAATTTTGCTGAGGTAACATACACAGATAAATAATGATAATTGAAGACAAGAGAAATAATACTGATCCATTTTTTATTGTCAGCTATATAGCATTTTTTTTATTTTTCTTTCCGCCAGTCGTATATAATGATTGTATTGTTACATCTCTTAATAACAAAGTGAGCTTAATAGATTTTACACAAAGAAATCTATTGACACACTCACAATATATTAAAATTTAGCCTTATTTTCGTCATTTTTACAACATTATTGTATGTCAATACCTTGAAAACGAGCTGTCAGGTTAACTGAAAAATAATCACCGCCGCCGTAGAGTTTTTTAACATCAACTGCGGACGAAGAAGCAATGACTGCAGTGGTAGCACGACCCTAATATTGCATCCCAGTCTTATTAATAAACTCACACATCCCAGCACTACCTAAAACTTCGTAGCAGCTGGCAGGGATACACGATTGAATTCACAAGCAACCAAGACTGGGCCACAAACGTATCTGCACTAAAATTACTACTTTTGAATTAAAAAGTTAAGTAATGAACTTGGGATCAATTTAAACGACAATATATTATCTTAGAACTCCACTAAGTCATGTTTAGACTAAATACAGACGCATCAAAACTCCGGATGTCTATTAGATTGCGTTCGACGTTTAAGAATTAGTTGTGTATAAAATCGTATTTGATACGAACTGATTCAGGTGATCTATAAGTTTTGAAATCGAAGACGTGAAAAAATAGAGATTAACTTCGATCTAGAATTACGCATAAAATATTTTATTAATTGGAAAAAAAACTGATTTATTGTTTTTTTTTTATGCAAAATAAATCGTCTTTTATGCATTGAAAGTAAATAAACGGCTCTTACTTCGAATATAAAGCGAGATTGAATGGAAAACCAAGTCAAGTGTAAAAAATATTCAGGGACAAGCCAACAGTTCATAACCAGTTATTTATTTTTATTTAACTAATCATTCACCTTGTTACTAAAGTTATGACATTTCTGTATAATTCACTTAACATTATAAATGTACAGCGCTTATATTCAACTAACTTGATACAATAAATAACATGTTAATCAGCAAAATATCATATTCACTACGGGACATTTCCAAGATGATAAATAATTCAATCAATCGATACATTCGACGATATCGTAATATCATAGAAGATAAGCTTTACTGAAACTGTTATCCGTTGCTTTCATGTGATATTTGAAGTAACTACAGTTTTCAATTAACTGTATAATATATTATACAACCAGTAAAGCTTACTTGAAATGTATAATATTGTATTCGATTAGGGAGATACCACCCTACATATGTTAAGGTTAGGTATTTGTGGGTACGAGCTACATTAATAGACAGTGGTCCAGCTCAATCCTCAGTAGAAGCAATGTATTTACAATCAAAAATTTCTTTTGTTTCTTACAAATGAGTACTGACAACATGAAGATTAGTAGTCACAGCCGCCTATGGATATTCGTTATACGAATTGTATTGATGGCGCATTGCTAGCCTTGGCTAGCTTGGCTAGCGAAGCATCGATCAGGGCCGGATTTAATAGTCTGGAGGTTTTAGGGCAACATAAAAGTAGAGGCCCCCTGGTCCCTAGTAATTATCAAAATAAATGAACATTTTTTTGAGTCGAGTTTTCTTTAAATAATTTATTGTGAAACGAATTAATTCAACACACTATTAAGAAACATATATAAGTATAATCAAAAACAAAAATTATACGAAATTACGAACGAACGAAATAACGAATGGAACTTTCCGAGCTTTTTTAGACGAAAAATTGTTGATATCGTTCGATTTGGTTCGAAAAAATATCAAAGAGAAAGCTGTTTACTAGTGTTTACTCATTAGAATTTGAAAGATTTTTTTTCGAATTCTATTGTGGGGGCCCCTCTTTTGTGGAGACCCAGGTTCTCTAGCCCCGGATGCGCTCCCCCGAATCCGGCACTGGCATCGATAAACAAACCTACGAAATATTCACCGTGGGAATATAAATCAAACTGAAATTAGTCAAAATATCATACTACCAGATGGAGTAAATGCAATATGATTTTTGTTTTCAATACAAAACTATGACAAAAATACTGAGAAGTTTCCGTTGAAACTGCTCTATTAAAGTTTCTCAAGCTTTTGGGATACATTAAGTTGTATTTATTAAAAGGTACACAACGGATTAAGCCGGAAACTATGTTGTGAAATGCCTGTAATAAGTATAATATAGGACTCAGCGAAGTTGACCTCGGTTTCGTATCGTACAAAGACGGCCATTGGACTCCAATTTCTATCATACATTAGTATGTTGTACTTTGAATTTTTCTGGCTTTGATTTGATATAGATATAAATTATATCGTCCCCTAATAAATATGAAAATTTTCACCAAAGTAATGAACACTTTCATTAACAAATGTTTCTAATAATAAGTCCCGTTCACATTCCGCGATTGACGTTGCGTTTCTCGCGCTTTTAGCCGATTTGACAGAATTGGTTGTCAAAAAAAGTACAGTGAGTGTGCCTACGTCTTCCAAATGCCAAGTATTTCGCCACATACCAACCATGAAATGTTTAATTTTTTTGTATTAATATACAAAACTCTTTCGTATAATATTTTTTGTCTCACTTATACGTCGTAGATGGTGATAAATTTAAGTTAATTGTAATAAAGGTCAATAGTTAAATATTTTTTGACTGGGACTCCGTTTAAACCAAATGGTGTATAATTTGAATTTTTATATATATTTTAACTTAATGTAGTCTTCGTAAACATCCGAAATAAATTTAAAGTCAAATTATACAATCCCAGTAAATTCGATCCTATGCAAATTGCGTGGTTTCACTCACTCCCAACGAATTTGGATACGGCCTCAAGCTAACTAAAACAGGGTTCTAGATCTTGTGAAATACTTTAATGACTAATATTATCTCTCAACTGTTAATAAAAATGAAATAGATATACTAAGAAACCATATATCTTACAGGAATGCACAAAACATATTGTTGGGGATTTGGAATATCGTTAAGGAGAAAAAAATACTATGACATATTGCACCAAAAATTTGTGGGCATCCTCGTCTGTTTTCTTAGAGACATGAAGCTTTAAAACTTTATTTTTTCTATTGGTTTATTGAAATACACACACATCAACTCATTGAATGTGAACACTGGTCGATGTAACAGCTCTTGTCCTCCAGGAGAATCGAGTTCTGTACTCACCATGTTACGCTTTTGGTTTGAATTATAACCATCGCTCATAACTCATACTTAATTAATTAATGCTATATCATAACTAACGAACTTATTGTTATAAATATAATATAATCACACAGTATAATATAATTATACCGTTACATAATTTTGGGTAAGTGACGGTGATTGTGAGCAGTCCAACTAATATCTAATATTAAAATCTTATAACGCATTTAATAACATATTATCTTTTTAAATCTATACACATCACGCATTGTATAATTCAGAAGACCATTTGACAACTTATACTATAAATGTATAACTTAAATTTATCAAGTAATACATACTAAAAATAGAGCGAAGTTCATAACAGTATATGCTGTATAATTTAATTCAATTTCAATTAAGTCGTAATAAGTAATTAATATAATTAGTAGTGCTTTGAAAAAGTAATAGTACCTTTCACAAATAATGAGTTTATATAGTACTTAAATACATTTTTATTTTCGAAGGATTAAAATATACATTAAAATAAATTTATTATCATAGATATGTAGATACATAGACCATAGAGATAGAACTGCACATTTTTTTAAAAGATGTGTAAATTGTGAAGTGAATATCCGTATTGGGATAGAATTACGGGCTCTCTATAACTAAATGTTGTACACAATGCGTCCTTCAACCGAATAATCAACATTATTTATCGATATAAAAAAAGTTACGTATTAGTTGTGTATTCAATAAAACAATTTATAAATATCTTAATATTTATAAATAAAATGCAACAATTAAAACTTTATTTCTAATTTATAATTTAACACCAGTCCTAAACTTATTTATCTGTTGTTTATAAGATTAAATACAACGTATAATTTATATAAAGTATAATTGTATATTTAAGAATTAAATTATATTACAAGGTACGCATTGTAGTACATCATTGGTTTATTGATACCTTAGATAAAGGTGGATTTGTAATCATAATCAATTTCCAAATTGTATACAGAATTCTCTCTAACATTGAAACATCTGGGGACCATCGAATAACATGTGAAAATCTGACAGACAGGCCACATAGTGTCAGACGCTGGGATTTTGTAAACCAAGAAACTACAACGGATTTGCTTTTACATTATACTACGTATATATACGTACTATATACGTTATTACGTTTAAGCTCACAGGTGTTCCAGTTATCATACAAGAAAGCTTAGTTTCTGGAAATATATATTACATATAATTTTACTGATGTATTCTAGTAAAATTTACCCGGGACAGTCACATTTTGCTTTGGACTAAAAATAAATAATAGTAGCTTCATAAGCTAATATCAAAGATGAAGTCCAAAACCTAGTCGCCAATAGCGCCAAGAGTTCATTGACCCCACGTAACGTTTTTTTTAAACCATATTCTCGTACAAGCCCTTGACTACAAAATCCCAGTTAAAATAACGTCGACTCAACTGGTGGTCGTAGTTTAGTTTAACTTGCAAAGCTAACAGCTGTTTAGTGTAAACAAAAGTGCAAGAATGTTATAATTGCAGACAACAATATTTCAATAAGTTTCATTTTTAAACGTCGTATATTATAGCGTGTTGTACTCCATCGTGTAATACTTTTAATCGATAATAATAACGAATAACAGGGAGATACCGTGCTGTTTTTATCGTTATTGAAATATTATTACTGGTTCAATAGTCAAATTTAATAATAGATACATGCTTTTGAGAAATGGGTATCGAACCCAATAGCCCAGCGCTGGACCGCTGGGGCGTACGACTGAGCTTGTAGCCGTGTAGATATGTTAAAATGCTAATTGACTATAATGTTTAAACCTGAGAACAGCTAAAATCCTCTCTATGCGTGATATGCAAGTAAGTAGAAAGTGAAGGAAATAGTTATATTAATAACAAATGTGTTGAAATATATTTTTACAATATACATTTACATTAATGAGGTAATTAACAATATTTCCTGGAAGATTCATTATTCCAAAATGGAAAATATATTCCAACACTACATTGCATTCTTAGAATACTATTTATAGTGTAAATTAAAGCGAGTTAGGTAAAACGTTAGATGTTAGGTATTATCAACAGCGTCGGTATAACCATTCTAATTACAATCGAAATTCAAAATAGCTGTTACTGCTAGTGTTTGAAAGAACGGTGACATTAAATATAACGAAAATAACGTGTGAGCAAAGTGACAGCTATCTTAAATGGAGTTGGTTTCCGGAGTTCAGAGCATTCCGATGTTCTAAGCTGGGTGGAAGCCCAACTACAGTGCTGTGGCATGCTAGATCCTTCTAGATCGTTATGTTAGAGTTCCTTGAGAAGTTTCACATGCAATGGATGTGTTGATCGACATTTCTTCTCCGACGCGCCAACGGCGTCACGTCAATATGTTTGCTAGACTATAAATGTCGCTCTGTCAACTTGCTGTCAAACTTAAGGATAATGCTTGACCAAAAATATTCTTTTTCCTATATTTAACTTTGATATATGTTCGATTAACAAGTTCGTAGACGTCGAGCTAGCCGCGCTAAGCGATACACGGTTCTGTAGGAAGTATCATTTTTACAGTCTTAAGCTAATTTGAACTATACACATGGATTTCGATAATAATATTATCACTATTTATTTATGGTACATGATTATATCTAATGTATACTTAATTGTAAATGAAAATGAAATTCTAAATGAACATTGAAATGTTTTCAAATGGTTTATAATGAATTGATTGGAACCGATAAGCAATCAGCAGAGAGGCGATTTAATATTAAGTTTTTCAGTAATTAACAATAAAATATAACGGAAATAACAACATTCCATTTTGAATTGTAAAAATCTGAAGTCAGGTTCAAATATCTGTAAATATATTGGATATATCTTAGCATAAGATTGCTATAAGGCTGCTTCGATAACATTATTCTCTTTTTTAATCTGAACCTATCTATCTATACAGTAACGGATGTCGAAACCGTTAAAGTGTTGTTATTCCCGAACGTTGTTAACAGCGCAACGAACGTTATTATGATAACTTGTAACACTAGTAGTACTTCAACAATTTAACTTAATTTAAATTAATATTTCCAGCGACACGATAACGTCAATATATCTATTAGCTCCATATAAAACCGAACTTACAGTTAAGATCTATCCGTTTTTTATTAAATTACTTGGTGTCAATTTGCCTAATTCAACGCCCCCGAGGTCTCTAACGCACGACCCCTCTGCCCTAACGCTACTCCATTTGTTACAACTAATCTGCGGCACCCGTATACCAAACCACACTTTGGTTATTGTTATGTATATATTTATACATTTACATAGATTTAATGCTATCGTGTGATTGCTTTGTTAGCTTAATCGAATATCTGTGTGAATAGAAAAGAATTTTTTTTTCTTCATGCATATACATACTTTGAATGTTATGTGAGAATATTTCTATGAACTTGGTTTTTTTATTAACTTAAATTGATAAAAAAAGTCAAGCATTTGCGAGTCAGTTAATAGTCAATTCTCATAACTTTTCTCTCCCTAAAAGCTGGTTAGCGATCCGTTTGTTTTTTAAATTAACTGACTTACATATCTATCTATCGTTTGTAAGCGATAGATAGATCGGTTGATGCGTTACTACTACACTAGCGGAGGACAGATCGGTTATTGAAACCGTAAGGCTCTTGAAAGTAATTCATCGATACGATGCGTATGCTTCGATCTGGAGAATATCGCTGGTGGCTATACAGCAGTGGACATCTATTGAACTTAAATAAGGTTTATTTAAAATTAATACATGAAAAATGTATGGATAATCTTTAAAACAGATGACTGGCTCTAAATTACTTACATTTGATTTAAATTGCATCTAATTAATCATCTAATGATTGTATAGCCGAACCTCATTATGAGAACGTTGTTGGTATTATGACGAAGGTATTTTATATTATAATTTTTTATAACATATACGTAACCTCATGAAAAACCGATACCGAAAACTTAATTAAAATCACCATAGACAAATTCAAGGAGACAATTAAAAAAAACAAATGATAGTGTTGTACCATGCATTATATAATAATATCGATAAAATGTTTTTTTTTTTAATTTGTGATGTATAAATTATTGAACACAATATTTATCCTATTAATTTAGCACCGATGTCAAAATGTTTTGTTTGATAGCCACTAAGCTAACAATTTTACTTCATACAATAAGAGTCAAATCTATGAAAATGTTGATTTATATTAAACAATATTTGAATACATTATATCGTAAATAATTTTCGATACAACCTGCCTCACTTTACTTTAGTCAAACTTTACCTATCGTGTTTGTACTTTGTACATATAAGGACAAGAATTCTTATTTCTAAAGGAATCCAATCATTACGTTAAGAAGTTATATACAGCGATTGTATTCGGGTCGATCCTTTTCATGGCCCGAGCACAGTAATTAATAAATTAGGACAAACGCACAGACACTTCAGAATTAGGCTCCAGTGTAGAGGATGTAATATACATAGACAAGCAAGACCGAAGACCGAATATTCGATAGTCACATAAATGTGTAGACGTGGAACTGAACCCAAGGCCGTTCTCAGCAATGAGAGTCAAACGGATGAGTTATAAGGACATTTGAAGTTGCGATGAAAGACGTCACCTGAGAAGTAAGGATATAAATGACATGTGCGACTTCGAAACACCTAATAGTACTAACACTTTGGGGTATTTCGAAGGTATTTTTATTTCGCCATTAATCGAGAATTATTATTAGTAATTATCAATTCAAAATTAATATTATTAATATCCCAAAAATCAAACCACTGAGTTTATAATCATACGCTTAGAAAAATGAAATAAGTAAATAATATGTTTCCTTTTTTTATGATAAAATGCTTAATAAATAATATTTTTATTTTGATTCTAATATATCACTGAAAATTGGTATGTTTTAAAATAAAAAAAATTAAAGTTTAAAAATCTTCATAGATATCTAGTACATTTTTTCATAAGCATTTTTCAGACCATCGCTTGCTTTTCCGTTTAAAACTCATTGCAGTATAACACGAGAAGGTTTTTGTAAATGTATGTTTCTCATATATAATGATTCTTATCAATTTTAATGATATGTAGCATCAGGTTTTGTTCTCATGTCTACATGCACATGAATATAATTTCAACATTTGTACCTCCAATAGTAATTTTGTTTCTTTTCACTCACGTATACGTAATGTAACACGTTACATTCAGAACTAACTTAGTCATTAACTAAGTCACAATGTACAGCTTCAGTTAATCCCATTCTTCCAAATGAAATGCAAAACTGCATCACAAGAGCGGACTCGGCCGTTAACTGGCTCTTTAACACTGCAACCGATTCAACATACCGCCGTCAAATTAACTGTAATATGATGTTATCATCAGCTCATTTCTGTTATCAAAATCATTCCAAAACGATCGGCCATGTACAACTTTACAGGCCCGCTACACCTTTTGATTCTAATATGGCCATCGACAAACCAAAATCACTTTACATTCACTCCAATTCAGACATTAAATGTATAACTTCTAATATATCACGTTATATATACTCAAGAAATTGTTTCTCGACAACTAAACTCTATATTTATCCATCTACGATTGCGGCAGTTCTCGCTAGTTGATCTCGTTTTGTTTGAATCACCATATTTTTTTTCTATATAAAAAGTGCCTCACGTCTAGATGTAAAAGTGCATCTATGAGCAAATGTACGTTGGTCTGTATCGTTGGACCATTTCAAAGCGCAGCTCTTAAACTGACTCGTCAAACAGTTCATAATATAATGGTCTTGCTTATATACACGCTAGAAACGTTTGAAATTTCGATATCAGGAAACTAACTAGACTAATTATACTGATAAATCACTTAAAGTACGCAGATAGATCAGAGCACAAATGCTGGACATGAAATGTTGCCTTAGCCGAAAAAGTAAGCGTTTAGTTTTCACACCAAAACAGTCGTATTAGAAGAACCTGGAAAATCCTCCATGAGTTAAAGTTAAACATAAAACGCCTAAAACGTCACGACATTTATACTAAACAATGAAAATACAATCGAATCCAATCCCTTTCAAATGTATTTTTACCTTTGGAATTGTTATAAAAAACGATGCATATTAATAATCTCAGTCACATGCGGCTGGCTAACTAAAATCGAAATGGTTCGATTTAACTTTTAATACCTATTCACGAATCGAGATGTAATTTGCGTGAAAACTAAGCACCTTCTATGAACTACTAATGTACTACATTGGACGAAGAATGTAATTAAACCTCTAGGGCTACGCTGTGTTACAGCCGACCGATTATCGACATCGACATTCATTGATTGATTGGTGCCATCACTAGCGTCCATGCATCTGTCAACTTGACACGAATCAAACTGTCAAATTTGGAGTTATTGCGATCGCTGGCGAATCGGTCTCGAATCGATCGACGCCCACATGCGGCCTATCACCTACTTCACCTGATGCATGCACATGCTAGCAAAACCAGTGTCGTCAGCGCCAGAGTGAGGTCGACAGTCGAAGCGGCATTACACATGTCCTCTTCGCAGAAACACATGTGGCCTGTGCCTGTACTTTCCATCATGCAAACGTGGTCTACCATGAACAGGTTGATCTGTAGCTGCGAGGTGCAGGTCCGACGCACCACTTCGTACGCTGGAATGAGAAGGGAAATCAAAGGATGCGAAAAAATGCTGATTTGAAATTATTCATCTTAACTGTACTTAATGGGCATCATTTCCACAGTGAGACTCTTGTGGCGGGGAGAAAATTGATTTGTAAATTTACACTTCAAAGACACTAATGATAGCTGAGCCTGTCAACTTTACATCTAGTTCGTTTTCTTTTCTTAGGTACCATGTCACGACACACGAGAAATAATAAAAATATAAATATCATGAGAATCTGTTACTAAAAAAAAACTAGTTGTTTATAGAGGATGATGCTGATTCAGTCGGCTACAGTCTGACGAATTAATCACACAGTCGTTCATCGAAGACATGACAACGAAGAGAGCTCTGTTGCCGGTGGTTGAGGGTAAACATATAATTTATTGGAGTAAAATTAGAATTGAACGCCCATACGAATACCTTCGCATCGACTACTACTACGGCTAATGGTCCTTCGAGCTCATCTTACAATAAAGACAACAGGTAGATTATATGGAAAACTCAATCAAAACGACGCGATTTCTAAACAGTGCCAGTACTAAAATTGGATGAATTGTTTAAAATAATGGATGATAAGTTATTACACTTTCACCTAGGAGAGTGACTGAACTCCTGTTATCTTTGCTATAAAAATAAAGCAAGGTATCATTAAATCTAATAATTGATATAACTTTCGATGAGTAATTGTCGTAAATTTAATTGAATAAGTTAAATAAAAAAAATTAATTACATATTTAGCATAGGGAACGACTTGAACAAGCCACAAAACATAAAGTTTAGATTTTGCACGGCACAGAACTTTTTATCTTTCTAAATATAATTATTTGACTAAAGTTTAATTTGGGTGAAACTATCCATTAATAATCGGATATCTGAAACAATGTATTATTATAAAATCACAAATTATACTAATCATAGCAAAAATAAGGCAAAGTAGCGCCAGTTCTCATATCATTGTTAGAGGCAATCAATGCTTGCAAAGATGTTTAAATAACCAAAGTTATACTCACGACTCTTGGAGTACCGCACCATCTTGACGCAGCAGCCGTTGCAGGTCTGCAGCGGCGGCTGATCCCGCGGCAGCGCTGTGTAGTTGAACGGGTCCTTACACCGAAAGTCAGTCCAGCTGTCACACTCGTAACAATATATCGTTCGAGCTGGAAACAGACGGTGTACTCTGAACTGTCATTCGTAGACATGTTGACGGATATTTTGCACTAATCTCTACAATACGAATCTACTGAATAGGCTGGACTCGAGTTTAACAATTTTGACGCAACCCGTTTGGATCTTCAACGAGGCTAGATTTTACATGTCGTTTCGTTTCTAGTCCAATTTCAGTTCCGGCACGACAATTCTTTGAACTTATAAATCAAACTCACAACTCATTCCGGTGTGAATTATAATGGTAAAAATTGTGGTTATAACCATTAACTATGGGTAAATTTATCGGTTATTGCGACTAATTATGTTTGAATCATTTATTTTGGTTTAATTGACTATAATGGTTAACAATATCATAATTATCTCGACAGCGCATGTTTAAATCACTGACGATGAATAACCGATAACATTGTAATGGACAATATTGTGATTGATTAAATCACCATCTCATCATATGTGATTAATAAAGACAAAATACTACATCGATTTGATGCCCACTTACTACATATATTCATTCAATTCAAAAATTATCGTGCAGCGACCAGTTCGATCTGTGAAATTACATACGTAATTACCATCCTCCTTATCATTCTTGCTACTACATCGAATAATAAATCATCGCGATAGCTTTGTCAGTGTATTTACATATGTATATTAGCGATCAGCGCTGCGGGATGACGCTGAATAACGTGGGGACGAGACTGAAAAAAAAATACCGATGTGCCTAGTGCCGACCAGTTTACGTATATATATAATATCAGTATAAATTAAAAGCTGAATGGAGATTAATTTTAAGTTCATACATTAATTTATAATATAAATAATATTTCTTATAATAATGACTTCCTTAGTATTACATTATAGATAAATTGAAACATTAGCCTGCACTAATATTAGCGTTAGATTAACTGGCGTAATATGCTTCAAATTGAAATTAACTCTGGCCCGAGGAAGATTGCACGGCAGTCAAGTGAGAGTAAACCTCATCTTACCCTTACTGTGACTAGATAGACTAGGGCAGATTTTAATATCAGACAATTATTATCATGCATTTTAACGTACGTATTTTTTTTCTCTAACGGTCATGTCCCGCGAGGGGTCGTGTAATGTGACAGATTAAGGATTTTTCTCTTGTGAGTGTTTGGAGTTATATTAATTCAGGTCCAAACTAATCGCGACGTCGAATTATCTAATATCTTTTTTAAGTAACGACAACACCTTTGATTAATTAGGTCTATCGCATCCGATTCTCGTGAAAATCCATTGTGATTAAATTTGTATAAATATATTTTGCAACAATCCGCGAGCACAATAGTAGCGTCTGTCTCCCTCACACATACAATATGGACTTGTAATATATAAAGGTATATGTATACCAGCATATACCAGTATCGAGCGTGTTTCCAGGGTGGGAACATCATCAGGGAGGTGGTTTTTGCAAAGTTTATTAATTGTACGTAAAAATATATGTATAAAAACTGTAAAGGCACAAGAATTCAAATTTAAACTCGAAAATCAGTGAATTATTAAGTTAGCCCCAGATTTTGCTTGTACTAACGTTTCGAATAGGTGCTTTAACATCGAGAAGAAGACAGCGAAAGAAACTCCTCAGCACATCTTTTAAAACAACACATGACAATTACAAAGTAAATTTGAGCCGGAACTGCTTTCGGAACTGTTATTTTCAGGTGTCGTAATCATATTCACCTATACCATAATATCGTTTACCTAAAAATATCCTACTCGTAGCGACATCTATCATGTGACTGGTAAATAACTTATCTAACGTAACAGCTTACGTGTGTCAAGGTTAACTGATTAGTGAGTTACCGTTTACTTGCAAAGGACAACAAAGATATTTGTAAAATTTTGCGATGGTTTTAATACGACTGAAGGACCTAATTATAACTTACTACTGATCCAGTAGGTGGAGGAAAGGGAATACTTTCAGAAGTATTAATTTTACAGACTTGTCAATCGTTATTATGTTAGTTCGACCAAATTATACAAAAGCTTCATAAAAGCCTTTTGATAACAGACTTATGTATCTCGAGGTGTAAATTTTATATTACTGCGACTACCAATATTTATTCCTTTTTTAGGATACGGTGATGAGCTGAATTGAGTTCGTTTATAGGGAAGTTAACTTATGTGCACCAACAGAAGAGGCTTCACATTGCCGCGACTATAGCAAATGATTGGACTTTAAGTAGAGAGCTTCATTGTTATTAATTCATTGTTATTAATTAACACACATACTGTCACTAACACGTGTTTCGCTCCAAAATGTCAAGCAGTCTTAAAGTTAACTAGAGACATACACGAATATCTCAACAGATTTATAGTAAGAGATTTATAGATAAACTCACGTCAAAGGCATTCTTATGCGGAAAGGTTATTATAAACTTGATGATTACTTTCAGGATAGACTGCTTGGACATGAGTTTAATATTAAGCCCGTTTATAGGCATAACTGCGTCTGTAACTGTGAGTAGGAAAAAAAACTCCTCGGGAGTTCTTGCCGCTTCTTTATCCGGGACCGCTCACGGTAGGGATTTGTTGAAGATATGGTGTAGTTTGACGTTCGAAAAGTGTTTGTAAAAACCAACTTCGAATAAAATATCATTTCATTTACCTACAAGCTTTACTTAAACACGTGGCGTGTAAGTTGGAATAGCTAAATCAATTAATTTTAATCTATTCTATTCTTTGTGTTAGTACAAGAAAATCTTAACGAAATAAAAATATAAATCTCTAATCAATATAATTCCACAGAAGACTATAAATTGTGGATTTATTGTAATAAATGGGGAAAAACTGAACAGTTCAGGACCTTTTTCTCCGCTACCTCTCAAGTGATTTACGAGCTTGAGAATTAAAAACAAAGTTATTAATGTATTAATTAAGATTTAAAATTAAATTTCATCCATTTAATGAACTATACTATTCTTAAACATATTTACAATATGGTTTAAATAACACCTTTATTTTTTCTAATCCACAACGGCTACAAGGTTAATAGCAATTTCGCAAACGGGCAACTCAGTCCTGTAGTAGTATATAATCTAGTTTGCCGCACTAGGTAACCCAGGTTATTCTAGATGTTAAACACATGCAAAATTCTGGTCACGCGATCCACGTATTACCGCTTAGATTTTCTATGTAACGTTACCTTGACATATTTAATAAATCGGTTAAGTTTTTATTGCCTTTTGAATATTTAGTGGCAATAATTACAGCGCTTGTGTTATGGCAACATTATGTTGTAAAAATTACGGTGTATCAAAGGCTTTTTTTATTTTAATCGATAAATGAGTTGACGGGCAATTGGATAATTAGTCGATAGATAAAATAGATTGTGATGTTTCGTGGTAAATGACCACTACTCATGGATATGTAAAATATATAGTACCAAGCCTTATATTGCTGGCTCTCCGAAAATGCGACCGAGACATAAAAACATTTTTCGGATAAGTCCAGGAGGGTGGCAGCTGGCAAGGCGGGTTCATCTGCTATGAGTATACTGCTTGAACTGTATGGTACAGAGCCCAGCGATCTTTAAAACTTGACGCCATAGCCTCATCCGACATTTAGCATCTCAAACATTTTACAAATATTTTTAAAACTTATATCTATACCAATTATATAGTGTGAATTTTTTGAGATCGTTTATATGCGGATTTAACCTGCGGAACTACGGCACTTATTGGAAAAATTCTTTTACCATTTGAAAGGTACATTATACACCGGATGAATATTGACTGTATATCATGTATATGTCTATATAATTAATTGTTAAAGCCGAACGAAGCTGGAGCGAGCAACTAGTGAATAAGCCTAAAAGCTGTGACTGGCTCAACATACATCGCATAAACATTAATTACAATGTACATATAGACATTAGTTACTTTTTGGATTGACCACAATTTAAACTAAAACTTAAATAAATGAGGAGCTCATTTCTTATTAAGTTTATTAAAAGTCTATGCCTGTTTTCCCGCCATTTTGTATTCGCATGTCTGTGTCAGTGAGTGTCAGTCATGAATATTTGACATTGACAGACACTTAGTATTAGGCATTTTATAGCTGAAAACACTATTTTGTTTAATTTAACTGGCAAAATAGTACAAAGTAGTGAAAAACAGTATAATGTTTTTAAAGGTATAATCGGAAACACTAACTGCAACAGCGTTTTTTAAAAACTTACAATCCAATTCACTTTACGAATGGAATTTTCAAATATCCATACTTAGTCGATAGTATGATATAAAAGCCAGTTGTCAAAAGTTCAAGTTCCTAAAAGACTATCTTTTCTGTTATTGACGTACCAAAAAGACACATCCCTCAATGACAGATAGGTACATGTCAGAAACGTGTATCAAATGTCACGTGTTGATGCATCGCCTTATTTATACCTACCATCGTTAATTTAATAAGTTGGTTAAAGTAATTTATTAAGGTTGAAACTTGAATATGAAGCCGTATGGCCTATTATCGTGTAAGAATATTTTCTCATAATCGAATTATTATACCGTTTATGTTACATCAGATAATAACTTGGCTGTGGTAATGTTACAGATTATATAAGCAAAGGACACGTGACGGACAGTCTTGTGCAGTGTAATAAATAAAAAATAATAGGTGAAGTTCAATTCTGAAAATGTTCTTTAAATTGCAAACCTTAGAACAAAAATTAATCCCTAAGTTTTGCAAATAGTACTTGCGTCTGAAATATAAATGCCGTAACACTTTTAACAGGCGTTTTAATAATTACTTTAGGCATTTTAACTTTCATATTTTGCAGGTCACAGTGAGAATATCATTTTATTGATATGTATTAATATATCAAGTGTCATAACAGAAAACATTCAAAAATACCAAAAATAATTTCTTCTGGCCTCTATACCGATAACAGTTTTTACACATTTTAACTTTAAAAAATATTCAAATCAATTTCCAATAGATAGAACGAATCACGATGGTTTTGGTGTATAATCAATGAAGCTTTTGATATAATTTGGCCGGACTGTATATATATACATACACAACAAGTGAACGACAACCTTGTGAAAATAACCTACTAACAAAATGTATAATTTCAAAGATTGCCAAATGTACCCGAAGCTTTCAAGTTCGTTCTGGCATTTACACTCAAGTGTATAGGAGTGGATAGCGCTATTCTTCGCCTAGTGTACACGGGAAAAAGCATGCATCATCAAAAGCCTGCACTCGTTCTACTTAGCTGTGCGACTTGCACGTCAAAATGGCGGCTTACAAATGACATCCAAGTTTCAATGATCTTCAAATATTTAACTTTAAACTGGTATTTGTTGCCTGATAATCGTGCTGGAAATCTAGTAATTTATCAGTTATTAAATAATCATGTTATATTATTACCTTTTTAATTTTATTTCTAATTTTTTTATTCTTAATTTATCGAAGTGCCGCCGTCACGGATTTTGACATAAAAAGCGGCGTATGAGCTGAAGCTCAAGTTTACGCGTATGACTAAATGCCTATTAAGTAGACAAAGGAAATATAGTGTGTGAATATTACGTCCATCTGATTATATATAAAGATAAATAACATCAAATTTTCGACTACCTCAGGGGCCAAAAGATTCGCAACTGTCATGTACATGTTTGGTTTTCAATAAAGAATTATTATTATTATCAAATCTACATATTACAATGGAATAGGACAACTTTAAACATTACAGTTTAAGCCCATAATGTTCAATCACACATAAATTCCAAAAAGATTTTTATATTATCCTTAAGTTGTACATATGTATATCTCATTACCTTGTATTCGTGTAATCAATTATTGTTATTATTATCCTTTCAACATACTGATCCATGTTGAATCCAAATAATTCTATGTGTAAAATGGTCATTTATAAAACGTCTCTTTAACGCCGCTATGGCCACTTACCTCGTATGTCTGTACGAGCGCTGTTTTGTGTGGAGAATTCGTAGAAATTTTTTTGAAAAGAAAGCCGAGCACGTGCTCCCATTTCGTGTGCCATCTAGCTAAATGGAGATAACCTCGAAGGTAGTCTGTGGTATTACGTTCATTGTTATTAAATCAGTACTAACCCTTTGAACGCGTTTGTCGTCTATTAATTAATTAATTATTATTATTGTTACTATTACGTGCTACCTTTTTTTTGTGTTAGAATCCGTCGAATGAGGGCACGGGTTACTTAGTAAAATGTCAATCGGCATCCGAAGGAAGCCGAAAATCCGACTTTTTCCTGTACGCCAGATATATTATTTTCTTTTAGTCAAATCTCTGTAATGTAAGATCGTTTAGAAATACTGTTGGTAAACATTGATAAGTTTCTACATTATAAAAGGTGTAACCCGTTTTTGGAACCGATATCTTTGAAATATTCTCCACGAAACACAAAAACGCAAATAATATATGAATAAAGTAACATTCACATACAATGTGTTAATATAATTAAGTACACGAGTTGATTTTTTATTATTTAGTTTTTTTGGTGATTAAAGTTTGATATGGCAGCACCGATACTTATAATGGGAAAAGAGAAACGTAATAACACGTTACCCTTACTAAGAGACGGGTTATTAACAAAGTAATAGATCTAACGTACAGTACAGAATGGGAACCTTGACAGAACGTCATAGTGTACTTATAAACAGACCGAGCGACTGGAGAATGTGACAATTCGTGAGAAATAGAAGCCGTTGGTTCGCGAGGTGTCTTCCCTAAACATCGTGAAGTTTTCGAATTTCAATTTCAAGGATTTTATTAACTTAAGAAATTATAAAAGTTTAAAATATAATAAAATATATACATTTATGCTAAGAATATAAATAAACGTACGGTGTTAAACTCATATCATCGCGAATGTTACACATTTTGTAAATAAATACGAATGATTCGTTTGTGATTAGCATGTGTGTTGTGGGGATGTTATGGATGTGAAGTTTCCGATCCGGATATGGATATTAATATATTTTACCGGTTTCGGTTACGACTACGGATACGAAATTATTTCGGATTTTCCGATTGTTCCGGATAATTTCGGTTACGGATATTAGATGATTTACGATTTGGAAAAAATATTTACAAAGTTTGACTTTGTTTCTAGGTATTATGTGGTATTATAATCACATAAATAAACCAAATCAAATAATAAAAACTGTCTAAAATTAGAACGACGCTGCTAATGTATCGGCTCGGTCAGCGTGAACCGGACATAACGTGCTTTATTGAGCCTCTGCCTCTATTCGAAATTATCCGAACTTTTTTATCGGATTCGGTTACGGTTTCGGATATATTAATATTCCGGATATCCGATAGTTTCGGTTACGGTTACGGAGCTCCATGACATCCCTGGTATGTTGCATGTAATTCAAATTAAATTGGATCTCTTTTGCACTATTCCGATAACAAAGTGTTGCGTAGTGTAGAAGCGTTGGTGTATGTAGATATAACTTTTAACCATGAAAACCAATGACAATAGAGAAAATAGGATCCCGCAGAAGAGTTAATCTACTTTACACCAAACCGCAAGCAAGCACAAAGTATGATTAAAAAATATATTGACCCAGTCTACAGTTAAACTTAAGACTTACAAATTAGAAATACATAAAGATATTTAGTTAAATACGTGGCAACCAATAAACCAATTCCCATTGAAGCAGACACGAAGTGAAGTTAAACGGAGAGAAGCAAAAATCCAAAATTTAATATAGCATGACCAGTGTTGCCAATTTAATGGATATTATAAAAAAAGGTGTGTACAATTCTGCGTAATTTTACATTATGTTATGTATATACAGGTTGACTGGCTGGCTCCATAAATCTTTAGTATATTCCCGGAGCCTGATCACAGTGCCACCTGTCGGGTCCAATTGCGAATCTAACCATCCAGGGATTCGTTGAAACAGACAAAAAATTTCATCGAAATCTGTCCAACCTTTTAAGAGCTCAGCGATTAAACACGTAAAAAAATTTATATATAAATATTCTATAAAAATTTTGGACTGCCGCTACACTTCGATTCGATTACGTCAGTGGGGATTGACTCTTTTCCAACTGTTACATCGAAATATTTAGTAAGCGACACGACAAGCTTTTAACGCGGTTCCTTAAAGCTGTTAAGCGTTTCGGTGGATTCAAAAATAGCTTTTACATTGATATAAATAGTACTTACTCTGGCATTCGGCCTGAACAAGGGGGGTCAGACTTAGTGCCCATAATGCTGAAAATCCATGCGTTTATTAGTATAAACAAATAAATACACAAAGCTATGTTGTGGTGGATATATTTCCCCAGCCACTAGATGTCGCTACTCGTAACAGAGCTGCAGTATTGCCAGAGCAATAGAATTTGGAATTGGAAGTGGAGAAAAACAAAAGATTTTATTATTCTATTAATATCTATGTTACACAAAAAGTAGAGTCTGTTAAGTTTTACTACATAATTCAGAGTTAATTTTCTTAAACAATTCACAATCAATATTCTTTTTCCATCATCATAATTAAATTAAATTAAAGTCGCCCAAAAACTCTTCTCGATAGCGATAAATTTAATCTCAAGATTTAAACACAGTTACAAACGTTGTATTCTGATATATAAATAACAAATTCACCCTCAAGATCAAAATAATGGCCGCATAGAGTTCAATGTTTTGAAAAATTACTGTAGGTTTTAAAATAAATATACTAGAAAACATCTAAAACCATTAATACTCTGTTTCATGGGAAATTTTCTACACCATTCAAGTTACGTTAGTATGGGCTAGCTCCATTGCGAATGACGTCATAGTAAGCGAAGATATCATAGCCACCACTTCAAACAAACACACTCGCAGAAGAGAAAAAATTATACAGGGTCCTGTAAATAACTGAAATGAACATAAATTAATTTTGAAAATAAAACTATAGACTGGGTCAGAACAAAATAAATAATTTTGAAAGGAAGTAAATGCTAAATAACAGATAAACGTATGAAAACACACATTTCTACGACATTATGCGACAGTATGTTTTGATACGTTCCTTACCAATTATGTATCGTGATAAGTATCTTTTCTGTGTCATTTATTATTGATCTGAAAAACAATTATCAGTTATTCACAGGAGTTCGTGTGGTTTGTAAACATTGTGAATGATATAAATATCTAATATAATATATTAATTGTAAAAAAACATCATGCATAAATTACCCATTCCTTTTAACTCTTAACATGGCAACACACATTCCTGTGGACACTCAAACACGTGTAGTAACATACAAACAATATTGTTAGGAGA
Organism: Megathymus violae; assembly: GCA_003671415.1. Taxonomy (NCBI): domain Eukaryota; kingdom Metazoa; phylum Arthropoda; class Insecta; order Lepidoptera; family Hesperiidae; genus Megathymus; species Megathymus violae. The sequence continues at coordinate 1,260,465 of PDGT01000020.1, read as the reverse complement.
GCCGACGTTAATATTTGCAAATAGAATAAGTTAAATAGATTTTTCGAATCATGCAAAATAAAATTAACACACTTCAATTTAGTTGTACCAAAATACGAAAATCCCAGGTAATATTATAATGAAAAAAAAAACAGTTAAACCCTAATGCCATCTAGCGCTACAAAGTATCAACATCGGCGTTCCGAAACACGAACACAACACACAGGATCTAACATTTCACATCTAAAATTTCACAACTTGTTGATGGATCGAAATAAATTTGCATATTACCAGTACGAATGCACGAGTTGCTTTTTACTTGGTCCACTCCGAACCAGGACATAAGGAGAACTGAAATATGAAAAGGTAATTAAATACAATTTATAAACATATAAGTAACAGTGTAACTAAATTAAGGTTGATAGTTAATTAATTAATAATATAAGGGCATAACTCTAAAGGCTTTCGCCGTCGTCCTTTTAGCTTTAAGTTCGCCTTTCATACCAAGTTTCATAGACAATTATATATTAATTAAAAAAAGAAATAGACAGCAGGATTCGAACAGACGAATTTACAGATTAAAAAAAAACACATTATAAAAATTACACTAAAGTGTGTTTGTTTCCTTTACTGATTGATCTTAATTGATTGATCAATCAAATTGTATTGCGTAACTAAATAGCAGTAGCGAGCGCACAAAACACAATGTTCAGACAACACAACGCCGTGAAGCCTTAGATACGATAATTTAAAGCAAATACATTACCTTGAACATGATACCTTCGTATATATAGGATAGTATAATTAATAATTAAATACTATGGCGATAATAACAAACTTCGTCCTGCGTTAATATAAATGCAATTCGAATGAAGTAATAACGATGGCTTAACAATACGATCCATTTCTACGGCTTATGCTAATAACTAAATAATATACGATGGCCTGTGTAAACAAGAGTTCAGTTGATTTTACATCAAATATACAATAATATAACATTTAATGTAAAATGTATAAAAATAATAAAACACTATTTAAAATTAATTATAAATGTCTGTGTATAATATTTATTTCAACAACCATATACATCAAATAGAATATCTATTGATTTATGTATAGTAATTTATATTAAATGTTTGATTATAAATTTAATTTAAATTATATAAATTTGTACTATACTATCTAACCCACGTTCTCGACAACACCGAGGTTGACTAGTAAAGAATTCCCATTACTGAAACTATTTGTCTTAACGTTACTATGCGATTCCTTGGTTTATTTAGAAATGTGATTAAATATACTTTTTTTTATAGTAAAAAAACACGTTATTTACTGACAAGATGAACTATATAAATATCTACATTATTTTTTGGATATATTTCATATGTCTATAAACAAGAAACATGATTAATGATGTGAACAGAATTCCATTAATGACGTAAACATCAGCTAAGAATTTTATGATATTTGACCCCTGAAGGGATTAAATGGGTATAGGGACTTTGTTAGAAAATCCTCCGATTTTAAAGCAAGCAATACAAAAACTTTTATTTTAGATGTCACTAGCGACCCGCACTGGCTTCAAACGGGTACAATTTACTAATAAAAACTAACTTGGATATCCCTGTGTTGACATGGACGCACAAATATGAAATCGCACAACCATAATCCTAGAACAAACATCTGTCATATAAAACTCTGTCTTCCCGGCGGTGAACCGAACCCGGACACGGAATCGTCTAAATAAGAATCGCTGTTGCTTTGTCATGTCTCTATCTCCTGTCAGTTTCATTGAAAAGACATCTATCTAACAGAATCTTTAAGGAAACGGAACAGTTTAAAAACATCACCTTTTTTCTATCAAGATTTTCTAATAAAAACCAGGAATGGGATAATTGTAGGATTTTTTCTGCCGATATTCACAACAATATTCGAAATTCATTTTCGGCATGCTCCAATTTTTTTTTTAATTTAAATGATAAAAATATGCACCTAAAAAAATATGTAAATAGTAAACTAGCCTAGCTATGACACCTACGTCAAGGCTTCGTTATTACGAATTAATACTGCATTTTCCCAGGCGTGCACACATGTACGAACACACTTACAATGACACACGTAAAACGCTCGGACTAGAGCAAGTGTCAAACAGTGCAGTATAGATACTACACTCACTATACGACGCCTTCTTTCTCAGTTCAACTCGGCAATATACAGGCGCATACAATCACAAACACATACACCGCTTAATGCACAAGAGTGAGGAGACTACGAAGCATCGCACAGAAACGAGACCGGGTTATATGAAACATTGTACAATGTATGTCTCATTCTCTCGCAAGATCAATCCTCGAATCGTCGAGTTTCAAATCACAATGGTAACAAACAAATTTCACTTTAAAGAATGAGAGAAATCGTCGAGTCACCTTCGACTTCTGTTCGAACAATTGATTATCTATACATATAATAAAATTCTAACCGATCGCTTTCTGTGCATTAAGGATATATGACAATAACTACTATTAGGGGCTTTTATTAACGCATTAAAAACCCAAAGCAATAGGTGTTAGAATTTTTGTTTGTTTATCTGTGCGTTTGTTCGCACTTATCTCGGAAACCACTAATCCGATTTAGTTACGCTTTTCACTAATGTATTGCAGTAAGCGTCAAATAATATTTACAGTTCGTTTCATTTCAATCCGTCCCTAAGCAAAACAGTTATGAACTAATATTGTAATTTGTAAATTCATAGAACGAGAAAAACCCAGTCCTGAACAATGCAGATGCTCTTTCCAAGCGTAAAGCGTAGTTTCTCTGCAGCGAAGCGAGAGAAGTTTGCTAGTATATACATAGGATTATTCAAATTTTCTTGTTGTCTTGGTTAGACATCATTAAGTTTATGATTTGACATAATTCCTCTTTTGGACCACGCCTATACGTTACTAATGAGAGGCAGTTTTAACTGGTTCTTCTCCTTCCTTCTTCGTAGTCAAGCCCTATGCTCATCCCGGATTTCATTTTAGCTTCGTCCAGTCAAGATTGATGTGACAGATAAATGTTTGTTCTCTCCTCTTGGTTGTGCATGATATTTATGTGCGTGTGTTCACGTCATCCGCGACACTGAATGACCACCACAAATCACGTTTAACAACCATTCAATGCGGCAACATTCGCCGTGGGACTATAACTCGCGATTTTATTTTTAAAAAGCTGCGTAAATGAAAACCGGTCAAGTTTAAATCGGATTCGCGTACAGGGTTCCGTGGTGTAAATAAATAAATATCCTTAGATATAAAAAAAATTCAATTCTTGTGTACGTCACTGAACTCCTCAACTGTTTGACCGATTTTGATGTTTCTTTTTTAATTTAAGTGGTTTCTGGAAATTTTATTTTTTTGCAGGTTTTTGTCTGCCGGATCCGTTAGTATGATTATATGATATACGAAAATTTTGTTTTCAGGAATTTAGATACAATTTTTGTTATTTTTGAATAGATTTGTTTGAATGTTAATGATATTTTTTACGTATTTTTTACAAAAGTTCAACATCCTTGGAGTCAATGGAAGAAGAAAACAAAGAGAATAAGATAAGGAAGAGCATTACTATCGTAGCTAGAATAAAACTGAATATTGTATATATTTCACATTATTATAGTACCGAAAAATATTCACATTAAATTTAAGTCACACATGTTACACTCACGACTGTAGGCTACTAGTTTTTTTTAATGTTAATAGCCGACAAACGAGCTAAGACCTGATGGTAAGTGGTCACCATCACCCATGGACGTCAGCAAGACTAAAGGTATCGCTGATGCGATGTCGGCCGGGATATGAAAAGGTAAGAAAGAAAGAACTGACTCTCAAGCCCCCAGCCGGAACACGACGAGTCGTTCGGCTAGCCAGGCAGGTTTCATGGAAAGATAAAAATACCAGTAATAATATTGATTAATTAATTACAATACTGATAATATAATATAATCCGTACGCGAAGCAGGCTGGCTTCTGTCGCCGCTTAGACACCATGTTCTGCTAGTTTTTTGCACTAGTTTTCTGTGTGGACTTTTATTACCCGTATGTCGAACAGGAGTGAAGCGACCGTCAATTTGTAATAAAGTTCCGTTAAGACATGATTTTCAGTGCCGACTAGAAGTCCGTTTCACAAAAATAACCCGCTTTATGTCACTACAAACTATATTTCACATTTATTGCAAACATTAGCAGGTATTTATTTTTTATTGCAAACATTAGTATAGTATTTATTGCTGTGTTAAGTAATTTATTATGTATAGTTATATTTAACGAGTTAAAATCTATACTACTAGTATTGAGTCGAATTTTGTGAGTTAATGTGTGTGCGGAGGGCAATCTCCGGAACTGCGGCGCGTGTTTGAACAATTGTTTTACCATTTGATAGGTGCGCTACAACAAGCCGTACAGTGTAACTTATGATAATTGTGGTACCATAATTTTTCTTCTTATTACTCTCCCAAAATTACCAATGTCAGAATTGGCATATTTACTGATATACATACATACTTGGATCACCATTTTTATTCACGTGCCAAATCTTAACATTTCTTAACGAACAGATTGAGATAGTACTCGTTCTGGCAAACGGACAATAAACCCAACACAACTGTAAGACTAAGTTTCAACGACGAAACGGAACCCTAAAAGCTTCGTAAATGAAAAATATGATAAAAAAAGCTCTTATTATATAGACAGTGATCATAATATATAAATAGAGGCCCTATCCAACGATCCTCGTTCGAATGCCGTCACGATATTTATAATTTTACGTAAGAGTGACCTGGAAAATATAGAATCAGATCTTCAGATGTTTATCAGCTGCAAATATTTCAAACTAAACTTGAGAAACGTCTTGACACTTTAAATGCAGCGAGACGAGCAGAGTACGCAGTGGCAAAGATTGTTATAATTAAATATAATCTGTTCATATGATAAAATTCTAACTGATCGCTTTCTGTACATGAAGGATATATGAGAAAAAGTATACCAGGGGCCTTTATTACCGCAATGGAACGCAAAACAATAATTTTTAGAATTTTTGTCTGTTTGTCTATGCGTTTGTTCCCGTTAATCTCAGAAACGGCTTAATCGATTTCGCTCTGGTTTCCACTAATGTATGGCAGTAAGCGCCGCTTAATACTCAAAGTTTGTTTCATTGCAATCCGTTCGTAAATGAAAAAAGTTATTTTTTAGCGTAAGCCGTGATTTTCCAGAAGCGAAGCGAGGGCGGTTTGCTAGTGGGTAATATAACGCGTTTTACGGTATGGAGCTTTTATTGAGAAGGATGGACAGGGAAAATGGAAAAATGTTATTATTCAATTAATAAATTCCTTACTGATATGAAGAAACACTATAATAATAAAATCAACGATTAAATGAATTATACGTTTAAAATTTATTTAATTATTTTTATTATAAATAAAATTTAAGTTGACATTATCAATACGTTATATATTTTTAAAGGTCCTAAATTATCTAATATCCGTAACCGAAACCAGTAAAATATTCATATATCCGTATCCGTATCTAGATGCAGATCCGAAATTTCACAACCGTAACATCCCTCCCAATTGCCAGTAGGTTCGGTCGAGCCGTTTCTGAGTTATCTCGAGACATATAAAGAATCTCTACAGATGTATTTAATTATTATGATTATTAAATATAATATAATACATATTATACTATATAGTGTGATATATATTACATATGGTGGAGACAGGTACACGAAACACAATTATAGGTAGGTACTGTTAATTCATTTAAACATCACTTTTTCTTTTTACTTCTACAATGTTTATTATAATACGGTACCCTCTGTTTGTATTTATTTCACAGTAGATTTCTGGAGAGTGACAGCGAGGTAGACAGCTAAAGAACCTTTCACAATGCAGTTTATCAGCAGGAACCATTAGCACAAGACTGGCTTAGATTTGCGAAGACATGAAATCCGGTAAGTCCAAAACTCTTTACCATGCCTGTATTGATTGTACAATAAAGTTTATTTATTCTCCCACTCATTCGATCGCTTCCTTGTAAGTCAGGCTGGACGGTTTCAAAGCGGTTAACCGGAGAACAAAGATCAAATAAAAACCAATTTCTAAGTTCATAAATCTAATAGTTGGATGTTAGTTTAAACTTCAGTAGGGTTGTCGATTGTTGTAAACGCTTGTGAACTGCGCACATTTCATATTTCAATGGAACCGAGTCAACGATGCCACCGTTACAACCCGTCTGCATATGAAAGGCCGGCCACGCTGCCCAAATATAAACTCGCAAATTTGACAACTTTGATAACGTAATTTTTTTGTTTTTCTTTTTTTTCCACACAAATCCGCAAGTAAACTCAAATAATCCCCATTCGTTTTCGCCGGAATGCACGTATAATATTATTACACTGTGTGCTGTTTGTACTGCATTTACTCTGTGGAACAGTACTTATTATAGTACTAGCAAACTGCGCTCGCTTCGCTTCGGAAAAACTTTGCCTTACGCTAAGAAATAGTGTCTACATTATAAGAAAGAAAAGGCATTAGAAGGGAAAGGCCGTGAGAGGAACGAAGAGAGCGATTATGGGCCTGAAATATAAATTTAAAACGTTATTTAAGGTGCAACTGGATTGAAAAGTGTAGCGTGGAAGGAGACAAAGGAAAGTGCCAGCTCGAGATAATGAGTATATAACCTAACCTAACCTACCCGGTACATTCTATAGCTTAGTTTCGTATTTACCTACATCTATCTATACATATAATAAAAATTTTATCTGTCTTACTATCTGTATATGAACGTAATATGAGAAAAACTATTATCAGGGGCCTTTATTAACGCAATAGAACGCAAAACAATAATTGTTAGAATTTGTGTCTGTTTGTCTGTGAGTTTATGCGCGCTAATCTCAGAACGCTTAACCTATTTCGTTATGGTTTTCATTAATGTATTGCAGTGAAGTTCGTTTCATTTCAACATAATCGAAAAAGTTATAAATTAATATGTGTACTTCTAATTTACAGAACGAAAACTCCAGTCATAAAGCAATGCAAGGGCTAATTCTAAGCATTAGATTAGTTATTCTGACACGACAGCGGTTTACCAATATTAAATAAATTCGTGGTGAACTGTGCCAGCCCTAAGCCACTTCTCAACTAGACTGCGAAGCTTCCGCTAGTTGGTCACAAAATGTTTGCAGTTCACCAACGTGACGCCGGAGACTTCGACGAATTGACTGAACGAGAAGAGATCGAAGCTGAAGTTAACCATGATCCCAACCCACGCTTGTGTCATTGTTAAATCCAGGTCTCCTCTCATGGATGAGGAGAAAATACCATTGTTAAGCTAATTGTTAATGCTAGAAAGGCCTCGCACACCTTTGAGAACATTATGGAGAGCTCAGATGTACAGATTCTCCAACGTTTTCCTTCACCGAAGCAAGACATAACCGATTAACAATAACTTATACAATTGCGTGCCAAATTCGTACCCGAGCCCTCCGTGTGGAGCCGATCGTTCAAACTACTAGGCTCTGTGGTTACTTACAAACTATTATTTAGTTGGAAACATTAAAATGGTTTCCGGATATACGTTATTGGCGTTTTAATTTGTCGTATGAGTTTAAAGGTCCATTAACCCTTGCAACTGTCTAAATGCCTGACTTGATCATTTTAAGACCCACTACAGACCACGACTCTTTCCTCATAATTAAAGAGATCTGGAGCATACTGGACTACGATTGACCGTGCGGTACTACTCGCTGTGTGGTGTGTAGGCTCAACTCAAGTTTTGGTTATTAGTCACAACAGTTCACCCACGACTGGTTTCTGTCAATAACAAATAACGATTAAAGGTTTCGAAACTAGCAAGCGATCCTAAACTTTAGTGCAGCGGTCACCCAGCCGACTCCTGACCACGTCAGCAGTTACTCGGTCGAACGCGCACGCGAAGCTCAAAAGCGTTAAAGGTTAACTTTCCAATAAATTAAATGAACTCTTTAAGTCTGACTTTAAATGAAATATTTTCACTACGCGTTTACAGCAATTGTATGGAACAACTGAGTGACCACATAACACCAGGTGGTCAGTTAAGGTGGTCAACTAGTTCGTCCGTCCCCACCCAGCGGTGGGACTTTTGTGTTGCGATGAAACATCTGGCGCAAATCGGACTTCATTTAATAAAGATAGGTAGGTCAGTGTAAATAAATAAATATTTTTATTCCAGTATAATGAGTTGCGGCCGGGATGACATTACGCGTGACGCCAGTACATATAAATGACCGAAGTGTGACGCAGTGGTGCCGGCTGCCAACCAGATAGTTCGACATCAGTAAATACGGCGTGCTCGCGATCGTGTATGCGGTCGCGATTAGAACAGTATCCCGATGACTTGAGTTTCCAAAAAAAAACATTCTGTCCTCGGTTAAGATCTTTATGAGTTTGAGTTCTAGTGTTTGTCTGGTGATTAAGTTTTGATCGTAAACATTGAATAACATTCTTCTTTCTTTTTATTGATAACCCTAAATTATTGATAAAAAAAGAAAATCCGTTGACTGATAGAGGAGGAAATTCCACTGAACTTTTTTTCTTTGCCTTATGCACACACACGTGTGTGTATTCATTCGCTTCTCCTAAGAGAGGTTGCTAGTAGGTACCAATTTAAATGTTCTCAAGGTGTTTAATCTTCGTAGAGGGTTCTCCAAAGATGCCGTTACGAAAATCAGCTGTCCCGCGCTCATTGATAAATGTCTTAAACATTAAAGTATTACTGTTAGAGCCTTTAACTATAACAAATTAGATTTGTTCACAAAAAATATCTCGGTGAACCATTTTTTAGCTTTTTTTAAATATCTTAAACATGTACGAATTTTTTTTGTACACGTCATTTCAAATAAATGCTCAAAATGTAATGTTTCGTCGTAACTAATAATAATAATATTTCCTCATCTCATACTTTTGGTTGTCATATTTCCGAAACTCCTTTCTTGGTTCTAGACAAAACAATCAAAAATCCCATCTTTCCGCAGTATGATATCAGAATAAGTACCATATTTGTTATTCTCCCACGCGGTTCAGTCAAAAAACATTTTCCAGACTTTTCCCAGCGATATAATGAAACGCGTTTTAACTGACGGTTGTGGAAGCAATACGCGTACTCAACCGCACCGACAGACGCAACACAGTTGTTTTATGGGGGCGCCAGCAAACGCAACATTAAAACCAACATAAACTCACAACACATTTCAGACATTATGTTTTTATGATTTTTCAGTTAGTTTAATGAGTGCTATTATAAAATTTTAATGTTAATAAGTCTTTATAAATGTAATTCTGGGTACGTCCGTTAAAGATTGTGTTACTTTGAAATTATGTAAACGGCTCATCCGGCAGATCAACAATGCAAATAAGATCCATAGTTTTACTAGGATCCAATAGATGGCGTTGTATTCAAGTGATTAATAATAACATTTAAAAACCGAAATATGTTTGCGTGTTTAAGGACGCATTAAACGAGAATATACTACATAGTTTTGCCAAGATCCGGCAGATAGTGTTGTATTCTAATAATTAATAATATGATTTAAAAACAAATGTATATGTGTAATTAAGGATTTGAGCCGTGCCCACCCCAGAGTAGGATTACGCTAGGGTTCTGGTTACATATTCGTAATTCTAAGCAGGACATTTGAAAAACTTCACACAAAACACCTTTCATCAAATAAATAATATTATAATTTATATATTATATTAATATTATTAGTAGTATTATTATCTTTCCGTGAAGCCTGCCTGGCTAGCCTGCACCCTCCTGCTTGAGTCAACCATCAAACAACTCGTCGTGTTCCTTCTGGGGGCTTGAGAGCCAGTACATTCTTTCTTACCTTCTTCTCATTTCCTGGCCGACAACGCCTTTGGTCTAGCTGATGTCCATGGGCGACGGTGACCATTTACCATCAGGTGGCTCGTCTACTCGTTTGTCGGCTTTTAACATTAAAAAAAAATTTTACAACCGAGACGTACAACCTATTATTGCCTACATAATAAATCCCATTTAGTTACTTTTCAAGTCACAAATATAATTGTAGCATTTGAACTTCGCACCACAACGCAAAGCGACAAGGGAGCACAAACATGTAATACAGCCATCTCTGGTCGCTACTAACTTCCTCAGATGCTCAGTGGCCATTATGGTCAATATGTCGGCACAGGTTCACATACCTGAACGAACTAGTTTGGGCGACGCGTGTGTGAATTGTTTTTCATAAAATTTTACATAACTCTGCCGGGGCCTGGATAGTGCCGTAATGATTCATAATAAAATATATTTTAAGATAATATCTGCGCAGTAAATAGTTTATTAATAAAACAGACTGTTTGATAAGAACTGATTGGTAATGTCTGAAATTCAGTTTTTCTGAGATTCATAATTTTCTTTATTGATGTAATGAGCGTTTTAGAATGATTAATTAATAATACTTAAACATCCAGAGAAAACTCACATACCTGAGATTCATTATGATATTTCAAAGGTGAGTGCAGTCTGCCAATCGCACTTGGTCGGTATGGCGTATTTGGCCTGCATACCTGAGAGTTCTCTCTAAGGTTGCTAACTTTGACAAATGCCAAGCTACATTTGATCATTATGGCGGGAACATCATCACTGATTAGGAGATCTGAGCCCACCGGAGTACCAGATATGGCTTCTTACAATGGCCTAGACCTCCTAGAAAATCATTCACAATTTTAGCATGTTAATTTTTGTCAGCCAATTCTAATCACACCGTTTTCTAAAACATTCAAAGCTTACATAATTCCGGCATAAACTATTACATATACTGTTCGGATAATGATCTGTAATGAATAGATATGATATGTTATAACAAAACTGACGGCATAGAGGCATCGTTAATTATAACTAAGCATAGTTTTACAAACTACCAAAAAAAAATAAAAAAAAATGCAAAGATCTTTAACATTCTGTTGATTTATCACTGTTCCTCGGGTTCATCGAATGGTACCGGGTCTTGCCGTCGAATCATCACTATATCTAAACATATCTCGATTCCTAATCGATCTACAAATATGAGTAATCGATTAATAAAGACCCAATCAAACACAAAGCCTTCTCCTTTTTGGGAGGCTATACAAATTCACGGTCGCACATTCCAACACCTACACTAAGATTCTCTATAACGGGATGTACACACACAGGCATCACTAAAATCTCTTACCCAACAACCCCATGCTGGTAGCACAGGGTGTTGTGAGCGGCGACCGAAGCCGGCCTGCTTGGTGCTAGAGCTTCGCGTAAGGGTTATGTTAACAATATTAAGTCATTAATATTATAGCTGGTATTATTATTATCTTTCCGTGAAGCCTGGCTGGCTTGCTACCACCCTCCTGCTCCAGTCAGCCGCCAAACGACTCGTCGTGTTCCGGCTGGGGGCTCGAGAGCCAGTACTTCTTTTCTTCCTTCTTCTTTCTCGGCCCACAACGCATTCGTGACACCTTTAATGTTTGTTAAGCGATATATCCTCGAAGTTAGGGATCAGCCTAATGGTTGCCAATGACTTATGTCTTTGTTTATTCTAACGCACAAATGCAATTACAGATACTATAGAATATTTTAACCAGTGATTTACAGACGTCATAAGAACCGGCCGCACGACGACGAAAAATATTCTTTCTTTCTAGCCTGTTATGTAATGTACTATTTTTCTTTTGAACTAATTTAACTGGAAGCAAGACGCGAAGTATCATGCCGTGACACGGGAAGATTACACCCCTCGGCTACACACAACAATGGAAACTATCCTACCCAAGTGTAATTGGATTTTCGCATTGTAAATGCAAGGAAAGAAAAATTACTATAAAATTTTTCTTATACTTTTTTTTATAAAATAAGTTAATGCTTGACAACATTCCCACTTGATGGTAAGTGCTTGTGAAGTCTAAGATTTATCGAACTAATTTCCAAAAACCTTTTCACTCTCCTCTTGAACATTCCACATCATAATTAGGTCACATCGCATCATACGTGTTACAACTGTCAAACTATTGTTAGAGAAGTTAATTTTTTGTTTGATTTTGTTATTAAATGTAAAAATTACCGCGATATTACAATCATATTGGCATAACGTTTAATTACGATCAGCCAACGCAAAATTACATGTCCAAAAGAATTTATTTCAACGTCATAAGTAGGATACATTTGGACTCGAGTTTCCTCTTACATTGTGAGGGGCAAACACCACAGTGCACCGCGCTGACGAAGTGCACATTGGTAGGCTTGATACACTTGTGGGAATATTGAGATGCCGACTATGTGTATTGTGGACAAAAAAATTTGCGTCTACTTATTTTTACCGTTTCAAACATACATTATCCGGATGGACACAGGCTATGTATCAAGTATGTGTATTAAATAATTGTTCAACCCAAACGAAACCGAAGCGGGCCGCTAGTACGAGTATATGATACAAATTATATGGTAGTATGATAGTATATGATGAAAATTATGTTGCATAAATGCAAGACAACAATCCGATAATATTTATTTTAAAAAATATTTTTACATATGTTATCGTACAAATGAAATATTTGATTGATTAATCGATAGGTTAATTGATTGATCTATGAATTTGCTTATTGATTGATAAATCAACTACGATTTTCGATATTTATTACTAGCAATTGTTGCTTCGCAATTTAGTTATAGTAACATTAAATAAATATAACAACATAAGTTAGTCTACACGAATATTATAAAGAGAGAATGCGAGTTTAGTGAGTTTGTGTGTGTGTCGAGGGCAATCTCCGGAACCGCGGTGCGTATTAAATTCCATTATCATTTGAAAGGACATAGGCATAAATATATATAAAGTGAAGTCATGATGACATTCGTCAATTATGTTTCAATTTAGGTAATTGCAATATTTAATAAAGATAAATAATTTTTTAAACCGAACGAAATCTGGGCGCTGAACCCTCGTGATATTATAAATAATAATGACTAACTAACATCACTGAAAAACCAAACAATATGATTAATTCATTTCTTGGTCAATAATAAGTGTGTTTATTGAATGCGAAATTTTCCAATCGGTGCTGGAAAAAGCCTTTTTAACGGTAACAGTGAATACCCTTATCTTTTCTCGTTGTGTTGCGATGAAAATTGTGTTTGTGCGGAAATCCAGAACATAATAAAAAAAACTTTCCTCACAGCCTTACTACATGTATTTGGTATCAAAAACATCCAAAAGAGTCTTGCACGGAGATTGCTACACCAAGAAAAATCTATACTTTTTTGGGATCTTACGAAATTTAGTAGGGATTTTTGGAATATTCTATCCATTATCCCTAAGATGTTGGCGAAAGAGTAGTCCGCCTCTCCGCTCTCTACTCTGGTAACCACACACCATCATGTGGCTCATCCACTATTTGCTGGCCACCATCAAACGCTTTGGGATCTCTTGGGCACATCGAAGGCGTATTATCCAATGAACACTACTAAACCTATTAATACCTCAACTATAAATACCGAATACCGTATACTAAAAGTATCCTCGAACACTATGACATTTCTTCCTAAATCCTGTTCAATAACTGTTTCGTGAATGTGGAAATGTCCCAGAATCACATACACCTGGCTACGATCAACGACCTCGTCCCAACAGGGTTCTAAAAGCCCCGTAACTAGCCTTCTATAAACCCTTACCTGGAACGGGGAAAATCCACCGCATCTTGTTGTTACCGCTCGTCTCCGCCGTTGTTCAGCTCGCGAGAAGTGCCATTCCACCGGCTCGCTTCAGACTTCCATTAGAACATCCCGTAGACGTAACTGGCACATCGATTTGGTGCTGAAAGTTTCCTAGAAGTGAAAGAGACTTGTATTTAAGGGGTAATTTTTGTCTTTAATGGATATATGGTTTACGGATGGTTTACGGATAAATGATTTATGATTTAGCGATACATTGTTGATGACTTAGGGTGATGCCAATGAATACATTTTGATGGTAATGAGTAATAAAATTTGTATTATTATAATTTGATTTATTGTTGTATACAAATATATATCAAAATATTTATGTTGCGGGTATTTTAGATTCTGATTTTGAGATGCGATTTTGAATGATTTTAACGTTTTAGGAGATATTAATTAGTAGTAGAGTTAATGAATGTCCTCCGAGTTATCGATTTCATGGTTTGATTGATTAATGTATGGAATATTTTAATTAATTATTGATTAATGATTTGTGAGATATTAATAATCAAATGAATGTTACTGCACTCAATTTTAATTTGGTGGATGTTGTTTATGATTAAATTCAAGTATATACTGATTATTTTGACTTCATGTTACATGTTGACACATGAAATTATTAGTAAGAATTAGAGTTAGATTCGTAAAACGGTAACTCAACAATTTACTAACCTAGATAATAAATGTCTCACGGGAAGCAGAACTCATCAACATAGGTGGGACTGAGGAAAATGTCTATTTTTATCCCTTTAAAGTAGTTAAGAGAAAGTCGCTGCAACGTGAAGATGCTAGCAATTATTGATTTTTTTTCTACATTCTTATTTGCACAGAACTTTATACGTTTGTGGATAATAATAATCTAGTGATAATATGTCATGTGAATAAATTATAACCTCAATTCGATAATATTAATTCTTATAATTTTATAAACGTTTAAAATCCGATTAAATACTTAATATTTTTTGTGATATTTTTTGAAATCACATACAAACTTAAAGAAGACATCGTATCTACTTTTGCCAACGTAATCCAGTGAAATATTCTTTCCTTTAGTAGTAAATGGAAACTTTGGAGACATTATCTAATCATTGTTAAGTAATTATGAAAGAGACAGATCCGTTTAAAGTAAGGTATTTATGGGATTCGAATTTTTTGTCCATCTTTTAAAATATACAAATATCCAGAAACCCTTGTCGCGTTGCGTATCAGACGGATAGCGACAAGTGAAATAATAATCCTTCTTCTCAAACCGCCTGATAAGTGTAAAGCTGAAAATATGCGCTGACGTAACATTTACATTTTAATATTGAAATTTATACAGAGCGAGATAAAATTTACTAAGAATGAGCGTGTTACATAAAAATTAACTATGCTTGTTCTTATAGAAGTTATAAGAAGTTCTTTCATTTTGTCTAAAAAAGCCATTATAAGTGTTATATATATTTACTTATCAAAATTAATTACGCTCGTTATATATCCCCTTTCTGCTTACCTCTTTTCTGGATCTTATTTTCAATGTAAGCCCGAGCTCACACGAGGTTGTGTCATATAAAGTCAAAATTCACACAGTGTACTGTAGATTTTTAGAGAATATTACAAAAACTCACAATATAGTACCACCCGTGTTATCATTTGCTTGTTTCGTGAGAAACAACGTGCATCGCAATATCGTATTAACCTAGAGTAAAGGTTATCTGTAAAGCACTAACGTCTAAAAAATTTTCGTAACAAACAACATTATTATAATTACTACAATATACTCCTATTATTATTATTCATATATATCATAAATATTTATAAATTATGTACAATAAAAAACTTTTAAGGTAAACGTAACGTGTACGAAATTATAGGTAGGTACATAAATTAATTTTGTACTGCCCATTAAACTTCCGTCCAATTTTGACTAAGAACAATAAAAAAATAATGACAGCGGAAATGGCGGGAACATCGTAATTTAGAACTTTTTCGTTTTACGGAATCTAAAATTCGAGTGTGCGTCATTTCGAAATGCTATTAAAATACTGCTGTAATTTATCAATATCAACACCGGTCGGTAACTTGACGTTTAAATATTTGTGCCTTTCTTACATAATTAACATTTTTATTCGCTTATTTTGGTGCAGTGCATGAATGAAGAACTTATTTGCTGATTTTTCCACATTCGAGTTTAAAAAGTGAACAATTGCGTAAAAGTAAGCTTTATTTACACGTTCTTAGTCAAAGAAAGACCGTGGAAGGGGGTGATAAGGAATGTTAGCGTAAAAACGTTTTGTCGGCGTGCCTACTCGCTTTGCGCAGACATTATCGATTTTGGACAAAGCCGAACTCGTGGGGTTATGTTGGACATTGTTTACGATAGTGACCTTACGATTCACCGTATTATAAACACGTTTTAATAAAAAAAAAGAGTTCACACAATTTTCGAGTCAAAACAATTTTCAAATTTTAAAACACATTTCAATGCTCGCGGAAATAATTTTATTTGTATATATAATTTTTGGGTTATTGATTCGGCGCTGGAAAAATTCTGTTTATTGGCTATTTTCAAACTACAATTATGAATTTTTTCTTACCGTTGACTATCCTTTAATTGAAAAAAAATAAACCGAGTTGTTTCACTACCTAAATATTTTACGTCGATATTATTTCTGCGACGTTCATAATAGTGCTATAATCGTTCTAAAAGATTCATTTTATTATGTTTTGCGGTTTTTAAGCAATTTTCAGCACATTTCATGTGGTGACCGAGACGTGAGCGTCTACCGCGCGTTTGGGAGCGACTGGCAGGGTTGACACCGCTTCGGATATAAATACCCTAACAAAAAATTGACGTTTACCCCATGTGAATGGTTAAAATATAATTTCGTTTTATTTAATGAAAGATAACAAAACTTTCGCGTGACCGATACTGTATTATATTTTGCATGTGTTGTTACTGAATTCCATTTTTTCTGTACAACAAAATGTCGATTTATGTACCCTATTTTTCTTATTTATAAACAAATCAAGTATAGTTATTAAAGTTAGTGTTCAAATGAATTGTTTCGAAATTCATCTATTTGATAAACATTATCTATAAAAAAATTGTACTAGTTTCATCAACTAATTATTAATTAATACATACTCTTTTTATTAATAAGATAAATGGCATTCTCTCCATTTTAACACCAACTACATATAATTATATTATTAATGTCATCTAGGGTTGGGTGCTGGAGAATACTTTAGGTAATTAAGTTTGATTTACTTACATCATTACGATGTAACTATAAATAAAAAGAAAATAAAGTTACTAGAAAACTTTAAAATACGTATTTACTCAAGCTCCAAACGTCAATATTGATTTAAAAAATATTTAGGGATATTCTCCCACGATTTCACGAAAATATTTGAATGCAGCAACATTGGTTTGCTTACCTATCGTTGGCTACAGTTTGCCGCTATGCAGAGATTCGAAGATTCGTATTGCGTGCAAATCCATGAATTTCACGCCAAGAAGCTTAGTACGCTACTCTACAAACAATCGTATACTTCTCAAAAGAAGCTTACAATTTTAGACATCGAGATGCGTTAAGAAACAATGTTTTTCAAATTTTAAAGTATTCCAATGGCCAAGATGCGTCTATTTTAAGGCTTGTTAAACATGTATGATATTTTATGACGAAAGAGCGCTTGAGTGTCGTACAGTCGTTATTCTAGTTGAGTTGAGATGTTTTTGAACTGAAGCGGCATTTGAATGGCTCTTTATATGAACAGTTTAATGGTAAGTGAGGTAGACAGATTGCGTCAATTATATCAAACGCGAAGGCGAATCAAATGAGTGACCGCTTGTGTGTTGTTTCATGTAGAAGTCCTTATTATCGTTATAGCGGTTCATAAGCCACGCTGGAGGCGTGGGGATGGCATAAACACATTCGCCGACTAACGAGCCCTGGAACAGCGCAGCAAAGTTCGCTTATTCGGGGTGCAGCGGGTAAAGTTCGCTTATATATGTGTAGTAGTCCACTGCTGGGATTTTTCCATGTGCTTGTAGCTGGAAACGTGTATTCTCCTGTAAACCAAGGAATGGATCGGATTATCGACCAATTAATGGGAAGTTCGTAAACCCAAAAACTTGTGACCGGGGATGTTGCAGATGTAGATTATTTCACATCTGCGGATGCGAATGCGAATGCGGATCTTTATTTTTATTTTTCAGTCGAAATCTTAATATTTTTTTATAATAAAACTTACCTATATCAGTTTTCTCCTTCCGCGATCGTTTTTCTTTACTTGAACTTTCAAATAAACTAACTCTTTGGGTGCATCGATTTCAGATGATTTTTAAAGGCGATGTGGTATGGTAGGTTTTATTGCATATTTTACAATTAGCCTTATCGTGGTCATGTTCATTTGGTTCAAAATAGTTCCAAATACCACTTTGTATCGGCGGTGACATTGTAATTCACTTCCAAATATTCTAATAAACAAACTGAAAAAATCCCCTTAACATACAATGCACACTGTTTATTTACAATAACACTCAATAATCGTTCATCCGTAAACAAATTATACACAATAACAAACACGTCGGAACCTGTCGCCGAATGAAATCTTGCTTCTATTGGTCAACACGTGTAAACGGCACGCGAGAGTCTTCGGCCCCGCCTAATTGCTTTCTTGTACCAACTTGTGCGAGATTCGCATTCGTACGAAACTCCGCATTGATTTTTGCGGATGCGAATGCGGATCATTTGACCGAATGAAAAATTGTTTAAAATGTAATGGAGAATACTTCGTAGAGCAGTAAATATATTACTTTAAATGTAAATTGCTTTGTTAATGAGTTACGCAAACCTTTCAATGTGTCCCACGTAGAATCCCCCGGTGACCTTCGTCAGCGCTAAGGAGAAGACTCCGGGATCTCCATAGGAACGCAACCGGAGTACCCAGGCTGCTAAGTTTGAAAGTTTAAAGGCAATATCTTGGATATTTACGTTTAAAGTTACCGTTAAATAACTGTACTTACGTAATTTAATACATTTACCGTTTACCTAACTGATGCAGATAACGTAAATAATTTTTATTTACATAATTAAGTAACATTGTAAAATTAATTTCGATATAAGTAACATTCGTTGCCGCTGCGGGTAATGAAAAATATCGCGCGGAAATGAGGCGATATTTTAAACTAGGTATTGACAAAGACCATTTCAACATTACCAACTTAGAATATTGGACACTTCAGAATTTCTCCTTTCATAGCGACAATGGCTTTCTATCTTAATAACCAACGAAATTTGACCGAGGCAAAAGGGTTTAACACCTCCTGCCCTGTTAAAAATTAAGAGTTATAGCTAATTCTGCCACACAAGCTAAGAACTAGGACAAGGATTTCTTGTTTTTTCCAATATTTACACGATCTTCACATTACAGTCGGTAGCATGATTCAGAAATGTGTACAACGCCATCTATGTTATAATTGGGAATTAACTTTAGTCCTAAAAAAGGGTGTTTTCATACATAGGTAGGTACTACAGTACGAGTGAATCTATACTAATATATAATAAAAACAATAAAATAATCTCAATTATAAAACATTTGATCATTCAATTCAACCTAATTCGTAGTGGATGAGCAAAATCGAAGTGAAGCCATTCCCACGAGATATTCCGTTCCTTCGTCGTAAGTCGGAGAATTTTTAACCCACTGCTTGTAATAGCAAAGTTTTGACTCTGAGCATTTATCGTGTGTAATAAATATACACACACCCAAAATGCAACGGACACAAAATAATAGATAATCTAGAAGAAACATTGCGTAGTTTAACGACACCCCCAGTCTGTAATGACCAGCCGAGGGAGCGATATGTGGTTAGATTCCCGGCCGGAGGTGACATTTATAGGATAAACGTTCAAAATCAAAATCGTTTAAGTATTTAATAAATACTTATGTGCGACTCTTTTTGCTTCTACTATCGTTTCGAAAAAGTGCTTTAACATTGAGAAGAAGAAACGGCGAAAAAATCTCCTCAACACATCTTTTAAAACAATATTTTTTTTTACAAAACATTTGCAAAGTTCTCTCCAGGCGTCCTTGTCACTAATTTATACGTCTTAACTATAATATGCTTTACCTACAAGCTGTGCTTTAACACATCGCCGGAAAATTCCAGTACGTAAATCATGTATCTACTTTGGAACCTTATTGTTAAACGAACACTGAGCCCCATAAAACGCTGAACCTTTTGAAGGCGATATGAAGACGTAACAAGATTATGTCTATTTGTTCTTTCATAACTGCGTGTATCACTTTTCTGCTTGTGTATATTTATATTTTTTCCTATAAATATGAAATTACTGTAAATATATCGATAGAGTACGGTGAGGTGACTTTAACTTATTCTTGTAAAGATTCACGTGACTTTATATATTGCTGTAATTGTTTTTTCTGCAATACAAAAAAGAATTAATGTCGGCTAATTTACCTCAAATTAGGATCGACATAACATTATGAAATAGGCAAAATACACAAATGTAATGTAATGTGTACAATTTTTCTAACAGCATGAAAGGACCTACTCAGTTTATTTACGAGAACCAATGTATGAACTTCTCATTGGAATTTATTATCTAAGGTGACACTTAATGCACCGTGGATTATTTCATAGTTAATGTTTCATTATTCAATATAAAGATTTTGCCTACTTTCTGCGCATTTTTACACACTTCGTTTTTTTAGCATTTAAAACTAAATTAATTTTTGTAAACCAATGTCACAAAAAACTGTTTGTATCGTCAAATATTAATTAATTTATAATAGACTTAAATATTAAATATGTGTCATCAGCAAACAGTTAAATAAATAAATAAACGTTTACACACACACACACACACACACACACACACCCGCACTAGGATTCCCTGTGTTGTGGGTTGCATGGACATATACTTATAACATTACAAACACCCATGAACCCAGAACAGACAAAATCTGTCACATAAATGTCTGCCCCACCGGGAATCGAACCCGGGACCCCACGCTCGGGAGGCAGAGTCACTACCAACTGGGCTATGGGAACGTCCGCATAATTGTTAATAAACTATAAAAATGAAAGGACCTAGAATCGAGCCCTGTGATACACCCATCATAATTGATAATTCCGATGATTAGACATAATTTATAATAATTATTATTACAATGACCTTTTATTCGAAACAGAATAAGCTCAGTTTTGTTAGTAATTTATATACTTAGTAAATAGTAACATACGTAGTACAATTAGTGCCAACACATTGAACCCTTCAGATACGACGCAGAGTGCAGTGTATTTGACGCCGTAGTGACTAAGTTTAAAAAGTAGTGTGTCGTACTCAATCAAACGCTTCAGAAAGATTCAAAAAATTCAGAAAGATTGCAATAGGTGTATGTGAACGATAGGATAGATAGGTGTTGTGAAAAAACGAACTCCAAGCCACATAAAGAAACGCTGAACCTTTTGAAGACGAAATCCAGATGTAACCAAATTATGCCTATTTCTTGTTTGATGATTGTGTGTAACACTTTTCTGCTTATACGTATTTAATTTTTTTTAATAAATACTAAATTACTATATATATACTAACTGGCTACGGTGAGTACACCTATTTCTTTAAATTTTTCTCTTGATGACTCACGCGATTTTAATCCGTATATAGCTCTGATTGCTCTTTTCTGTAATATAAATATTGAATCAATGTCCGCTGATTTACCCCTTTTGAGTGTTTGAGCTTTGAGTGTTGGTATAATAGAAACGGTCTGTAATTATTACGATCTGATTTATCACCGAATTTAAAATAGGAATGATTTTGCTATATTTCATTAGATCTGGCCAAGTACCTACCTAAATTAACCCATTTATTTAAGATTACCGTTAGATGGAATCCTAGTGAGGGGGTGCGAGTGTGTGAATGTTTATTGACTTTTAAATAGTTGCATGTGTACCCTGGGGACGTAGACAATGTACATTTTGTTAGTTATTAAGAAATTCGAAAACTACATGTGAAAAAAATGGATTAGTTCCCCTAGCCCTCAATTTCATGTTCTCGCACTGAAATTACTACCTAAGCACTTTTCTTGCTTCTGGTTTATAAATAAGTATTTTCAGCTAGGTAATAAAACACATAATTAACAAAAATAAATTTATTTCGTTATAAAAGTGAATCAAATTAAATTCTCATTACATTACTAAAATATGATAATTAAACCACCGCAGTAAACTGACAGGTGCTAACGTCACTCTGTAAAAAAATGTTGCCATACTTATTGTAAAATTACATTTTTTTAATGTTAATAGCCGACAAAGGAGCACACGAGCCACCTGATGGTAAGTGGTCACCGTCGGCCATGGACATCAGCAAAACTAATGGTATCACTGATGCGTTGTCGGCCAGGAAATTAGAGGAAAGTAAAAAAGAATGAACTGGTTCTCAAGCCCCCAGCCGAAACACGACAAGTCGTTTGGTGGCATACTCAAGCAGAAGGGTGGTAGCTAGCCGGTAGGCTTCACGGAAAGATAATAATACCACTAATAATATTAATGACTTAATAATAATATTGATAATATAATCTTTACGTGAAGCTCTACCACCAAGCAGGGCGACTTCTGTCGCCTCTTACGACACCGTTTTGTCAGCATGGGATTAGGGGGGAGTATTCTAGGCCGCCCCAATACGGCCAACATGCAAATTACGTGCTGAATTGTATTTTAGTTCACTTGCATATATTGTATCTCTCTAAGTATTATAGGCTGACAAATTTAACGAGATATTTCTCCTATGCAGCCTTAAGCTAGGAATAACGGCAAACATAGTTAAGTAATTTCTTAGTAAATAAATGTATAATATACATATATTTTGAATCTCAACGTAATGAATCACTGAATCCATTTATCATAATACTATTTATTTTTTAAAAGAACATGGTAACACTGTAAACGTCAGTTTACTTCAGTGGATTAATAATTTCCATTCCATACCTCTAAACAATGTAATATGCTAGTGATGATGATATTCGAAAACCCAAAATGACAAATAGATGCCTCATATCACGCCATACATCGTTTTCGAATATCGTCACCGCTTACAAAATAACTTAGGCTGTAGACTGCTTAGCCATCCTGGAGTAAACCTAACAAATTCTTATTCTTTCATACATTCAGGCAATGGAGATGTCTAACAACATTCTGGCACGAACGTTTCGTTATAACACTTTGTATTATGTGACAGCCTTGCCAAATGAAGATTGTCTAGAATATATCGCCTTTTCTACTGAAATCAAAGACGATGGCCCACTGTTAAATCCATACCCTTTGGTAAGACCACACATGATTCTTCCGTGAAGCAAGACACTTCAAGTTTTGATAGATTTTAAAGCTTTCGACTACATCCCATATGAGGAGTTCCGTGTTCATCCTTGTGAGTAAAACCAACTGAATTAATATTGGACTGCTTTATGACTTAATATTGGACTACCTTATTAATGCTGCTGCTTGTCCTATCCAATAAGATAAGATTGGTTGAATGAGTCCAAGTATTCATTTGGTAACATAAAAATGGTACATCCATTTGAAATTTTCACAACAGTAATAACTTCCATAATAGTTCTATTAGATTCGATACAACTTCTCTTGAACACTCCCTGAAAAGAAAAATGATAACATGTATAATAGAACAGTCCACTATGGCCAGGGCTACCATTATTCCATATTTGTTTGCCCTCAATTGAATTTTTTTAATTATTAATATTATGTGTTTTTGGCTGTGTCAAATTCTGTGTTAAGATCTGTACTCTTCCTCTATCTATAAAAAATTCTACACTGCGTCCATTGTATAACTGTGGAACACTTCCTCCATCTTCTCATAATTCCGAATCTCTTGAATCATTACAAAAACAACTAAAGTTACACTAACTCAGTGTGTCAGTCAGTCTATCACAACTACACTATACATTTTGTATATTCATATGTATTTTGTACTGTTAAGTATTCCCGATTTCTATTTTTCTTGTACTGTTCCACACAATCTTCTATTCCCTCTGCATTCTATTATAAAAGGTTGTCTGGAAGTCATCACTCTTTAGAGATAAAACAACCTTTTGTACTATCTACTATGTATTAATTTTAATTTGTTAGTTCATTGGTTATAAAATGTACAATAATTTTTTAACGTTTACACAGTCACCCCCGCACTAGGATTCCCTGTGTTGCGGGTGGCATGGACAAACACAATTATCATATCACAAACACCCATGACCCAAGAACAAACATTTATCTGTCACATAAATATCTGCCCCGGCAGGGATCGAACCCGGGACCCAAGCTCGGCAGGCAGGGTCACTACCAACTGGGCTATGGGCTATAATGTTTGTTTATATTTATTATTACATTAGGATATTATATTATATTGTTTGGGTCAAATTTTTTGATTGCTCTATTTCAGCTGGCAGTTTTAGCCTCATTGCTACTGCTAGATACTAACAGGTATAATCTGCCACAGATGTGGGCCCAAATCGAGTAGCTGGACATCGCAATGCTATTGCAAAGTTGATGCCATGCACCAATTTACGTTCTACTGTAGTACATTTTCAACTGCACAGATGTCAAGTTGTAACTTTAAATCGTAAAAATGTCAAACTGTGCTATATACTAGACAATTATACAAACTCATCGCGGGTTCTGTTTTGTTGTGCATGTCAATTGAAAGCCTCGCATGTTGTCATCGTATGGAAGTAATGGAGAACAGACATAGGATGTTCTATATTTTCATACTCATTACTAAATATGCTGTATCTACTCTGTTGTCAAGGTTAATCACACATTAGAAACACCCTATGCTGATTGTTGGCTACATTAAATACAATGTGTGTTATATCTTATGGTGCGCCTTGACATTGGCTGTTAGCACTTCAAGTGTAGTTAACAATTAAATAAATATCAGACATCTCACTCACTGAGCTCATCACCAATAGGACATTTCTTGAGATGTTCCGTGATAATCAATTGGAGGATTGCCTTCTCTGCTGCCAACCGCTGGTTCTGCTCGCGGAGCAGATTGTTCTCTTCCTTCTGCCGTCGCATTGATTCTTTTAACCTCTCCCTGAAGCAATAATCAGTCTTTTTTATCTATCTATATAATATCAATGAAGATTAACGCTAGGTTTGAGAACCTGGGGGCAATTACCTCCGCAGGGGCAACACAGCTCAGGGGGCATTGAGATGGTTAAAATCATTTTAAGGTCTAACGAAAAAGCAGACACCGTCGCCTATGGACATGTGCAATCCGAGACGAATCGCTTGCATCGCCGGCCTTAAAGGAGAACTCTTTTTACGTATTTTTTTAAGAATCCCATGTCATAGCGTTCCGAGAAGACCTCCGACGGAAGCGCATTCCACAGTTTACACGTATGCGGTAGAAATGATCGCGAAAACGGGACTGTTGAGGATCGCCACGATTCCAGACGATGTGAGCTGAATTTCAAAATTCAGCGCGTAATGTGAACAAGGAAAGGCGACGTAGATAGGTATTAAAAATTTATATGTATATTTTAATATGTGAAAAGAAAAAATATGTACCACTTTATCTTCGCTGTTTGTCAACTGATTTCCTTTTTTTTGATATCAATAAAAAAATATTGGAAACAAAGTTATTTAATAATCGGGGTCGATTTCAGACTACAACGTGAGGTTTTGCTAGTGTTTAGTATGCGTTCAATAAGCGGAACGCAGTCTCCAGAACGACGGAATCTATATCAAAATTCTTTTACCATTCGAAAGTTACATTATTCCAGACGAACATAGGCTATATATGTAGTGTATATGTAAAATAATTAATTATTAAACTCGAATGATGTCTTGACGAGCCGGTAGTATTAAACAAAACGGCAGATCAGCGGTATGTGAGCTTTTAAATTGAGTTTTATTAACAGATCATATCCAACAAAATGCTTAGGAACATTACACTGAAAACCACTGGGGATCTAGCGATCAGAAGGGAGCTGATGTAATAGCCTCTTCTGCTAGCAGCTACTAGAGTACACATGCAAACAAGCTCGGCTTAGACTCTAGAATGAACAAGATCCACTTATCTAAAGCCTTTATCGATTTTAAATTATCCCCATATTACCATCTTATCGATGATGTATCTCACCTGTATCTTTTAGAAGCAGCACTACGGCTCTCCAACCCAGATTTAATGCTATCCCTCTTAGTTTTGTCAACACCCTCATCATCGTCAATCACAATACACTCGTCTCCGTGTCTGACATCACTAACACCACTTCTATGATCACTTTTAACTGTACTATCAACACGGTCACTTTGGTTCATCTTATCAACATTATCCAGTTTTCGCTTAACCTTTTTGAAATTAGGAATACTTTTAACCGGTGTTAAGGGCACTATTGGTATTTTAGGCACTGCTAGTACTGATGGGTTGACTATTGTCACGGGGATTAGAGTTCCAGTAGAGATGGGAACTATTGAGTTCACTATTTGAGAATTTGGTATACTTGTTACCTTTTGATACACTCTCTTTGCTTTATTTCTAATCGTTTTCTTCAATTTCTCCTTCGTGTCCCTCTGTATCGTCTGTTCCGGTATTTCCTCATCGACTCCCTTCATTCTAACTTCTTTGCCATTCGGTAATTTGATGATCACTTCATAATCTTCCAAACCTTTACCGTGATTTGTATGAGGTTTATTTTCACTAATATTAGTCTTGTCTAATTCAGTTTTAACATTAGTATTAACACCATTATTTATGTTTTGCTTAGTGATTTTTGAATCCTTTACGAGATCCGTATTACATTCAGATGTGAGGCTATCTACGACAAAATCCAGTGACTTCTGACTCATTATAGGTGGTACTTGTAATCTTTTAATGTCATCTTTATTCACATTTGTATCTTTGATCACAGAGTCTGTATACGCTTTCAAAACAGGCGCAGGAGCAGTTTTAGTCGTTTCTATATTAACAACGTTACCGTCTTTGCGTATTTCAACATTAGTATGGAATTTTATTACGTTATTGGTATATGAAACTGATGTTTCATTAACTCCATCCCTGTTTCTAGCTGTTTCTTCTTGTCTTACGATAGATACGTCATCGGTTGTCGTGACTCGGTCGAGAACGTCTTGTTTGCCAACTACTCTGCTTATGGTTGTCACTTCATTGGTTAATTTTGATATCGTGGTTGTTTCATATTCTTTAACTGCTCCTGATTCGTCGCTGGATGACCTGTAAAGAAATATAATGCTGATAAGTTTTTCATGCATGCGTCTTTATTTTACATCTATATTAATATTATTAAAAAAAAAACGCGAATTTCGTGAGTCTGTGTATATGCGGGAAGTAATACTTGGAACCACGGCATCTATTGGAAAAATATTTTACCAGTGGAAAGATACGTTATTCCGCCAAGTGCGGTTAGGTAGACTTCACAGTCACACACCTGTGAGAACATTAGAGAGAGCATTCAGGTATGTAAGTTCTTCACTGAAGCAATTGATAATTACTTTATATTGCGTATACAAAATTAAAATTGGAAATGCTGATTTCGAACTCAAGTCGTCTCTATGGAAAACCGACGCTCATACCTATACTTTTAGGTCATTCTTGAAGCTTGTATCTTCACGTACGATGGTACATTACCTACCTGGCTAAGTTCCACATTCCTACAACCAGCCATCAAATATTTTAAACCTCCTTCGGTTACAATGTTGGGCAGCCAAATATTGATCATTTGTGATGTCTTTGGTGTTCCGGAATTTCATGAGCGACGGTGACCATTCACCTCCAGCTCGCATATCAGCTTATTTATCACATATTTATCATTTATCACTGAATCGCCTTAGGTCACAACAAAGCAGGTGTGACAGAGAATTCTCTAAATGAATAGTATTTATTTATTTACCGACTGATAGTGATGTTCCGATGGTTATTAGTGGTGCTGAAGAGAGCGCAGTCGCCAGGGTCGATGAGCGGGAACACCATATGCGGCGTGTGTAATCCGTCGTCGGTAGGTGGGCCTGCCAGCTCCAGTGAATGGGTGCCGTGTCTGTAAACATTATTCAAATACTAATTACCACAGACGTGATATCAGACAAAACAATATATAAGGCACACAAACATAAGTATGAAATAATGTACAGATATAAAAAAATAAGCAAAACAAAACTCATGTATGCAATATGCATTAGTAGAAAACAACTAAGAATTTCTCAATTCTAATTAATAAAAAGATTCCTAGCAACTTATGTGATATCACTGTTGAATCTCTTATCCATTGCTTTGGTGAAAGTGAAATTATGATTTCATTGAGTATATTAATTTGTAGATAGGACATTACTATGTTTTTATTTTTTGTTATTAATTTTAAATTTGCAATTTTTCTCTCTCTATTTTTAATTGATGTCCATATTAGAAATTAATTATCAATTCAAGGAGAACATTGCGTACAACCCTGCATAATTAACAAATTTCTATAATGTTTTCAAGGGTATATAATGTCTGCTAATCTGCACTTGTCCAGCTTGATGAATTATAAACTATACCCCACACATTGTAAGAGGGGATTTAAGGTGTAAAATCATCACTTAAATTGTGTAAGAAACCCAACATCGAACAGATATAAGATGTAATGATAACATTCCTACTACAACAATGATCAAGGGAATAGTGCATGTAACTTAATCTTACTTAATTTCCATCGCCCTCTTGAAGCCCTCATCAAAAGGATTGACATTCTGCAAGTCTTGGAACAACCCCACTTCTTCACAGTTCCTGATGAACCTCGTTGGAGTTGGTGTTTGGTCTGCTGTGGAAGGTATATCAAGTATCAATAAATGTACATACATTATTGTGCTGATCTCCATGTGAAAAGTAGTGTTTGACATATATATATATATATGTATATTACACATGTTAATGTAAAAGTAGTAGAATAAAGGCTTATTATTATTGTCCGCAGCCAGAAACATCTGCAAGTAATAGTTCAAAGCATGTGAGTGAGACAGGATCCTAGATTAAAGAATAAGCAAGTTCTCTTCTCAACAAGTCAATGATGCCTTTAGTACTATGGATAACAATGATCAGCAGTGACCATTTACTCTCAGGTGGCTTGTCAACCTGTTTTTTAGAGGAACAGAGTTATAAACATGGTAGTCCATTTCTGGATGACAAAGCCAAATTTTTTTTAAGCTATGTATCACCAGCTCTTAGCATTACTACTGTGATTCTGTTTATATTAGCAATTTTGAGTGTTTAATCAATGACCTCATCATGTTTTAATGAAAAATAATTTCTGCATATTTTTTTTTAATTTTTTATACATACAAATATTTTCTCAAATGTTTGGTATCCAACTGACATTTCTAGATGTGGCGAGGAAATTCTATGAATCTCAGTAGGAAGTCTTGGCAACATGGTAAGAGTAAGATCCAATAAAAATTGTGGGAAAGGAAAAATAATTTTTCTAACAAAAAATTAAACTTACTTGGCTGCTATATTTTTTACGGACTTGTGCCAGTGTCAAATCTGTTATTAAGCAAAATGTGTCATGAGCAAGGGAGGTATTTTCTTGGACTCAAAATGGATGAACTATTTGATCCCATAATTTCCCTACCTGTTATGTTTAATCACAGCTTTCAGTCCTTACCGACAAACGCAGATTTCTGCTCGATTCCAAGTTGCAGTACCATATCATGTTTCCTAGTGTGGACATGCAGATGATCTTCATTGGTGAACGTCATACCACAGTCTGGAAGGCTGCAGGCAAATGGTTTTTCTGGTTCCATGTTCGATCCTGATAAATTAATCTATTATCACCATAGATCAAATTGTTATTGTCAAACTAAATGCCTTGATCTAAAACAACTGCTCACAATTTGTTTTTTTTTTGTTACTAAAACTATCTATTGCTTGTAAGTATATCTGTTAAAATACAAGATGTATAAATGCGCACCCTTTGATACAATCCATTTGATGTTAAACATGGAACATTTAGGTGGATAGCATACCAATATTCCCAAAGCAAGGCAACAGTGGGCTACTGCGTATCACACAGCAATATCTGCCTAAGCGGTCAATAACTTCTAAATTACTTAATTTATATATTATAGGAAGGTATAATTTGTAGGAATTGGTTCTTTAGTCAAATTATAGATAAATTCTATTGAACTACTACAAATAAACTGTAATAGAGCAAAATTTTTACATTAAATATTTTATTTCAGAGACTTTTTTGTACTTTAATAACCACTATCTACTACCGTAAATTATACTGGGACAATTTGCATGATGAATGATTGATGAAAATGTGTGCAAAAAGAGTATTCCCGGCTCCCGAAACTACGGAGTGCACTATAAATTAGAAATGTTACGGATATAAAATTTCAGATCCAGATATGAATAATATTTTACCGATTACAGATATGAAATTATTTCGAATTATCCGATTGTTTCAGATAATTTCGGTTACGGATATTAGATGATCGATGAAAACTTTGATTTTATTTCTATATATAATCTGGTATTATAATCAGAAACTTTCTAACAATGAGAGCGACGCGGCTAGTGTATCAGCTCGCCCGGCAAAAACCTGGCATAAGATATCTATCCCTATCTGAAATTATTCGAAACTTCTATCAGATTCGGTTACGGTTTCAAGTTTTTATTTCGGATATCCGAGTTTCGGTTACGGTTACGGAACAACATAACATCTCTACTATAAATGTAGACGAAGTAACATGCCTTGCAATAAGTCAGTAAAAGGCTTTGTATGTAGGCACAAAGATATGTTTGCGAAATTTACCCAAACTACGTATTTACCTTATAATACTTTGTACCGTTCTTTTTTATTTATTTCTAAGTAATTGATTTTTACACGCCAGATAAACTCTTACTCATTACAAAATAAGGCGATAAGGTTTACGAGCTTCTCACGATACAACTTCATTGGTAGAATTTTAATTTTTGAATTAACCACGATCGGACTGTGATCTCGTTACATGGCATTGTATAAAACATTCTAATAATTGTTTATTATTGCGCAGCTTTAATAAAAATAATTACGAGGCAAAAAATTAAATAAACACATCCACATTCGAAACAATCTAGATTATAAAATTCCGCATTTCAGAATCACACTGCAAGTTTATTATGTGTTATTGTCAATTCCATGGAAAACAATTAGTAGAACTGTCAAAATGTCAAAGGACTAAGAATATTGTCAACAGATTATTAATTTTTTTATGTACATTATATAAATGCGTTCATTTTATATGACTAAAAAATGCATATAAGCCTGTCATAATACCTTTTTCTATTGTTACTCATTGATCGTCTGATATTGTAAACGAAGCGTAATGTCTTTTAATGACTACTCCTTAGTTACTTCTCGGAGTTTTAATATCCCTGCTCTTACTGTTAATATTTTCAGGGTTTAGAGAAAACTCTTGAGAATCTGTCTTGAATCTACAATCATACTATCATTATTGGTGTCTTCAGTACCTGACTTCTTAAATCTAACGCTAGATCAACTCTTGACACAGATACTTGATCGATGCGTCTAATACAGTATGCATGTATTCCCGCTTTCTTCCAGAAGTTATTTTCTTAGCGTACACTCTTACGTTACGAGCTTACACTCTTGTTGGAATTTTTGTCACTTTGTGCGTTTGTGTGCCCTATTTTCTGTAACAGCTTAATTGATTTTGTTCTGGTTTTCACTAGTAAGCATCACTCACAATTTAAAGTAAAGCCTCCCTGTAGCTCGGGACCAGAATAGTGCTACGGTATCTCCTGCCTGTCGTAAGAGGCGACTAAAAGGAGACTTCCGGTGGTATGCATATACATAACATCGGATGCCGGTTCTGCTTACCACCCCTCAGATAAAGCCATGCCGCCAACCGATTCGTCGTGTTCCGGCATGATGTTTGATGAAGCCGAATGGGCTAGTTCCGTTGCGTTAGTGATACCCGTCGTGATGAGTTAGTTTGTTTGTTGCGCCGGGAGTTTAGCTTAGCTCTGGAGGGTAGCGGGATCCGAAGCACGGTGCACCGCTGACCGACCGTAGTCAGTAGGGGGCGCAAGTAGTGGGACAGACACCCACGAAAGGCTGCCCCGCCAACTGCGAAAAATCCCGGGGTGGCCCCATTATGCCGGTTGACGACCGGAAGTCAAGTCAAGTCAAGTCCCCTCGATGGCGATCTCCAGGGGGGTTCCGGCGTTCCCACAGTCTCCAAGCTAAGACCCCAATGACGCAGCGACACTGACTCTATCGTGGTGTCAACGATACAATGCTTCGTTCAACTGCCATTCACCATCCTATTCACTCCGTCCAATTTAACTTATGAGAAGTAAGAGGATAAATATGAATTTTCCACAGCGGTTGCACTTCCCCTTACTTAAAGTGCACTTGAAAAATATACGTGGTTTGCACTCTAATCTCTCTTTAGTCCACCACCGTCTATAGACTGCGCAGCTGCACTTGCTCTTCCTGACGGAGGCGCAGATTGGATGTCCATCCAGCGTGGCGTAACTAGACTATCTAGGTTACACAACCGAGCACAATTTCCAGCTTCGTGCCGGAGTTTGCGTGTACGCCCGTAATGACGTCTGCTGTCAGCGTCTCCGTCACCTTGAAGACCCCACCTTCTCTACAGTTTGGGTTTTGGTAGATACAGGAATCGACAAGATCCTGTATTCCTGTGTCTACCGATCGCACAGTGGTGACCAAGACACAATTCGGTTGTTTGAACACCTCAGTGTGACAGCTGATGAGGCCCTTCATCGACACCCTACGGCTCAACTGGTCTTTCTGGGGGACTTTAACGCGTGTCATCAGGACTGGCTGTTCCCATACCAGAGGACTGACCATGCTGGGAGAGCAACGTGAAATTTTGTCATGTCGCTTGGTCTCTCCCAACTGGTAAAGCAAGTGACTAGGGTGCCTGATGTCGACGGTCACACAGCCAATTGCCTGGACCTTCTGCTGACAACCGATCTAGATAGATATGACGTGCAGGTATCGTCTCCATCGGGTACTTCTAATCACTGTCTGGTGAAATCTGTGTCGTCATATCACTCGATTCCCACGGGCCGTCCAGCGAGTATGGCATTATAGGTCAGCAAATTGGGATGAGATGCGACATTTCTTTGCATCTTATCCTTGGCGTGAGGTCTGCTTTTCTTCGGAAGATCCGTCGAGCTGCGCAGATGCTATAACCAATGTGGTACGTCAAGCAATGGATTACTTCATCCCTTTTTCTGACGTCTCCATCGGTGGCAAAGCTTCTCCTTCTCCTTCTCCTCTCCTTCTTCACCCAGAAGTAGCTCCACAGAGAACTGTATTCGCGTAATTGCTTTCACACCGCAACGGACATATCAAATTAAAAATGCTGGTTTTAACAATCAAAAAATTTATTAATAATTTAACACTGTTGAAAACATTAAAAATTGCATTGTTTATACATATCATAAGGTACGCACGTAAGTTTTTATTATAATAAAAATCCATAACATAGCATTACCATAAACAGTATAATAAACATTTAAGATAAATTGAACGGTATTTTGGAGTTTGTCACGCCTTTAACGCCATTCGTGAAGTATGAAGTATATCTTTCAGGGGTATAACCGTGGATCTTGACTGCGTGTGGCTGGTAAGCACTGGCTTCGGTCAAAAGCGCTCGATCAAACAATGGGTAAATAGTCGATCTTTTCTTGCGTGGAGCATCCTGCAGTTGTTGGTTGGGGTATGGGTCTACGTAGCGGCGTCCACTAATATCGCTGCCATCCGCTGTCGGGAATATCGTTAGCTGAATTAATAAAAATTCAGTACTATAGTTACATTTGTTGCAAGTGAAATATTGTTGATAGTATCAGGCGTTACTTTGCGGAAGTTCATTGTTATTAAATTAGTATTAATTTACTTTGCAACAATCCGCAAGCACAATGTATGATGGTATACACTCATGCATGTATAGAAGTGTATACCATCATACATTGTGCTTGCGGATTGTTGCAAAGTAAATTAATACTAATTTAAGTGACATATTGTCAAGATTTCAGAACGCAATATATTGCTTACTCTATTAGTTTTACTTGATTTTACATTACCAAGATATCATAAACTATCATCATCACTGAACTTGAGTGCAGCGGTGAAATAGGCTATGATATCTTACTTTGCTTGCCTGCGCCGCGGTTGTTGTATATGCCGGGAGCCTGTTGACCTTGTGGCTCGTTGCCGATGGTGTTCTGCTGGATGCCAGCCATACCTACGACTGCGGGATTGGGCTCGTTCTGCTGACCTTTCCATGGTCTAGAACATTATGTTATCACAATTTATTATTTTTGCAGTAAATGAAAAATAGTTACAAAATAAATGTTTGTTCAAAGAATATTGCCTTACTTATCCGGGAAGAGTTCACCTGGCTGGCCACGAGTTTGGACAATCCTTTCACCATTAACTTCCACAACACATCGTAACCTAGCACAGCAAGTTGGAAATTCTGTGAACAAAATGTGTAATTGTATAACTCCACGTGTTTCGATTTAAAGTAGTTGGTACGGATTTTTTATGGTTCGATTTACACCTGATAAAGAATTCCAGCAAATTCTACATTGAATTTTCATTTAAAATAAATTATTCTTAAGTGTTTATTTTAAGAAAAATCTTTCATCTAAATCAACAGCGGCCCAATTAGGGTTAGCATTCCTGCTTATTAGAAACTGGTCTGTTTTCACTCTCGTTTTATAAAAAGCCATACTTCATTTCTACATTTTAATCACAGTTACTCACCAACATTCTCATCTTCAATATATTCGTGGCATTCTAGAGCATTTTCAGGTATTTTGGGTTTTCGGCACCTACAAATAAAAGTTAACGAACGTGTTTGCTATATTTAATATTCTCTATAACCAAGTAAATAAAATCTCTAATCTATTTCTAACATGAAAATAAGTATAAAATGGATGCTATAGGTTCGGAAATCGATAGAAAACTGTAGTTTAATAGTTGCGTACATCTGGCTAATTCAAATATAGATTTTTTTTACTTGTCTCTAAATTTAAAATTTATTGTAAAAACAACTTACCCCACAGCAGCTATAAAGTATTTTCCATCGCGTATTTCACAGCGGTAGCGATGACAGGTATAATGGTCGGACCACTCCTGCCAGGGTTGGTAACCTTTTCTTGAATACTTATCCACGCAAGCTTGATCTGTTATATAAATATACCCAAGGTGTAAGTACAGTCACATGCAAATATTCAAAACATAAATCAAAAAGTCGTATTAACCACACATCAACATCAGTAAATCATTGCAACGAATTTCCTATAATTCATCTATTGATACTTGAGCATATCACGTTAAGCAAGATTTATTTGTGTATTTTTTTTACTTTATAAAAAATTTAATACTTACAATTAACATCTTCAGCAAATAATGCCGGTTTCGTCATAAACAACAAAACAACTAGCAGAACAGAGTACATTTTCTTTGGAATCTGCAAAAACTTATTGAAGTTATTCCTACACTTCTTGGAAATTCAAGGCTCACTGATGTCCAATATTGATTTGCGCGGTTCAAATACACTTCCAACGAACATATTTAGAAAACAAACTGCACTTTATGTTTGGTATAAAACTATCTTGTTTTGGGAATCTTTCGTTCTTCCGTGAAAAATGTTCAACAAACTTTTAAAATTCTCACGTTTTATATTTAACCGTAGTTAATCCTCGCTTAGCCGTGTCTGGCAATGAAGGTCAAGGTATTTGATATTTTAAGGAAACTAACTGATGGAAGAAAATTCAGCATTTCTTGAAACAATAGGAAATAAAATTTACTGTTGGTTGGCTAGTTGTTAGTCTAACAATAATCTTTCAAATTTAAAATCATTGTCTTTCAGATCATGGAACTCTTACCGAGAAATAAACATTAATTGGCTTCAGTCTAATGACTTGCTGCAAAATGTAAGTCTACGAATAAGTGCACTTGGCCAGACTATTTTAGACCTGTTTGACCACACTAATGCAGTGAGGATAATTTATTAGATTGTTTTTTATTATGTGATGTGTATTACATAATATGTTTTTTTTAAATCGTAAATGTTAACAAACTTCCAAAACCACAAATTTAATTTAAAGACCTGAGGCAGGAGATTCTTAGAAACTTGAAGTATTTTATTGTACCTATTTGTATCTAATACTGTCGTAAATAATTATATTTGTCACCAATGTATGAACCAATAAAATATTTATCTATTAAATATTTCTCCCACGTGTTTCTGACCATAAAGATCTATAGGCTTTATTTATCGAATTTACTTAGAAAATATTAACATTCTCAAAGAATTAATTATCTTAGGGCGTGTTATAAAGATTGTAAAATAGATTGAAACAGCTTTGACTAACATTTTTTTAAAATACATGACCACAGAGTATATTTAAAAATTACATATTTTATACTATTTTTGAACGCAGCATTAATAAAAAGGCGACAGCAATAGCATAATAGTTCGCGTCAGTAATGTCAATTTAGTAATTCTTTGTGATTTGCGGTAGGTGGCTGTTGTCCGGAGTTTGCTTAGAGTACCTACCCCAACAAAATTTTATTGAAGTTTATGTTTTTAGTGTTTAGTTTTATAAAAAATAATTTTTATAGTGAATAACCTTACAAATGACGTAAGTAGATTTTAATTAATTTTGTTATTTGTGACCGAAATAATTTTCGCACTTTTGCGAGGATATTATTTGGTGTTGATTTTCATTGATTTTATTGTTGGGTCTTGTTTATATAGTTTTACTTACACAAATACACGACAAATTTATTTATAATTCACACGAATCGCTTGGTAAATGATGTCACGCATGTTTTTTTATGATCCACCCTCTTTTTCAATAATCTATTGGCTAAATCTATTCTCGGGTAATTTAATTGCTTTCGTCATGAAAAGCAATAGTGAATTACTTTCGCTGTAGATATGCATGCTAAAAAGCAGTGAAGAGGAACGTTATGATATTATATTACCATTATAACTTTTACTTAAACGAAAGTAGCTATTGAAAAATGCTAGTTACTTTTTGAGTTCGTTAAAAAAAAATTAGTGTGTAGTGTGTTATTGATAAAAAAAATGAATCAATATTTATATATATAATGTTATACATGTTAACAAAAATATAAAATATTTTTCTTATTAATTTTTATTTATACATCGAAGAAGGCAGGCATATAGGAATTGAATCAAATAAAGTTTTTACTGTGTATGTCTATAAAGTTGTGCCCGTTCTACCTGTATGTGTTTCATAGTTCTTTGAGTCCATAAAGCCTTACATTTAGCATATAAATAACTAAAATCTTTACTAAGTTACATTTTATAAAATGCTTTTCAATTTGGAATTATTTCACAAGCAAAAATGAGGTTTATAAGTTTATTGTGTATAATTTGAATTTGAATTGAATCCTTCTTCTGTGTATAATATAAAATTATAGTAATTTATTATATACTATTTATCCTTATACTATTTATCCTTATATCATCTATTATTGTTGTGTTTATTAATCATTTTGCTACTTCTGAAAGCTTGATAATGTCATACTCTCCCAATTTGTCTTGTTGTGACAGAGGTTAGACTGGCATCTGGTAGGGGCAGATGTCGGGTTAGTTGTCTATAGTAATAATAATACTCTAGCAGGTCTGTATCTGTGCATTAAATATTTATTGAATATGTTAATGTATGTACATTTTGTTGTCGGTATTAAGACCCAAAAATATAGCTTTTTCAATTTTTGTTTATCTGTATTGTGTACTGTTTATAACAGATTACAGATCTCAGTGATACTAACTTATATTGTGGGTATCCGAGATACTTTTTACTATTTATTTGTATTTTTATTTGTAAAGCAAACTGAATCACATCATTTAATTATATTATATGTTATAGAGAATAGATATGACATAAATATGATCATGATAAACATAGTATTAAAGATGTTTGGGAATCACCTCTAAATCTGGCTTATTCAGTATCAATATTACTATACATCATATCAGCAGCAATTGCAATAGTATTTCACTTCCTCAATTGGTAATGTAACTAAGAAATAATTATAACATTAAGTAATGCCATCCCTATAATAAAATAATGACGGACACAATGGCTTAGTATGCTTTAGAAGTATGAATTTTTGCACTGGATTTGGTTATATTATATATATAACATAGGCTATTTGTCATGTTCACAACAAAGGCCTGGAACAGCTTGCATACATGGGTGTTCCCTACTATGTATGATATGGGAATCTTCAAGAGGTGTGTGGATAAGCTAATATTAGTTAGCGCATTCAACAATTTAGTATCACCATTACCATCAGGTGAGATTGTTGCCAACAATGTAAAATAAAAAAGAAAATGTGTTTGAGAAATACACTCATAACTGTAAAAAATATACCTATTCTATAGGATTACAAGCTTGTATTTTGGAAAATATAATATTCAATGTTCAACTGAATATGTTTATTTTATACATTATTTTAAATTACTATTTGAAATATTCTATTTAATACTCAGTGTTTATACCGTTTGTGTAATTAACTTTGGATATGGATTTGCCAGTCAAAATGCCTTTAACTTGCCAGTATACATGATTAAATCATCTCAACCCATAACTGGTTCGATACTGTACTTGTAGTGAGGATTAAATGCCATAATCCATATTGGTGACCAAGTGTTTATTGACAGGCTTCACATACCTGTCTGAACATTATGAAAAACTCTCCGTTATACATCTTTAGAAGTATACTTACAAAGTATTGACTTTAATCACAGATTGAGTTTTAAACATTTCAATTATTTTTGAAGACCCCTCTATAATTTATGTATAATATAAGGATGTAGGCATCCTCAAAAGCTTTTTTTTGATTCATATTTTGCTATTCCATTGTTTAAAATTAGATGTATTCCATTTATCCTTTCCAAATTTAATCTATCTGACAATAATGTCAGTAAAATGGCCGTTGCATCCCTTAAAAAATTGGGATGGCCTCTATGTATGTTACACTCAAAGATTGCCTTTGTCACTAATATTATAACCAGTACTAGTAATGATTGTGAGAAACGTTTATTTCACATTGTTAGTCACCTCGCAACGGCGATAAAAAAAAATGAGCAGATGCACAGTCATCATATCCAGTTTTTATCAACAGACTGGTTTATTTAATCACGTATTATCCTTGTTCATATTTAACACAGTTTTAATGTAATTTTATTGAATAAAATCATGGTTTCTCTTCTCACAAGTTTTTTAAACAGTTTGTTGATTGTTTTGGCTTGGACAATGGGTGTGTTGAATGCTTTTTGTTATATAACATTTATGTAATTATGAGCTGATAATATCAGTGTAAACAGTAGTGAAATGCAGGTAGTTTCTTTTTATAGTTATGATTTACAGATCGACCTAGCCTCCTACATGTTTGTTAGGATATATCTGTTAAAAATAACAAAACGAAGATCACGCGTGTGTATATATCTGTTCGTCTATCCGTGTAAATATATAGAGTTACATGTGACAATCACGCATATTAATATAATTTATTTTCAAGTGTGATCGTCACATTTGAAATGAAAGAAGTGAAGTGGATTACAAATATTTTTTTCTATTGAAAAGTAGATAAATTATTTGCAGGCATTTGGATAAATTATAGACGATCTGATATCATATATATTTTTAATGAAAAGGTATAGTTTAATAGATTATTAATGAAATTATATTGAAATTAATGATTTCTGTCAGTTATGTTCTTATTGATTAAGTAGTTTTATAATGATCCATACTGGCTAGAGGGTTCTTGGTTGACCCCCAGTTGAAGCAGACATTTATTTGACATATACGCCAAATAAACTATACTCTCGATTATCTCGCAGTAATCTATACTAATAAATAAATTTGGAGTGTCTGTTTGTATTATTAAAATAACCGCTTTTTACTACATGCACATATACAATACGTATACCAAAATAACATTTTTTACAATTTTTTCCTGTCTGTCTGTTTGTTCCGGCTAATCTCTGAAACGACTTGACCGATTTTGACGGGACTATCACTGGCAGGTAGCTGATGTAATAAGGAGTAACTTAGGCTACTTTTATTTCGGACGAAGTCGCGAACACGGCTAATTGCATTATATAATTCCCACATCGTCCACTACCCCCTTGAAACGTCACGACGCTTGACGCGTATCCATCCTTTCGCTGTTAACATTCCGTACGAAGTGATTCACTTACATAGTTTCAAACTCGTACTGCGAATGACTAGATTTGCGTGCTGAGGGTGTTCTACACGAACACTAATAATAAGTTAGATTTTAATGGTATACAGCTTCTGTATACCAGCATCAATGTAAAAACCAAATATCTAACTTGGGTATTTCCATTTTTATATTGTTCATTGCAGACACTACACACACACATTTATTTTATATTTTCAGTAGCTTTCGCACACAAAGATTGAGCGAGGACGACCTTCTCAGTTCCCAATCCTCAGATGAAAAGATGGACACAGGGTCAGAGTCGATCCGATCTCAGGATACGCCAAATTCCGTCTTGTCGTCAGACTTCGAAGGCGAATCGGACGTGTTACGCCTCCAGAACCCGGAGAATGGAGTTCTCAGGCACTTGGAGCCAGAGAAGGACACTAAATCCGCGAAGATTAAATCAGAGTTAAGTGATAAAATAATATCAAAGTTGGCGACGGTGAACATCAATTCAACTATCGACAACAGACCTCGAAATCTGGGCATCAGTCCACCGAGATTAAACTCCACTTTAACTCTTACGACAGACCACCCGTTGATGGGCTTAGGGAGTCCAGACGAGAACTATCCAGATGTCGTACCCAAGAAGCCGCAGAAACCAGAAGAGGAGAAAGATCTCAGCCTATCCAGTATAGAAGACGAGAGAGTCCACACGAATGGTTATGAACTTTACATGCCACAAAGAAACACCTCGAAAAACAATCTGTACTTCTCAGAGAACTTTGTAACGGCTGATAGCCAGTTGCTCAAAGATTGTTTGAACGACCCCCCGGACGTCGCGAGGATTGAGCAGAAGAAGCGGCGGAAGATCATACCGTCGTTCACAGAGACCCCGAAGAAGGTGTCTACTCCCCAGAAGGTGGTGGTGACGAGGGAGAACGGAGACGACAGTGCCATAATCAAATATGTAGAAGAGAGGAACAAGAGAGTTTTGCAGAGCACACCGAAGTGTTCCAGTGGGATGGAAGATGGAGATGCTTTTCATTCTGGGGTGAGTGTTTATGTTAATAGCAAAGTAGCAGACAGTAAGATCGGAAGATGCAAGCAGAGATGAGCGGTCATAGAATTCGTAACACCAAACGCATAATGGTCGCGTTGCCGACCAAGACTGAAGCGGTAAACCTGCTTAAATTAAAAAGCTGTATCTTTACAATCGAAGTTTAAATCATTTCTCGTTTGATTTTAGGAAGATAATAGCTAAGTAGGCGGGCAAAAAAATCTCGCCACTAAGTTCCGGCGGCTTTTAACTGGGTGTTAGGGAACAGCGATCTCCTAAAGATGGAATTTGGTACCATCGTAATAGTCACCCGGTACGTTTTATTCGACGTATAGCATATACTACAAGAGAATGTAATGTTACAAAATTGGGAAGAGAAACTGCGAGCACGAGGTGTTGGGAGAACCTAGTGATGGCGGCAAGAGACGCACTCATTGGGTATCGCTGTTTCTCAGTACAAACAGATTAATGGATATTACCATAGGCTCTACAACAGGAGGTTCTGCACCTGGAAATATATGCCCTATTTAAATTACAATAAACTTACATCCCTAGGGCTGTAATTGGCATTTACATCCCGCTACTCTTGAAACATAAATTATGGAGAAAATTAACAATATGATTCGTTTCAGGCTTCCGAATGGTGTGATACGCCGGTCCTTCGTCTGGTGCCCAGTTTCGACTTGCCCATAGAAATGTCCAGTAATATAGCACAGAATGTAAGTTGTCGTGGACATTAAACCTATGTAACTATTTTCTAATAATACACGAGTGACAAACTCACTCCAAAGACAAACTACATATTGTAGAAAAAAAAAATTTAAATCACATAAAATTCACCGTTCTTTTCATTTCAGTCAATATTTTAAAACTTTGTATTCTCTGTGCGACTGTTTGACCACAGGGTATAGTTTGATATTTAGAGTATGAACGTAAGAAACGCATTACTGCATTTGTAACATATTTTATGTATATCATTGTATTTTTCTGCTCTTCTTTTCGGTATAAACTTTAATTTTGACAAATGTCACATGTGAAGAAGCGGTACCAAGTTTTCTGGTTACGGACACATAAATTTATATTAGGCACTTTAATATCATGCGTGCTAATAAGATGTATTCCTCTGTTAGTCAACGGACTGAAGACTTATTGATACTATTGACTAATGTATTGCATTGAAGGGAAGGATGAAAGTAGCCAAATGCAACGTCGAGAGTCACCTTCCGTGGACCGGTAACAATATTCAAATTCAAAATCATTTAATCATATAGGTATTCAGTAAATACACTTATGAACGTCATTTTTTGCTTCTACTTGTCTACTGGACACTAGAG
This sequence comes from Megathymus violae, assembly GCA_003671415.1. NCBI lineage: Eukaryota > Metazoa > Arthropoda > Insecta > Lepidoptera > Hesperiidae > Megathymus > Megathymus violae. Next base: position 1,218,040 of record PDGT01000020.1, on the reverse strand, counting down.
GTAGACTGGGATTTCGATGTTGGTGGTGTGACCAGCGAATGACGAGCTGTAGGGTTACCAACGAAATAATTTTTTTAAGTAATGTTAAAACGTTATGTTTCCAGGAGCTCGGCTCCCCAGACGTTGTGTCCTCGTCCACGCAGGAAGACAAGTCGGCGTATCAGGCGCTACTGGATCCGTACACGGGCTCTGTGGCGCTCCGCCCCACCGTCCAGCGGAGTCCTGCGCCGCAGCGACGGAAAGTAATGCTGGTCAGTGCGTATGCTTTTCATTTGTTACGAAATTAGTCTGTTTAAATTTCACTGGAAGTTTCAATTAGTTGTTATTGGAGTATTTAAAAAAAAGTCGCGATTTAATCAAAGCCCGTGATTAGTAGTGAAGCTGTTTTCCTAGCGAAAGGATCGGGGTTCTGTTTCCGGCTGACGCTAATAATTGTAGGATACTGGCGGGAGTCAGTGGGCCGCGATGACCACTTATTATCAGATGGCCCATCAGCTCGTATGTTGGAAAGAAAGTACATTCTTGTAGAAAATGGTTTCAGTTGCACGTAATGTTACATTAGCCGCCTTTAAAGGCATAGGTACATTATTGTTTGCCGCGAGTCGTGTATTTTTTGCGACAACCAGCAAAAGTGTTTTATAACCTGTCGCAACACAATCGCTGTTCGCACAGTTATTTACAAGCCGGTGTTGGTTACGTTGAACATGTCGCAACATGTTGCAGTTTACCGAGAATTACAATTAGGGTTTCAAGTAGGTGAAAATATCGATATATATATATATATATATATAATAAAAATAGTACATACACATAGAACAAACTATTTATACTTACTTAAAAATTCTTCTTCAGGATACATGGATTCTTACGAATGCGTGTACAAAGTTTCAAATTATTCTTAATTATTCCATTACGTACATACATACATAATAGTTACTGATCAGGCAAATTATAACAGTATTGCCATATAAAATATTTAAAATTACCACAGCTACCGCAAATATTTTTTAAACATTTCAATATAGATTCATTGTTTTCGATATGATAATATCATATCGGTCATGGTTCGATATCGATAATAGTATCGATATAATCGTACTTTCGATATATCGTTGCAATGGAATGACATTGAGTTGAATCTTTTTAATGTTTAAAACCGAATAATATCAACGAAATGGCGGTCACGCCGCAATTCTCCGGAACTCCGAGCATCTCGGATAGGACCGAATTAGTTTTTAATGTTTCCTGGTATCCAAACTATTTCAGTACGTTCGACGCTTAAGGTTTTCCCTCTGAGTAGAGCTGCCATCATCAAATTCCCGACGCCGGACGAGAACGTTGGAGTGAATATGACCTTTTTCCCCGGATACCCATGAAAAAACTATTATGGATGAGTGTTTAACTGTGATCTGTTGTTTATTTGGTTATTGCTTATCTTTCAATCAACCGGAATTGCCAGACACAATCCCGATCGATTCGAAAACCCCTTCCGGACGACCGGCGGCCCCCGGACGAGATCTAGGCTAAGACAAATCCGGGCAAGCCCGGATGGATTCCATTGAGTCATCTTATTTTTTGATCCAAAATCTCTTACTACTAATTACTCCTTATTGGTCGTTTAGTGTTTGACTTATGACAAGCCTTGCGTTAAGTTCGGGAATACGTTTACAAATAGTATCTGCAGCTGAAACTATTGTTACTTATTTAATGAGGCGTTTTTTAAATTTCCAATTTTTGCCTATGTTCGTTTTTCCCAGTTCTCAAGTGTATTTATTTATAACCCTTTGATTCAAATCAAAAAGTATCAACAAAATCATTCTCTACAAACCCATGAATAGAAGTTCTATCTTAAACTGTATCCCGCGGGAACAGATACTTTGCAAGATAAAAAATGTTAGTATAGATTTTTGGTGAATCCTGAAATCTGTTCCAGCCGCCAGATGACGACTGCTGTAGCCTGGACAGCATCAGCGGCTGTTCGATGGAGTCCGAGGAGGAGCCGCCGGCGCCGGACCCCCTGTCCCAGGAGTTGCAGCCCAGCGAAGATGATGACACCAAGAGGTTAGGTGGTGATTTTAAGAGAATTTCCAGCTGGTTCAAATTATTTAGTATCTCGCACGTACAGTAACATCATAGTTGTTACATCACGAAGACCACGATTGATGGCTAATGTGATCCATCATCTGAGGCAGTTTCATAGTTGATAAGCGTTTTACCTACTGAACTTTCAAGCGACGCGTTAAGCACAGCTTGTAAACAAAGGATATTATGGTATAAATGAATATACTAATGACAAGGACGCCTGGAGATAGTAGTGTCGGAACCAGCTCCGCGCAGGTCACGAACTTACTTTGTAATTGGCATATTTTGATTTACAAGATGTGCTGAGGAGTTTCTTTCGCCGTTTCTTCTCAATGTTATGGCACCTGTCCAACAATCCGTATGTTAGTTCCCAGCATGCAAACTGAATCCTGGCCACCCAATAGCCTCCGTACTTTTACGGCGACATACAGCCGTCAACAAGCACATGATTGTCAGTAAATAAATGAACAATGATCATATAAATGCGTTTTTTGGAATCGACATCGCCCATAACAACCCATCGTGCCTAACTAACTAACTACAGAAATACATAAATGTTGAACTACTAATACCGCCTGTCTTCAAGTCACTAGGTCATTAACAATTGCACTAAAGTTGACTACCGATACTAAAAATCTGCTCCATTAACAGATCCAAGTCTACAGCGACAGCCAGCGAGTGCAGTGATCCCATACCGGAGTACTCCGCAGCCGAGGAGTTCAGGGACGAGAGGTCGTGGCTCTCCGTGGCCCACAGCGGCGGCATCTCCAACTGTGATATGAAGGTGAAAACTTGTTATAAACTTAAGATATTGCGGTCCAAATCTAAGAACAAACATATATTACATGCAATCAGAGAAATATAACAAACCTATTTTTATGTAAGAAAAATGTGCCCGGAGCCTCGTTCGTTGTTCAGCATGTGCCACCACGAGCAGGGAAAGTGGGTGAAGACACCAAAATGGATGGAATCCGGCTACCATCATTCTTTTTACCATGGACGTATGGTCACCATCGACGCGTTGCCGATATCCTATTTTTCACATCCGAATGTAGTGATGACCACATAACATCATCTTGCTTGTCTGTTTGTACCTATTGAGGAACTTCATTACTTAATAATTCCGATTGAATTGCGACCAACACCAGAACATGAGTATGTGTAATTTTACAATGCGCTCACCCTCAACACTGGTCCCCGAACGCCGTTAGAAATCCAGTACCGCTTCTCCCGGGCGACACCGATCGGCTGTTGGAAAGAGATCATCTTATTATTGTCTATGGACAGGTGATCGAGCCGTACAAGCGCGCGATCTCGCACGGCGGCTACGACGAGGGCGACGCCGCGATCATCGTGTTCAGCGCGTGCCACCTGCCGGACACGGCGCGCCCCGATTACAGATACGTCATGGACAACTTGTTTCTGTGAGTCTCCCATCTTTTTGTGATGTGTCGCCTCGGGGTCACCAATTTCAATCACCAGGGTGTCACCATTCTTTGGACACCTGTTGTTGCTTTCGTATTATGTATGAACAACTTGTCTTTAGTTATTAGGGTCACCAATTTTTTGGAATAGCATTCTTAAATGGGATTTCATTACATTTTAAATTTCTTACACTTAAACATTGTACGCTATAGACTGATGGCAGTTCTCTTTCACTGTGCGAAAGAGACCAACATATGCGTCACTGTTGCTTCAAAGTGCAATTTGACAATAATTGCGGCGCTCCTTATGTGTACATTTTTGGAAGCAACCATCGTTAACTATCTTTTTTCATTGCTAAAAATCTCAAAAGCTAACTTTACACAATCATTGTAATTAAGCTAAGTATTTACATAACACTTATTGAATAAATATAGTTAAATAGATATTCATTTTCGATTAATAATATTCGTTTATTATCAGTCTAGAGAGTACCAAAAAATGTTATCGCAGCTGCGTCCACAGATACGTGATCTGGACGTTGGAGCGGTTGGTGACCGACGAATACGTGTTGGTGTACTTGCACGGGGCCCGCCGTCGGACTCCGCCCTCGGCCGCCTGGCTGCACGAGTGCTACAAGCTTGTGGACCGTAGGTGAGCACGTACATACAGACGAGTTATTTTTTATTTTTACAATGATGGATATTCACGATGGTTGTAATTCTTAACGATATTTCGACCCAATTACACGGATCACGGTTACGGCGAGTCATAATCGTGGGTACCCTTATAGTTAAAATGTATAAAATCCACTATGATGTAAGTTTTAAATCGCATGATATAAAATATAAACACAAATGGTCAAACTGTATTTTTACTCACTAGGTGGCGCTGTTAGCCGAGCGTCAGTCATACTATATAGGTTACATGACGTTACCGTGTAAGCGGGTGTCAGTTTATGTTTGAAAATTGTTCCAATTTCACATTGTCATTATCATCTCGGCTCAAATTCATCTCACTATTATTGCTCGGGTCATCTCTTGCATTGCGAGGGGGCAGCGCCGTAGTCATGTATCACGAGGAACTTTATAATAGAAATTTAGACGTGCGTACTGGATTCAAACCTTGGTCCCCCGTGAGGAAAACTGACGTTGAAGCTACCTAATAGAGAACATCAAGGTGTTAAGTCGCTCGTTGTACACATTTGTAAAGGTTTTAAGTTTAATACTCCACTAAGATTCGATTTTTATTGCAGGTTACGGAAAAGTTTAAAACACTTGTACTTGGTGCATCCGACGTTCTGGTTGAAGTCGTTCGTGGTCATCACTAAGCCGTTCGTAAGGTACTTACAAACTGTCACTGCGATCGACTCTTGCAGAAGTTCATCATCGGGCAAGTCCAAAGTGGGGGCTTACTGGAGGGGTGGGGGTGACCCTAAAGTTTCCTTTCAGAATCGGCAATTATGTTATTAACCAACGTTTATAGGGTGTATACAGGGAATTCTGCATATTGACTTATTTATTTTTCGCCGAAGCAAAGAGACAGGGCCATCCTCCGGGGATACGTAGGAGGGAATTGGTGAATATTCATGCATACCAACGCAGCCGGGTGCGCTGGTTATGTGGGACTTACGATAGACGTAGGTGCCTACCCACAATACACCACCTGAGGTTGGCTTTGGCCTTGCCGCCTCTAATTCTTCAGCGGATGCGACCCCTTATTAAGGAAAAGGGTTGCTTAACGGTACTCCCTAGGGAACATCCGCTCGGAAGTCAACACCAAAGATGGTGTTAATAGCCGGTAAACGAACAGTTAAACCATCTGATGGTAAGTGGTCACTGTCGCTTTGGACATCCATAACATTGAAGATATTTGCTGGCAAATGGAGAAATCGGTTGGTAACCATTAGGATTCAATAAGGTCGTCGATACAGACATGTTAATTCAGCAGGATGCACCACAAGGAAAGGAAGTGTGTGCGGATTCAAAGATGGTTGGAGGATGCATAACGTTACCTTTGAGCGGGGCAAACTCACTTAAAATATCTGAAGCTCTGTCCCCGTAATACACAAAATATTCCACTGACGAACCTGACGTGTACCCGTATATGAAACAAAACTTAGTCATCAGAAAACACAGAAAATCCAGTTCTCGAGATTGTACAGTATTAGTTAATATATTTACCTTATTTTTAAATAATGAAGTGTTTCCTGCTCTGACAATAAAAATAAATATATTTAAGTTGACCATGGTTAAATTAAGCGTTACATAATATTTTTTTATTGTTAACAGTTCAAAATTCTTCCGCAAACTGAGTTACGTTCGAAACTTGGATGAGTTGTTATCAAAAGTGCCCGTGGAACCCAACGCTATTCCGGATCTGGTGAAAGAATACGACGCACGACGTCGGTAGACCCGGCTCAAAAGGCGAGAAGGCAGGTTAAAAAAGACACTTTAAACACATATTGCCACTAGATGGCGTTAAACTCAAACGTAAAATATTGCTATTGCCATCGGCCTTTGAAGGTTCGCTTTGCGGTGTTAATAGATGGCGTTTATGTGGAATTGTTTTTGTATGTAGCTACTAGATAGCGTTGGAAGTGTGCACGCAATTAGGGTAGGATTGTTTCGCGCTGTTTACTTTCCTAGGTGTTTGTAATCGGGATGTTTCCACGTTATGTTGTATATTATTTATTATTTTTTTATGATTTTACAGTACATTTACTTGTGAATATGTGTTAAATTAAACTTTTCTCGATTGTAGATTCGAAGGTGGGTACCGGCGCCGTAGAATCGAAATATATAATGATGTATTAAAATAGGGGTACTACAAAAATTTAGGCTTTAATGGTTTTGATGTGTTCATTAAATAACATGTATACATACATATTTACCTTAAATATATACTCCTTTTTAATTTAATAGTGAAATTTAATTTAATAATGGGAAAAAAGTATTTTTTATTTAGTACGCGTGAAAGTATTTAATTACGATTGTTTTAATTATGGTTAGGTACTTATTTCGATACGGATATTTAGTGAAATCGGTGCGTAACATGTGAGCGTCAACGCCACCACGAGATGGCGTGGGTGTCGTGGATTAAACGGCAAAATGGCGTGGTAATGTCGCGGGAGTGACGTCACCACAGCTGTGTGTCGTGTGCGCGCGCTGAACCAGCACCTCGCTTCAGTTATATTAAGTCGGCTCACTTTCATCATAATTATATCGCACCCTTAGAATGAAAGTGACTTAACTCAAAATTTCTGAAATTCCAGATTTTACTATAAATTTACTTAAAAAAGCCTACTCTAAAACCCCATAGTGAAAAGCAGCCCGTATTATGAGTGAGAAAGGGAAAAAGGGAAAACCTCGTACATCAGTCTCTTTAAATTTACTCAAGACCATACATTTGTGAAATCTTTCTTCGTCATTTCCCATAAATTGCAATTTTTGAGTTAAGTCACTTTCATTCATATATGTCGTATAAAACGTGAATGATGCCATTGGTTGTCTGCGCCATTTCGAAGCCGTCTCTGTTTTGCGTGTTAGATGTACTAGTTATATTATTAATTTAATTGTGTAACGTTTATATGTATTTTTAATTATGAATAATACGATATCATAATTCCTGTTCACTTTGCATTTATCTACAAATTTATTATGTATGTTTGAAAGTTAACAAGAAGGGGGTATACAACTATTTCCTGACTTTATCTGTGGTGTAAGTTAATTCTAGACAACCTTATAGTCCAGTGAGTGCATACGAATATAACCCCGTCCCGGCAGGCAGGGTTGTACCAACTGTACCACAGATACGATTCTTGTTGGCGCTTACACACAAAATAATATCGTAGTGTACCAGTTGAAGACTTCGGCTTTATATATATATATATATATTATTCGTACATTTGTTAATCATTTCGTATCGAATCGCAGACTTCATTTTAATTCTTCAATCAATTAACTTTAAAATTTATTTTAAAACTCATAGCTAAGTTGATCGTTGCTCAGCAACAACTTATTAACTTAGTATTAATTTAGTTTACAACAATCCGCATGCACAATGTATGACGGTATATACATCTATACATGCATAGAACCTCCCTCCCTCCCACGAAGGAAAACGTGCATTTATTATAAATAAAAGTATACACCGACACACATACCGTCACCGACACGTGTTTCACTCCGTAACGGAGCATCAGTAGTCAGCAGTAGACTCTACGAGTGTTAGCCGCAAACCATATACCGTTATATACCGTCGTACACTGTGCTTGCGGATTGTTGCAAAGTAAATTAATACTAATTTAATAACAATGAACATCCGCAAAGTAACGCCTGATACTATCAACTACAGCAACAACTCGTTCGGTAATGACTGATAATCGCCAGGTGGTCAAAGTTCGACCAGAATCATTAAGTGTTTCGATTGATAACTGTAAAACTCGTTAATACCAAACAAACTATAAGCAAATCGATTGACAGACAGACGACAAAATGGTACTAAAGTGGGCTGTATTTGCATTGAGTGAATTTTGAAACGAGGGTAGTAACTAAACTGTTAACTTTCGCTTTTATTGTGCATATATGTCTGTCTCTCTGGAAATGAAATTTAGTTCAAATAGGTATTGCATTTAGCAATCGCCCAAGTATACCGTAAAGCTATTTATAATTGTAACATGAGTTTCTCTTCAATCTCTATTCTGTCTCATGCACCTTATTTTCCCTGTTCGTAAGACTCAATCTTAGAGTTGTCTGGAAATCGCCTTTAGTGCTGTTTATATCTTTGTTAACTTTGCTTTTATTCTACAACACATCTTAATTTATTATCTTACCTTAATAAAGTAACAGGAAAATCTTAATTACAAATTAACAATCTATAGAGAAGCGATAATATATGAGGATTTATTTATATTAATCATAAATCCTACGGAGCCACTATACGCACGAGTTTGATTAGGATGTATAATAGTTTTTTATTAAATTTACATTGAACTTGGCTATGAGTACCGAATCTCATTGAAAGAATATCTTGTGAGTCTGTGATACAATCAAAATTTGAGCAATAATATTGATAAAACTTCTATTTATACATCCGTGTATTTTATTAATAAATAACCTAGTGTTGAATAAGTTAGTTGCGTCACGTAGAGCGGAATTAGTTTTTGTTGGGAGTGTGCGGATTAATTTTGTTTGCGTTGCCCATGAATCCGTCGCCGTGCGCGGACTTCTAGCTTGGGATTCATTCACTAGGGTTCGTTGCGAACACGGGATTCAACCTCGGCAATCACAACAAAAACGAAGTTTGCTCTCTTGCTGTACAAATAACTATTTTAATATTATTGTGAATCCCAGTAGTTGTATTTTGTGTTAATATCCCGAGAAACTAATTAAATACTCGTCCAATTAGTGGTCACTACCACCCACGCCTGTAACACCAGGGGTGGTAACGACGTGTTGCTTATCAGGAAGGGAAGCCTGAATTTGGTTGTGCATACTCTAACATAGCAGCCGATCTTACTTAATTTATGTAACGCACTGCGTTAATAACTCTCGTTGAAATGTAAGTACCAGAGTTAGAAATTTAAAAGTGGGACCTATCCAAGCAGTCCTGTGAATAACTATAATGAATTATCGCATTGCGTTAATAACGCTCGTAAAGAGGTACCCGTCAGGAGGTAGGAATCACGAAGTAATATAATAATTGCAGGACCGTAATTATTACATAAATTACACTGAGTGATAAATTTGTTTTATAACTGTAATTGTAAATTATTATTTTCTTAGTGAAAGTGGCCATACCGCACTTTATTTGCAATGTTAATACAATTCGCATAAATAAATAACTTTAATGTATTCAAATTTAGCGACATTAATTGCGTGAGCTACTTTTAAAACATACGGCTAGTGACAATCGTAAGCGATCTTACGAGTGGAACGGTGTCGTGTGTTGTGATAGATGTTAGTAAAGTTGTTAATCGTGAATGTTTCCGTGCTCCAGGCGGCACGTCGCGCGGTCTCGTGACGTTTTCAGGATTAGATTATAGCCGTTTCTGTTGGGTTCTTTAAATACGCACCTAAAGACAATCCGTGACAGAAATCAGCCGGTAACCCTTTGGCAGGTGTCGATGCTAATTTTTTTTTATCGTTTCTCCGGTCATCAAGTTTTGTAATTAATAATCGCTGTACTTTATTGCAATTTCAATGGACGTAGATGCGCGAGCGGCCCAATTTACCGCTCGCAGACTGGGTTTCAAAACTGAATAACTGCGTTATGTTTGCAATTTGTAAAGTTAATGTTTGCCCACAAAATTATCTTGAACTGCGCGTTAAAAAAGAGATTCTTATTAACAAGAAGCTAAAGCTAGCTTTAATTAGACGTCATTTTTTCGTCCTGTACCTGTTCCTAGTTGGGGAGAAATGGTTTTTGTTGCTTGACCGATTTTGATGTCGTTTTTACATTGTAAAGCACAATTTAAATATTTGTAGTAATGATAATTTGGGGTTTATCTACACTGTTATGTCGTTGGAAATCATTTCCTCTGTAATGGTCCAATGGACCCATTGTGGAATCTAGTAGAACATTGATTCGACTCTTTGGAATAGGATTTAACAAGGAAAAACCGGGATTCATAATAGTGAAAATCCTTTTATTACGACTTTTACATAAATAGTCCTAGCACTCCCATAGATGTTTTTATTATTAGGAAAGTAAACATTTTTATACTATAATAGCATAATAATGACGATAAATTCATAGCTTAAATTGAATGCCAGTAATATTTTGTTTCTTTTTTTTTTTATATCGCGTGTCATGATAAATTAATTGATCATATTGCTTAATACATGTTTAGATAAAGAGATGCTGGATTTGATAAAATGATGGATGTTACAAGGGTATAATTTTACGTATTTGATGGTCCGTGAGATGATCACAGAAAATGATCAATTTTGTATGTTTTGTTTTCAAATTGCAGCGACACTAAATGTCCCTAGTTGATCATAATGCTATCGAAGACTTAAAAATCAATACGTTTAGAGAGATATTACCACTGAAAGTTTAATATTCTGATAATAAGCTTAGAGAGCTACATTTCACGATTTCATTTCAATAAATACAACATGAGTGTAATCACTTATTGCATAACGATCAAAACGCTGAACCACAGCCGCGGTTGGCGAAATGTAAAAGGAAACTTTAATTTCGCGGACTCTATCTATTGCATTAACGTTAGAATTATTTTGAAGTAGGATCATATAACACATGAGATATATTTGTGTAAGCGTGAATATTCATAGTAACATCGTAATTGTACCTAATAGATTTTATAGACTCGCATTTGAAATATACCCTTGTCAGGATTCAGAAGGGATTGCAAATGGAGGGTACGCGTTTAAAATAAATATTTTTGATTGCACTTGTAGTACTTATAAACAATTGTATCAGTTAATATATAAATAGAATAGTCATTATTTAAGATAATTAAAAAATAATAAATATAGTTCTTTTGTATAAGGAAAATTAATACGAATTATGAATGTAAGAGTGTATTCAAGTTGTCCGATGCAGGGATCAGATCTGATAACAGGACAAATGTCGCTACTAGGGATACGAAAGGCCTTAAAAAATAATAATAGATTCAGTTTTATTTGTAATTAAATTCTCTGTCGCTTTTTTTATGTCAAGGTGTAATTTCATGGCAGTTTTCAAACTTAAAGTTCTTTGAGACTTTATTTCGTAATCTAAAATCTGATAATTAAAAAAGTTCCGCACAACGATAATTACAAGTAAGCGCCAAGTTAAATCTAATAAGTTATAGGGAAAAAGTTTTCAGAGCTCACTAGCTGCCCCTGTAAATTTGCTGCTTCAGTGTTCTTTCTTCCCCGACGTATCTATATAATATTATTATGACTCACGTTGTCTGTAATCAATGGATTTAGTAGCCGGTAACGATGATATAATTACTTCAATATTTGTATGGGTGCTACGTGGAACGGATCACCTCAGTTATAGCTACAAACAGTAAAAAAACACCAAAATTATACTAATTTAGGATTATATGTAACTACGTGAAATAAATAAAACAATAATTATTATAATAAATGTGTCTACGAGAGACCTCTTGGGGCACTGGCGTTCCTGCGCAAGCCTTCTATCTAAATCCAATCCGGGACGCCGCGCTTGGCTGTCAGGGGCACTACCAACTAATTAGCTAGCTACGGGTCGTTCAATTGGCTTACAACAATAATTTCGGATAATGTCAAACGCTTGCACAGATTAAAATCGAGGAAACGTGTGGTATAGTTTATAGTTTGTTATTAAGCAGGGTACGCAATACCACAGAGCAATAACAGCTCAACATGGATCCGTTGGACCATTCTGCCATGTTTAATCTGTGGTCCCGTTGTTCAGTGTCAGATGTTTTCACTTTTTAATACCAATCTGAGTAGATAAACGTCTGTATGTGTAAAGACCTGTTCCAAGTAATACTTTCTTTTATGATTTGATAAACATATAAAAAAACCCTTTGTTTTATGGTTTACAAGATGTTTGCGTTTTGTTGCTTAGTTAAATTGATGGGAGCTGTAATTTTAAACGTGCAGGGGTAAAAAATGTAAATACCACACGCTGGATTACAGCATCACAGGTTAAAAATGGCAATAATATTTATTACTTAAATCAGTTTTTACACAGTACCTGCATGTGTTGGCAATTATTCGGTTTTAAAATATTAATAAAATTCTATTATATCATTATAAACTTCGATTTAAAAAAAATACAAGTATTTTGGAGAGAAAAATAAATTATTTGGCAAGGAGAATAAATATTTTTCACACCTTTTATAAGGATAGATTAAAGTTTATTTTTAGTAAAATATTATTCAGTTGCTTAAACTTCAACTAAAGTACAAGGCTTAGAATAATAATTTAAATATTTTGTGATTATTTATTTTCATAATTAGTACATATCTTTGTAATACGAAATTTGAGAGAATTATAATTATATGTAATGATTTAAATTACATGTTTACTTCTGACCGTCTTACAGTAATTCGAGATGCGGATGTAGACTTCATTTTAAGCCCTAGAGTTGTAAATTTGAATGTTACTTAATATACGTAGATGTGACTATGACAGACATACAGAAAACATGTCTAGCTGTAAAGCAGTCAGAATGCGTTCTGATAAATCGTGATTCAACTCTGGCAAACAATTAAAAAAAAATACTTCCGACTAAAAATACAAGCCAGGTAGGTGAACAATACAAATACTGTCGATCTCTCGTCATCGCCTTGTCTGTACAACAACGTGCACCAAACACTATAGAGGGTTGCCTTTTGGCTTGGACTCATGATGCCTTTGTAAAATAATCTACACTTTTTTGATCAAGTTCAACACATTTCTCATTAATGTATTCGTATATAGACAGAATTTATTCCTTATGTACACGCACGTAAAAAACGGATATACTGAGGGACACCGAGATTTAATGAATTAACCATATATTTCTTTTCTACCTTGATGTGAATTCCGACCTAAAGAAAGATGCACTGAGCGGGTTTTCAGCGGATTCAAGATTGGTAAGAGTTTAAACCATCGTCGACATCAGATATCAAATCGTGAATAGTATTTGCTAATTCCACGGGCAAAATGTTAGCCGAAATGATTGTATGTATAATAAGGATAAAATGGATAGAATGTAAACGTGTTTGTATGTAGTTTGTGTGTGTGTGTGTGTGTGTGTGTTGTATGTAGGCTGGTAGAGGTTGGGTTACGGTCATCGCTTATGGACCGCTCCGACGAAGAAGGAAATATTAAGATCAAATATTGCGATATGTACATTAAGCCCTCCAATAATCCCTTTATCCAACATTAGCTGGTTTCGTCGATTTTATAACTACCCACCGAAAACGTGTGTCGTGTCTCTTTCTGACATTTTTATCGCGTACTTTGCCTGTTTTATCGAGAGGCTGAAGATTTGTTTTTTAAATACGGTAATAAAATCAAAATATTAGGTGGATCACAGCGGTATAGATTAATGAAGGTAGTATTAATAAAATTTCTGACGGTAGTGTGTTAAAGCAGCATGCGGCAGTGATGTAAATTATGGAGTCATATAAATGTCTCTATATATAGTTTCCAATTCTTAACTCTCGAACACAGAAAATTTTAGTAATTAAGTGTCGAACCCAGATCCCCGTGCGAGGTTAACACTACCTTTATAGCTAATACTTGTATATTCTCAATCATCGCGTTATTTTTAGCCTTGTGACTTGGAAGTTACTTTACCAGGATACTGCAGTTCGAAGCTTGTATGAATTTTTTTTTGTAAAATTAAGCATTATTGTGAAAAACTTAAGATAAATTAATTTGTATTCAGCATTATCGCGTTTAGGCTGTCCTATGTTATTTTAAACTGTGTAGCCGGCCAGATTTCAAGATTTAGCCGAGGGTATATAATTTATTTAACACAAACCTATCTCTGCATAATGATCCACTTGGAACTGCGCTACTGAGTTAAAAATAAATAATAAAATGCCGAATGTATGTACAACAATAAAATATCATTATTGTACGACTGAATATGTAATATTATTTAGCGTTAAGTTGAGAGAATTATTGTGAAAATACATAAGAGACGTCAGAGAGAATTATTGTGGAAATATAATGCAGTGAATTGAGTATTTTGTTTTATTTCAATCGTTCGATTTAGCATTGTATTGAAAAATAAACTTCCAAATTATCAATATTCCTGAGTATTCCTAGCAATAAGTGTTTAAAGCATTGATAAGTTTAATTATTATTTATCAGTAACACATAGACATCAGGGATGTTATGGAACTCCGTAACTGAAACTATCGGATATCTGTAATAAAAATATATCCGAGACCGTAACCGAATCCAATAAAATATTATCCATATCCGGTTCAGAAATTTCTTATCCATTACATCCCTAATAGACATAAATAGCATCTTGATCAAAATGATCAAGAGAGTAATTTACAAAAAGATTA
>PDGT01000020.1:1163363-1203492 GCA_003671415.1 Megathymus violae | reverse complement strand
TGAATTAAAAAAACCTTAGTAGCCAGCAAATGAACAGACGGGTTACACGATACCATTTACAAAGTAACACTGACTTTATTTGTAGGTAAGTTGCACCCGTTCGAATTCGGAATGGGTCACTAGTCTTATCATTTTATAACTATTTAATAGGACTTCAGACAGGATGCCATTGAGTATTATGTCATTACTGCACTATCAATTTTATTAGCACATGCGCACTCACAAACTACGTAGAATGTACAGTTCGTGAGTACTTATGTCATTATTCCATCCCGTTACCTGGATCGTCATCTCGACTATATTACGGTACATAGGTACTAGGTGCCCATATCACAACCCAAACCTGTGTACCTACAATCTACTCTATATTAAATTTTAAATTATATGTACATTCATTGCATTTATTCTGAAAAGTATTTTACAAACTAAATTGATTAAATAATAAACAATTTCATTCTAATCAGTTTATTATACGCCTACGTATTAAATTTACAACAAAATGCAAGTAATAATACAAATAATTACAGAAATATATTAAGACTTATCTACCACGAGGACGCTTCGTCGACATTCACTTGTGATAGTGTCACGTATTTGCGTATAACATAATATTTACAGTTTACACAGCATACATATTTAGTTCCGCAAAACCTGTCATTTATAAGCGATATTGTAAACGTGTACAACTCTCGTCAATCTATGGTCGCCTTGCGCGGTAATTTTATAACCTCAAAAATCAAACTAAACTTATTGCGTGTGATCATTCTTATGGTTAATTACGATTAATGTTATTATGATAATTACCTTTAACTATGTAAAAACCATTTATTTTGGTTAAATTAACCATAATGCCTAATATTACAATAATTTCATCGCAAGATGACGCATCGTGGTACTTGCTGGGTTAATCTGGCGCCTTGCAGACCTAAAAGATTGGCGGTTATTATAGTTGTGCAGTAAGATTATAATTTACTGAAATGTCTCTCTAACAATATATAATCTGACTACTGATCTCTTAATTAGTCTCCAAGTAATTGTACCTTAATACTTGCAACATAATATTAATTTAAAATACAATACTATATTTATAGTAGGTTCATCAGAAATAATTATAGTTAACAGGTACCATATCAGATGTATGCTATAGGCAGTGTAAACAGAGCGATTAGCAGCCTACTTTTTTTAACCTACAATAAATAATATGGACATAACTAATAGAGTCATAATTCATAAAACTTTAACGCGGTAATTTAAAATATTATACATATTTTGGGACTGATTATAAACTCATTTTTACAGCCTTCAAACTGAATACATTTTGAGCCCAACTTCATCGTATTGATTTTGATTTTACAGTGCAAAGCGCGCATCATTTCCTTTTCACAACATGCGCGTAAAATAGGTTACACTAATTTGAATCTTTTCTCCAAGTACGTTGGTTCTAACTTTACCGAATACATTGAACAAGTAAAATTGTTTGTTGGTCACTTTGATAAATGTTATAGCTATATAATATCGCACAGACAATACAAAAGTAGTAATAGTTGGAGTCTTGTAGAAATACTAACGAATTATAACGTGAAATTATTCATATTTACATAATATGATCGCATGACCAACCAAACGGGATTAGAACATGTCGACCCAGACAGTAATAGGTATATTTAAATGAACTAAGACCAACAATCTACAAATATATTACTGCCAACATTTTCGGTTTGAAAATATTTAAATATGAGCTTTATTCGGTGGCGTTGGTTTTAGGAAAATCTAAATTCGATATGCCCAAGTTTCTTGTTGGGCGACAGCGAAAAGCGTTAGGTGCAAAACTTCCATATATAATATAGCCGGCTTACCGCGTGATGTTTCTAGGTACCCACAGCGAATATTACTTATTTATAAATATGCCTCTGCGGGATATTAAATTAAACTCATACGCCTTTGAAACATCCTCATTACAATAATATTTTTATCTTCTTTTTAATATTTAGATCCATATGTTATAAAAGATTATAACAATAGATTATTTAAATGTTTGGATTGCAGGAGTTTATTGCAGCTTGCTTGTGTGCGATTTAATTATAAAAAAAGTTGTGTTTATGGTACACCCACCAATTAAAGACTTATGAGAAGATATATTTCATTCTCTTATAGAGAACTGCCTTAAGGAAGAAAGAACCAATTGAGTTTCACTATGCCGGAAGTTCTAAACTTCTACAAATAAACGTAAAAATAAAAGTCCATACCCCATGGCAAAATTATAAGGTCTACAAAGCTATAGACAGTTTTGTATTCTCTTTTGAGAGTATTTTAAGCCTGTTTTTTTGCTTATGAAGTAATACATAACATTTTTTTTTACATTGTTATCATGGTCATTACATAAAGCAACATTAACTCAACACTTTTATTTGCCAAATATCAATTGTAAATATTACAAGCATTCATAATGAAATGTAAAAAATTATCAAACTGCTACAAAAATATGACCACCCCACTGAATCATCTAATATGTATGACTATTAATCATTTATATTTCAAATATCTATTTCTCATGCACCATGTTTTCACATTAATTTATTATTTGAAACTGTTTAATATTACATTCCTCACCACTTTTCAGTTTAGTCTTAATCTAAGTTAATATTCGCTTGTGTGATATATATTTTAATACCAGTTCTGGTTACATAGTGATATCATTTTGTGCAAGTCATAATATGTTTATCGCAAATTTTCAATTACTAATTTTTCTGCCCTAAACATATCTCCGATGACAACCTGAAACAAAATAAAATATATAGATGACAACATGGTACAAATCTACACCAATAATAAAACTATAATCTTTACATTAAAGGTTTTTTTTTCTAAATATTAACATAGGAAAATTTTGTTATCAATATTGTGATCAATCAAATTTTTGGAACTTCTATCTGTCTGTTTGACCACATATCATATTAAAACACTGAATACATTTTATTTATACTCATCATATTACTAACTTATATTATAAGACATAATCTAGGATAGTTTTAATCCCATGGTTCTGTTCCCATGGAGCAGGAAATAAAATGTAACGTGGACATTCTATTAAGAAGATAGTACATAAAATATTAACAGCCTTGCTGGACCTATTATAATAAATTAGTATGCATATCATTCTTGAAGCTAGAAAAAGTTCTTTTTGAAACAATGTTGGTTCTATATCGAAACATAAGGTTTCTGAGGCAAGGGTATTGAAGTTACTAGTGAAATTTATAGATAAACAGCAGATGTCATATTTCAGTCTTTATTGTTAAATTGTAATTATAAGATTACAATGGGCGGACTTAATGCCCAATGGCATTTTCCACTAGTCAATCCTTGGCGACGGTTAGAAATTGCAGTAGGCACTGCATTTTATTAAAAAAAATTAACAATAGTATAAAAATAACTGATGTTCATTAATTGTATATATGTTTTATATGTAACTAATAAATCCAAATAAGATATTAACATTATACAGAAATGCAAATCTTATGAGTTTTTGTGTATCTCTAGATAGAAATAGAACATACAAATTAGTTTAAGTCTTGAACTTATTCACTTTGTTTTATACAATACAGATATTACAACAGATTATACATTTGTAATCCACTTCTGCATAATTGTTTAATAATATATTTTAAGAATTTATCAATTATCTTAAATGCTAATTCTATTTTAATAATCCAATAAGGCTTTCTGTATAATTTAGTAATTTAGCCATGCTGGTTTCAAGTTCCATAATGCACAATGGAGGAATTTTAGATTTTTATATATATATAAATACATTTTAAGAGTTTTATATTTACTTGCTATATAATTTAAAGCCTATGTTATCATAACTTAACAACAATAGAATAAAAACGCGAATAGCTTGGCTAAATTAGCAGAAAAATTCGAACATAGAATAGTATGTACGGCCTCGAATAAAACCTGGAGTTTCACAACCCTAGGGCATCATGTCATCATCAGAACTGCTAGACGGTGCTATACAAGAATACTGGTTAGTAATTAGTAATTATTTAATACAAACCTGGCGTTTAATTATGTCCAAGTTCTGCAGCCCAAAGTCATACTCTTTTTTGATAATCTTCGAATCCGATAATGACTTACTATCTTTAAAGGCATCTCGAATTCTTCTAAATGCATAAGCTCTGAAAAAAATCTCATAATGAAATATAAGACCTTTATGTATCATAACATATTTTGACGAAAGCGATATGTATAAAAATAATATTTGTTTTGAAGCTACATTACATTTTGAGGTTATGTAATTAGTTCGATCTAATTTTGAAAATAATGTAAGTACCTGAAATTGTAGTTCGAAAATTTCTGAGATTCTCGTAATAGTGTTTTGTACAACGCTAACACCTGGTTTTTCGTAATATTTGTAGCCATTTTTTTTTTCACAAGAATTTTACTGCCTTCCTTTTGCTTAACAATCAGTAAGTAAATAAAATAAACGTTTCATTTTACGTAATACATGAGTCGAATTATATTTTTGGCAATAATATTTATGAATGACTTTCTGTTAGAGACTAGATTTTTCATTTGATAATAAATATTGATTTATTAAATAAATGAATAATGAACTGAAAAAAAGAACAATTTGTGTTAAGTTTGAATTTATCAATCATATTTCTATAATGTTATGTTGGAACGGAAACGTGGTTAATGTTGCAAGTACGTAAAATTTTCGTTATTTTCATGGGAATATCCTTTTTTTAAAAATTCTATAATTATCTTTTATTTTTTACTTATTTAATGAATTGACATTAATTCAAAATATTACATTTTATTCAAAAAGTACCAAGTATTTGTCATATACTTAAATTCAATATAACAAAGTTATTGTTACTCGAATTGATTATAACTATTCCAATTATAAAAATAAACATATCCTTCAACAACAAATTTCACCCCTCATTGAAATATTTTTCAAAAAGCTTTTTATATGTCAGTGATTAACGAACACCAAAAGCCACCTGACCGCAAATGATTATCATCAAGCAAGAACATCTGTAACGCTGAAGGCTTTGCAGAGGTTTTGATACAAAGCCCTGCGACCTATATCGTGCGTTCATTAGATCAGGGTTCTTCGCGAGCAGAGGAGGCAGGCCTGAACAAAAGGAGCCCTTTATAACCCAAAAATACGAACATGTTTGTTATTATCTACATTATAATTTATATTAATGTACCAAATAGTAAATTTAGAGTATCCTACTTTTTAAAACTATGTTAGAAAGTAATTTGACTATGTAGTCACAAATCTATTTCTTTGTGACAGACAGTTTAATACAAGGAAAATATTCTCTTAATTTGTACTGGCCACCCTAAAATGGCTGCACCAGGTCCGCAACACGTATCGAACGCACTCGCGGACTGTTTTCAGTTTTCTTTGTAAATAATCGTGTATAATTTAATTATAATACTTAATTTAATACTTAAAGTTATGAATTAAAGTTCAGTGTCAAGTTCAAACGCCCTTTGGATTACTTCACGGAGGAAAATGTGAGTCAAAATTGACATTTAACGTAGGTAGTGTTTATTTTGAATCGCTGTTCGATAGTGGTACTATTCTGATTGACCTTTATTAAGTTAATTATTATAGTAGCTAAGTGAACCGTGTTCTAAATTCAAATTGCCGTTATAAGGTGTATAGCTGAAAATTTGATAGCAAACAAAATTTATGTATGCATTGAAGTTGTATAACATGCAGCAGTGTTTGTAAATATAGTTAACGAATAACGAAAGTTGGTTGTATAATACTTTTCCAATATTATGGACTCCATTTCCAGTTATTATTTATTTTACACAGTTTTTTTTATACATGAAATGGCTAAATAACATCAGGCTCTCGGTTCGGTTAAATTGTATTTATTAGGTTATGTGCTTTTTTGACCATTTTATTACCAATCAAAAGGTGAGGTGATCAACTTTTGTAAAAGACACGTTTGTCTTCGATTAGAGTTAGTTGTTAACTGTATTTCTTAAAAAAAACAGGTAAACCTCTCACCCTCAGTTTCAATTGTAATTGATCTGAGCAAGATGTTATTACATATCTTGGATTTTAAAATAGCGTGCAGCTTGATTGATAAACAATGAACTAATCCTGATAACTAACAAATCTTTGAGCTCAATGGCAAACCAAATTAGATGATCTGAGATTGACAAAAATCTCTTATTACGCTTAAGAACTTATTATACCCTGCGAGACCACTAACCTGGTGAATCTACCACCAGTCAAATCCAATAGAACTCGGAAATACTAAGTGCAATAAGATATCTAACTTTCTATTTAAGTTGTAGCCTGAATGGTGAGTTCATGTGCCTCATATGAGTGATAGAGTCGTAACTGTGTTTTAATTGTTGAATTGATATAAATATGTACTCTTCCATCCATGATGACAAAGCATATGCTCACCTAAACTCTTGTCTTAATTATTAATGATTTTGATACCCTGACCTTGTACAAGATAAAAATTATCTGTTGAATAACATTCTATTCACATTTTTATTATTAAAGTTAACTCCAAATGTTAACCGTTGCCACCAGTTCATCCTGTACGAAACAAATCAGACAATCAAGTTTAAATAAATAGTTATTATATATTGACCAGCATTTTATGAAAGATTCGTTTTATGGCTACCTATTTGGATATTGAATTAATCCTCTTAAAGATTGGCTGGTTGTCATTGAACCTTTTAGTGGAATTATACAGACTAACAAAGTCAAATAACTATAAGTAATCTGTCAAGTACCACCTGTCAAGAGATTTTCTCTGCCTCGGTAGTCTCACTGTGACCATGATCCCTATTAATGTGTCAAAATATCAATAAACTTAGTATTTTTCATATGATTAATGGCTATGCCAGACATTACATCGATTCAATGATTCATGCGTGACTGAAGGACGAACATTCAAAGATACTATCACATTTACATTATTAGTAGGACAGACAAACAAAGTTAAAGCAGTTTTAGTTATGTCAAGATTGAGTAAGTGGCTCCATGTAATGTCGAGTGTTCCCAACCTTGCATCCAACTAAGTGTATGCCCCAAAAATCGAGCCAAAGGGTATCACCGGCAAAATAGTCAACTCCCCCAGGAAAGGGTCTTAGTTATATGTGTATGGGTGGGGATGATTAAGTACCATCACATGTACCATCTGTTCAACCGCCTGATGACTTAAAGGAACAATGACTTTCACTACAACGATTCTCTGTGTAATGAATACCTCGGAGACAACCAAAAACCAAGAACTGAAAGACATCAAATATAAAAATGCCCTTTTTCTGTCAATAGACAATAAGTTCGAAGTTTCGGATCTCGATACGAATACGGATGTATGAGTAATATTTTACCAGTTTCGGTTACGATTACGGATATGAAATTATTTCGGATTATCCGATTGGTTTGGATAATTTCGGCTACGGATATTAGATGATTTAGAAATCGAAAAAAAAAATAATAACCTGGAATTACAATCATAGAAAAGAACAATAGCCTTAAAAATGTACTAGTAAAACTGTCTAAAATGACGCGGCTATAGTATATTTTTTTTTTATCCGTGCAGTTTGCGTCATAAAACGTCGGAGCGGTGAAGCGAGTACTTTGCTCTCTCTCCCACTCACGGGCCTTATGGGCGGACATAGTGATGCGCATTATTGTTGTCGATAAGCGTTATCAATAGTGTATTTAGTATTGTCATTATGTGGGCTTGTGATAAAAATGAAAGAAAAATAGATAAAACAACGTATTTATTAAAGTAAGAAAAATAATGATTTCAAATAAATTATTAATTGGGTATGTACACACATCAAAAAAAGTTTGCAATCACTAGGAAAAACAGATATATTTTTTATAATTGTAACTTTATCATGAAATAGTGTTTATAGAATATGTTTTTTAACTAAAAATACAGTTTATGAAATTAGAAAAAAACCCTTTAATAATTTTTTGGTAACAAAATTAGCTTACTCAAATCTAATGCGAATGTGAAGAAAATTTGATTGAAAGAAAAAAATATATATACTATATTTATTTGAAATGGTTTTTATTTAGTATAATATCACTCCTCCTCTGGCTCGAAGACATGCGGAAATCCTTCTGGCCACGCTGAGGATCAAGATATCAAGCATTTCTTGCGGCAACCTGTCCCATTCTTGAACAACGGCTTCCCTGATCTCTGGCACGGTCTGAGGAAGTGGCTGACGGTTCCAAACAGCTCGGCTTAACAGCGTCCCATGCATGCTCGATTGGATTTAAGTCAGGCGAGCCGGCAGGCCAGTCTAATCTTGTGATGTTGTATTCACGGAGAGCAGCATTAACTCATTGAGCTGGGTATTATCGTCGACCAATACAAATTGGTGCCCATGGTTTATTCTGAATGGTCTAACAATTCCATCAATAGCGACTGTTTTGTACATAACTGCAGTCATGTTGCCTTGATACGGGATCAAAGGTGTTCTAGCTCCAATCATTATTCCGGCCCAAAAGGACACCGATTTTCCACCTTGATGAACAGTTCCAGTGGCAGCTCTTTGCCTCTCCGAGTCTCCAGGTCTTCTCCAGACGCGAACACGTCGGTTATCCGGTCTCATCGGTCGGTACTCATGTACTGATTCGTGATTCGTCAACAAAGAGGCAATTATGCCAAATGTTTTCATTTTCATCTTCTTCAATTTGGCGGAGTCTAGCCCATTGCAATTTGTGTCGCTGTCGTTGCCGTGAGTTCAGAGGTGCTTGCCAGGACCTCCTCGCTCGTAAACCAATCTGGTGTAAGCAATTCCAAATCGTCTAAGTGCTAATTTCACGTCCAGTTGCAGCCCGCAACTCTCCTTAATTTTGGTAGCGTTGATTGTTGGATCACGGGCAGTCAACAATTTGATATAGCGCTTCTGGGCAGCAGTCAGCATAGTTGGACAATCACTGCGAGGTCGGTCAGCTAACCCATGTGGGTACGTGGTACCTCTGCAACGTGGTCACGACACAGGATTGGGATACGGAGACTCTGCGTGCTATTTCTCTCGTAGGATATCCTTCTTCTCTCAAAGTTATAATTGTTACTCGTAAACCTTCTGATAATCCTTTTGGCATTTTTTTTCAAGCTAGATATCATCCGAAAATATCGAAAAAACCGCTTGAATCGACTTGTCTGAATGATGCTCTACCACGACTGAACCTTCTTTTATATTGATAAACAGTTGAAATTTTAGAATCTTTCATGTTCAAATTATGTATTTTTAAATAGAGAACAAAAAAGAAAGATAAATCATGTTGTATTTTATCATGCTAAGAAAAGGTTTCATTTTTTTCGAACCGATCGCAAACTTTTTTTCATGTGTGTATGTATTAAAAAACTATAAGTACAAAAGTTTAGAATGTACCAAGTTATATTAAAAATAAATATAAATACTTATATCTAAGTTTAAATTGAACAGCAAAAAAGACCGCATATACCGCACCGCTGCCGTGCACCTGCCTTCGATGATTCATTTGTTTTTATCGATAATGGCGTTGCGCCCGCGCAACGTGCTCACAGCCCTAGCCGGCTTATATATTACGACCTAAACCACACGGAGAAAAAAATTATAGTATAGTATATTAATTAGCTCGGCCGGCGAAGATAACCTATCATACGTCATACCTGTCATACGCCATCAAAACGTGTTTCATTTAGATTCACTTCAATTCAATTATTTTGCCCCCATCCGAAATTATCCGATTCTTTTCAGATTCGGTTACGGTTTCGATATATTTTTATTTCGGATATCCGATGGTTTCGGTTACGGTTGCCATAAGAGCCCTAGTTATAATCTATACAAAAATTATAAAGAGAGTGGACATTTTGTTAGTTTTTGTGTATGCAGAATAGAGTAGTATATTTATTTGATTGCTCCTTAGTTAAGTCAAGATAACAAATAACAGCGTAATCAAGGACAGCGAGAAGAATAGATTTTTGTTAGGCTGGGCAGAAGAATGTAATCTCAGTGACCACCGCATCAATTTCCACGAGTGTTAGCCGCAAAGGTACTTTACTGTCACTTGTTATTTTGCTCAGTTTCGGAGCGAAACACGTGTTGGTGACGGTATGTGTGTTGGTATATACTTTATTTTTCATAAATACATGTTATCCTCCATGGAAGGGAGGGAGGTTCTATGCACACACACAACTATTTCTTTGACCCGGACGAAATGGCAGCGGGCCGTTAGTAAACTATAAAGTAAATAAAAAAATTACTGTTAAATATGAATAAATTAATACCTAGCGGATGTTTTTATGGATTATTTTATTTTATTATAGATTACGTAAATTTATGATCACGCCATCAATTTTAACAACAGCTCGAAACACGTAGCCGGCAGTTCGCTTCATCATAATGGTGACGCAAATGTCTCAATGTAAACATTTATGTTGACATGCGACCTATTATAATTCAAGGTCTTGAACAATAAAGTTGATAACTCATAGCGTACTGTTAGATCCAGCTACTGCACAGAGGTGAGTTATTCGAAGCTAATAAGGAAAAATAAAAACAGTATGCTCACTCACTGCGCCATTGGATTAGATAAAATGAGACATCATAAAGAGCGAACGAGTTGAATCATTTATCTGATTAGGAAATGTGTGGAGCAGCTGGGATATATCCCACGCTAGGCTCCCCGGGCTGCCCATAGCCCGGTTGGTAGTGAGCCTGACCGCTGTGAGGGGTCCTGGGTTTGGTTCATGACCGGGGGCATTACGTGACAGATAAATGTTTGATCTTGGGTCATGGGTGTTTGTTGTTTGTGTTGATGCCTTATTGTGACCACGCCCCCCGAGATACTGGGAATCCAAGTTGAGTGTGAAAAATTTTAATAGTTATTAGCGGACCGTCCCGATTTCCTTCACATCAAACAATTGTCTACCTTAGTGGATAAATAATATAAAAAAAGTGCAATTTGTCATGCCTAAGTAATTTATTATATAATATTATTATATAAATCTATTGAGATTTTCGTGTATGTCTCGAGATGACTCAAGAACGGCTTGACTGATCGTAATGAAACTTCGTATGTAGTGAGAACACGTGATTGCGCAGATGATAGGCTATATGAAGTATCAGTAAAACTAATGATGTCTAATCAAGGGAAAAAAATATTAAATTTTTAATAATCAATTAAATAAAATGAATAGTCCAACTCGAACGAAGTCGGACGGGGCCACTAATTTATATATTGTTAGCAGCGAAGTGACGTCACATCCGTTAATTATTTATTTTGAATTTATTTACAACAGTCTGCTTGATTTTCTATTTCGTAATTTATACATTTCACCATTTAAAATACTCGTGATCCAAATGAAGTTCTTATTTTTATTGATTCAGTCTCGTTCTGCTAAGAATATATTATGTACAAGATATGAAGTAATGTACTCCATCCGGAGTAATGTACCTTTGAAATGGTAAAAGAGTTTATTATATAGATACCACGGTTCCAGAGATTGCTCTCTGCGTACACACAAACTCACTAAATTCCCGCTCTCTCGTTATAATATTTGCATAAATCATCATTAAAATTAAAATTCATTTAACCATTTAAGTATTTGCTTCTACTACTATTCGCAAAAGGTGCTTTAACTTTGAGGTGAGACTGCTTTCGTTCGAGACTATTATCTCCAGGCGTCCTTGTCGTTAATATATTCATCTATACTATAATATATATATATATATATATATACTATAATATGTAATAATATCCCTTATCTACAAGCTGTGCTCTAACGCGTCGCTTAAAAGTTTCAATGGGCGGAAAATGTTGATAATTTTGCCCCAACAAACGGTAAAATGTTGTCTCGATGGTGACACGCGCCGCGCTCCAGGTTGGTTGCACGCGGGGGTTCTCTTGTGTCAAATTCATCGATTTTTTGATTTTCGAGTCCTACCAGCCGTCCGATGGTACGTGACCATTACCGCCTATTGATGTATGTACTAATGTTCATGTTGTTCATGTTCATTCTAGAAAGTAGCTTGTCAGGTAGGTATAAACCTTTGCATACGATGCAGTACCATCGAGATTGAATTGGATGGTACAGAGCTTAGTGGTCTTCCAGTAAAAATATGATTCTGTTATCTCATCTGCTCTTCAGCAGGAGCTTAAGAACGCGGGAGATTCGTGCAAGATAGAAATGCTTACACCATATAAATGAAAGCTCTCGAACACCCACACCCCTGTGCTAAGATTTCTTTTGTTTCGGGTGGCATTGACGTACAGGAATATGACGTCATAAACATCCACGATCCTATCACATTTAGCTGTTATAAATATATCTGCTATCGGGAATCGAACCCGAGACTCTCCGCTTGGCAGGCTGGGCCACTGCCCTTTGAGTATCTTCGTCAATACGATCTACAACAGAATTTTTGTTCACAGTATCTGACAATACATGGCCCGCGATGGACACCAGTGGGATGATGAAGAGAGATTGTACTCGACGTGCAGCAGTGACGACAGCCCCACATTGTCTTACAGGTCAGTGGACTCAACGTTGTAGGAAGATTCAGGTTCGAAACCTGCATACATTTCTAATATAATAAAATCTTACTCAATGCTTTCTGCACATTTAAGATACATGACAAAAACTACTATTAGGGGCCCGTGTTAACGAAATAGAACCCGAAACAATAGTTGTTAAATTATTTTCCGTTTGTCTGTGCGTTTGTTAGCGCCATTCTCAGAAACGGCTCGTCCGATTTCGTTACGGTTTTCACTAATGTATTGCAATAACCGTCACTTTATATTTAAAGTTCATGTCAGTCCGTCCACAAGTATAAAATTTATAAATTAACATATTTATAATTCATAGAACGAGCAAAACCCGGTCCTAAAACAATGCCGGTGCTATTTTTAAGTGTAAGTGGTTTTTCTGAAGCGAAGCGAGGGTAGTTTTGCTAGTTTGTAATGAAATTATAGAATAGAGTAGATCTATGTATGAATAGGTGAAGACAAAATAATTCAGTATAATTTTCTCGTGTGTTGTTCAACAGATTTTCTGTTTATTTATTTTCGTTTTGTTCTATAGCTAAGTGAATTTTAATTACTTGCGGATAATAAAATTCGTTATGACTTGTCTCAGCAAAGGAAAATTTATTTGGATGGCGTCTAATAAATAAATTAATTACTTAACAATTAATGGTTACATAAATAGGTATAAATAAATATACATATAAATATAAATAAATAGGTATATATAAATAAGGGCATAAATAAATAAATAAATAAATTCATTCAGTAATTGCACAGTTGCTAAAAATTTCACCAACGACTATATTTATACATGTTTGATCCACCTACTACCGGGACCAAATGTGATTCTAAACCATCCAGGTACCCACTTGAATACACAAAAATTGCATCAAAATCGGGCCAGCCATTGAGAAGTTCAGTGACAAATACACAGAATAATTTTATATATGTATAAAAATAATCTTCTTCATTCAGATACGACAAATACCGTCGGTACTCGACGTATTCTTCTGAACCAGAGCTCAGAACAGAGGAGAAGGAGCGGCGGTCGACGGTGACGGTGCTCGCCAAGTTCTTTTTGTTCTGCACAGCCATGATCCTCTTCTGTGTTCTCATGTACATACCAGTTTATAATAAGGCCAATGATCAAGTTCCCAAAGGTAAGGTCCAGTTTTATAAGGGATTCTTTCTTAGTGCACGGTTGAACTTTGGCCACTCCAAAGATACAATTTCTGTCCGTCTGTTAGAACGCGATATTCTCAAAAACTACTGCAAGAATTTTTTGCGATTTTCATCAATAGATAGATTGATTTACGTGGAAGATGTATGTATGGGATTAACATGAAAAATTTATAAACCACCTGTGAGAAACTATTAAGTATTATTTCGCATGCGCTTACTTGTTAAAGATAAAAGTTTTTATGAAAGTACAGAATTTTTAAGTTACTAAACTTTGAAGGCCATTAATTATCAATATATTGGGTCCCAAACATAATTTCTTCCTTAACATATGGGATATTGCAAGGTATATCTAAGAATGTGTGGTAGTTGTTAAGAAGCTTTAGATTCTGAACTGATTGTCAAATTTTAAGAAATTCACCAAGTAACCTATTAGATTCCAATTTTGCACATGTTCCCTATTTACCCCGTACTGGTACCTTAAACATAAGCAAGTGGCTGACGCGAACCCATAACATTTTCCCCTGCCAAAAGTCGCCTGACGCGCCTATAGAAGTTTTCACTTCAGTAGTAATTCGTTTACTCAGGTGGTAATAACTAGCGTGTACCGGCGTTAATTTTCTCACCACGCCCCCTAATTACTGCCCTAGCTCCAAATGTACCACTCCAACCTACAGTCAGGTAGTTGTTACGTTGAACGACCCGACCTTGGACATTTTCATATCACTTAGAATAAAATATATTATCTGTATGCGTGAGGTGATGGTCATTAAAACTATTGTTAGGATTGTAACGTGTTAAAACGTTGTCATTGAGTCGGGCTGTAACTAATTAGCTACATATGTAGTAAAATCTAGGAAGTTAGGGCGAAATTGGGGCCGTTTCTAGTTTTAATGTCACCGCGACGCTTGGCACGTGTGTGTTGATTGGGTGACAATACAATAAGATGGTATCACCAAGCTGGTCTGATGGTGGAGCTCGAAGGTGGGAAGGAAGTGGAACTCCGAAACGTACGTGGGATGCCCAATAAATTTTAATGTTTTGAAGATTGCTTTAAGATACATATACATCTCAACACGTATATCTATCTACCCACAGTTAGCTAGGCGATCTAACACTAAATGTAGTCACGTTTTAATAAAAGGTTACAATTAGAATGGCAGGAGGTCACAAAACAATTACTTTCACTGTGTAGAAGTCAATTTTTTACGTTATATAGGTATGCCATTAAGGTATGTAGGTCAATCAGGAGAATCTATACAAATAATAAAATTCTAACTGATTCCTTTGTGTACACGACGGACATATCGGATAACCTATTAATAGAGGTTTTATTAACGCAATGGAAATCATTTGTTTATGCGTTTGTCCGCGCTAATTTTAGAAACGGCTCAACCGATTACGTTATACTTTTCACTAATGTATCGCTTAATGTTTTAAGTTTGTTTCATTGCAATCCGTTCACAATAAAAAAGTTATAAAGAGGAAAACCCAGTCCTAAAACAATGCAGGTGCTATTATAGCTATATATATTAACTTAAAACTAATTATTTATCTCAATATATTAAATGTACATAACTTTTTATATTAATAATATATAAACACATAGATAAATGTAAAGAAAATGTGTACTAAATGTTCAATGTTTATTCCACCTATATCATTCGGCAATTTAAACCTTATATGAATAATACATAAAATCACAAATGCTTAATCCATTACACCCACATTTCTTTGTTGCATTTCCCACACTCCAGTTAGAATGGACGTACAGGTGTCCGATATTTACCGCCACAATTATACTAAATCAAACAGTTCTCATTCGAATAATAATATGATTTTATAAAAAAAAAAATTGAAACCTGGGAAACGTCACAGAATGTTACAATAATTTTGGGACCTTTCTAAAGCGTTCAATTGTTTGGAACGCAAAAAATATAATGCGTTTTTGCTAATTAAATATTCTTCTAGTCGATAAAAGACCTTATATGACTGTTTCGGTTTAAAAGTGGGGAATGAGCAAAAGGGTATTCTGACGGTGAGAACGACCCGGTCATCAGAGACGTAGACTGAAGCGATCAGTCCGTTCGTTACTTAGCTGTGATATCATGGTTGATTTGACAAGGACGGTAGACAACAGAATAAGTAAAAAACGAATATAGTTTTGCTGTGTTCTTTGTTTAATGATACCAAAGAAACTAAATCGATTTCTCGAATCGTTTGAATGGTTTGTTGAAAATTGTTTTTATCAAAGCAATTACATGAATAAATAATGTTACGAAGCTTCTCGAAGTCGGCAGGCTTAAGAAGTTTCTAGAAGGATGACCGACCGTTACGGTGAAAAAAAAAACAATAGAGGCAATAAAAAAGAAACCCAGGTAGTAATAAAAACTACCTGTGTCACTTCTTATGTGTATGCCTTAGGCAAAAGGGGCGAGATTGGCGTACACGAGGGCCGAAATGAGGGTGTTTACCTGACCCGCTATTGTTATGTCGATTTCAACAAAGGGCGTGGAAAAATCTGGAAGCCCGAAAATCGGTATAAATAGCGGGCAGGGTCGGCCACAGGGCATTCAGTTTTCGAATACGAAGCGAAGAGTTCTCTCCCTACGAAGCGAATACCTGCGATCTACGAGTGTAAGTGTGATTGTGAAGTGTGTGTGAAGTAAAATAAAGTCTCTGCGGAACGATTATGGCATTTTTACGAGCCTACGGATCCTGACACGTAACAATAAATACAGCAACATGTATATCGAACACCCATGACTAAGATCAAACATTTATCTGTCACATAAATGTCTGTCTCGGCCTGGAAATGAACCTGGGAATGTCTTACCGTGACGTCAGCACTGCTTTCCATCGGAGTACCTGTGATATTATTCGAAAGTAATTTCACTATAAAATGTTTCAAACCGCTGTAAATTGAAGCTAGATTAATTGATTTCTGATGTATGTATGTATGTGTTATCCGACTTCTTCTTTATTATATGCGGCTTAAGTGTCTGTTTGTCGCCGATAGCTTATTGGTTGCTGCAAAACTGTACTAGCCAACGGGGTGAAGTTGCCGCGACATTCAAATAGTCCATATACACTGATACCATATTTTTCTAATTAAATTATCATGGTATTTAAGAACATTTAAATATTTTTAAACCATAAAATTGTTGCTTATTATGCATTTAACTATATTTACATATGAATTACCTAGAAACTTGCAAACGTTGAGAAATAAAAGGAGACGAAACCATCTGACGAGTTGTGCGTAGTACATCTCATCGGGTAGGTTCACCCAAACTTGCACAAATAATTTTAATTACAAGTTATAATAATGAACAGCGGTCATTTCGTATGATCGCCAGGCTTTCTAGTATATAATATCAAACCACGGCGTGTAGTATAAACTATATCTACACTAAACTATTGTAAATCCATACGGTTGAACGTTTAATTTAGCCGATTTAATATTGTTAAAATATTTTATATCTGATGCATTACATCCTGCATCCTGGCTATAGATAAATGTTTCATTTTGTGCTAAAGTTTAGGTATTTTAATGGTTATATCGACATGACTCCGACATCAGAAGTAATATACGGACTATGTCCAATTTACAATATTTTATTTGGATCATTTCATTTTATTATAACTTTATTTACTCCATCAAGTTGTACTGGGGTGAAAAGGTCAAACGCACGTGCCACTAGTGTCCCAGCTTCTGATCAAATCACTCTGTTGTGTTTGCCTCTTTACAGGCGAACGCAATCGCTCAATAATTAAATTTGACCACTAAAGTTGAACTAATTCATTACACCATTCTTAATGAATTTTCTTACGCAACTAATATTAACAGTAGGCTGAATAATCTGTGTTTTGTGTAACCACCGTGGACCATTTCAGCGGCAGTCGCGGGTTGGTCGATACACACGAATCGAGACACAAAAATATACGTCCAACCCGAAAATGTCACAACCATACACGAACCTAAGGACGTGTGCCCCAAATCCGAGAGACACAAAAAGAATAACCTCTTTCTGCTCATCGTAGTGTGCTCATCGACAATCAATTTCGACCAGCGGCTAGCTATACGGCAAACCTGGGGTAATTACACGAGCTACCTCATACTGAGCAAGTTATTCAAAGAAGTTAACGAGAAATACAAGTCTTACAACTACACCTACGATTTGTACGTGGATGAGGACGCGAGGCCGAACGTCAATATTAGTTTAGATAGAGGCAAACGAGACATATCCGGATACGGGCAGTTGTTACCAGAAATAGCGAAGGCGCTTCAAGATAACTTAGTCGATGATAAAACGGACGTTCCAGAGAAGAGATTCGATGATGATGACAAAATGTTACCGGAGTTCGATATGAACAAGGAGATTGGTGATTTGGAGGATGAAACTAATCTAGATTATGATTACAATTCGAATGTTATGAAAATACCGCCGAAAGGTTATGAAGATGTGCCAGATTTAAGTAAGGTACTGTCGATGCTGAAGCACGTGAATTTGCCAAGAGAAGATACGGAAGACCATGAATGGACTAAACCAGATTTTAAACTGGTATTTCTGCTGGGTCAGCCGCTGCTAGCAAACGATACAGAAGTCCAGGATAAGATCGACGAAGAAGCGGAGAAGTTTGGTGACGTGATACAGGAGGGATTCATTGATTCGTACAATAACCTCACGTTGAAGTCTATAATGATGTTGAAATGGGTCACTAACAATTGCAATGAAAGTGGTGAGTTGATTTTATTGATAACAGTAATTGACAGGTGGGTATTTTCAGTAATGTATAGCATTTCTTCTTGTATCTTTGTTCTATGATAACATATTCTTTGACAGTACATTTTTATGAGATGTAATTCCAAAGCAACACCTTTTTATAGAGTGGGCAATCGTTAAGCGCCGTCTAATATTTCGGGATTGTAAAGAGTTATAAGAAAAATAATGTTTATGTGGGTACCCAATAAAAGCAATTAAAATAATAATCTTTTCATAGTATAATTATTATCATTTATTAATAATAAATCTTTTCAGTGCCTAAATTTTATATTTCACGTTGGTTTTTCCCAATAGGGAAGACGGGAATTTCCAAAGTTGCCTTTACATAAATGGACATTAGTATGACATTTCTGATATAAAATATATGTATATTTTAATTAATATTTTATTTTGATTTAACATTTAACGATTGCGCCATTAACGACATACATGTCAGTACAGTTTGCGTTATGCGTCGGTCACCCTGACGTCATCAATGTCCACAATTAGCCAAGCTCGTTTGCCGGCCATGACCACATGAATAACCTTCCAGTCCGCTACATCCTCAAGACTGACGACGACGTGTACGTGAACGTGCCCAACCTGGTGTCGAACCTGCGCAATCGATCGCGCGCGCACGACGCCGGTCCCCGGAGCGCGGGGCGGCCGGAGCGGCTGCTCATCGGCGACCTCATCTGTGGCGCGCGGCCCGTGCAGGACGCCACCAACAAGTGGTAAGTCGACACATGATTGTACACCTGGATGATAAGCTGGAATTTGCGTCGGTGTACCCGGACACATCGCTGGAACTATGTGCCAGTACACCCGAACACTGTCTTGGAACAGAAACACGATTTCATCAATAGTTTTATTTATATTTAGTTTTTATTTGTATACATATGTTACACCGAATAGCAATTATGCATCGGATGGTTGATGCGCGATCGATATTTAATTAATTATAGTTTTATATCCGTTGTACACAAAACCACTTTTACATTGTGTTTAATAGTTTCTTTATTTATTAAATTCAATAAATTTAAATACAAAAAAAAATCCTAATCGTTCCAAACGTACACCGCCGCCCGCAGGTACAGCCCCCGATACATGTACGGCGGGCGCGTGTACCCGCGCTACCTGTCCGGCACGGGGTACGCGCTGTCCGCCGACACGGCGCGGGTCTTGTACGCCGCCGCGCTCAACACATACTACTTCCACTTGGAGGACATCTATATAACCGGTAGGTTTGAAGACTTACAGCAGTCCATCGGCTTTCACGTCGGCGGACCCATATGGATATGGCGGAGTTCCGTCAGGGTTGGCACATCATATATAGTTTGATTTAATGGAAATAAAACTAATAATCCATTTTCCGGGATAGAATACTTTTCGTATCTTAGTAGTAAAAATAAATTTGTTTAGTGATTTTATTTTTATACGTGAACAGACAGACAATTTTCCAAAATAATATAATATGTAGTGTTATATCGATAACAAAGTCTACCAACGTCATAACTACATAACAAATTCGGCCCTATCATAGTATTATAGTTAGTATAGATAAATAAAAATAGTGCGGATTATATGTATAA
Organism: Megathymus violae; assembly: GCA_003671415.1. NCBI lineage: Eukaryota > Metazoa > Arthropoda > Insecta > Lepidoptera > Hesperiidae > Megathymus > Megathymus violae. The sequence continues at coordinate 1,183,426 of PDGT01000020.1, read as the reverse complement.
GTTTGCAACGTGCTACCCACAACTCTGTTCCCCAAACGCGGTTGGCGATTTGGGAACGCGTCATTTTGTACCATGATATTGACCGTAAAAAGCAGTGATGCGAGGTATCTCCTGTCGGTGAAATAAAACTTCATTTTTATAAGAGTACCCTATTTGTTACTCTTCTAGTATTTAAGGAAAAAAGCCTTACCCTCATGTGTGGGAGACACAGGAGCATCGTTGGATAATGCTAGAGTACAGAGCCGAGTGACCTCCAACAGGAAGCATCTGGCGCTTTGTCTCTTCCGTCGTTCAGCAAGGTGTTTAGCGGGCAAGGGAGGTTGGTTGGGGGTTATCCATTATTAGTGTTACGTCTTCATATCGCCTTCAAAGGTTCAGCGTTCTTTTATGGGGCTCGGTGTTCGTTTTTACAATAAGGTTCCAAAGTTGGCACGTCACTTACCTATTGGAACTGTTAAGTGAAGCGTTAAAGCACAGCTTATAGGTAAAGGATATTATGGTATAGATGAATATGTTAATGACAAGGACGACTGGATATAACAAAGCCATAAGTTGATTTGACGGAGGTTAAAACTTACTTTGGAATTGCCATACGTTGTTAAAAGTTGCGCTTTGGAGACTGGAACATGAATAAAACTTGGTCCTTCGAGCAGAGCACTTCTAAACAACTAGACTTTGATTCCACGCAAATTGATATTCTTGTAGCTCAGAGGATCTCACTGCCTGTCGGAACGAATGATCGTGGGTTTCATTCTGACCGGGGCCGGCATTGCTGTGTTATGACTATAATGACGTAGCCTAGTGTGTGTGAGTGTCTAAATATCCGGTCGGTGCCGCAGGCATCTGCGCCGTTCGAGCCCACCCTCGGATCATCCCTCGCGACGAGCCGGGGTTCTCGTACACCCCCGTGAAGGGCTCCGTGTGCCTCGCGTACGCGCGGCTCACGTCCCATCGGGTGGACGGGGCCACGATGCGCCAGTTGCATCGCGCCATGAGACGCCGCGCGACTCTCGACAAGTAAGTATCCGACGTGCGTATTGCCACAAGGCGAGGTTATAAGAGGAGTAAATGTTATATGTTGATTTAAAAGATGTCCTGAGGAGTTTCTTTCGCAAGGTCCTATTTTCAATGCTTGAGCAGCTTTTTGCAACGGTAGAAGAAGCAAAAAACAATGTGGTTTGGTATTTACGAGCTATTTAAATGATTTTTTGCTATTAGTTGTTATCCTTAACGCTAAAGACTAATAAGGCAGGACATTTTACATCGAGGCTAAACTTGTTTTGTGGTTACTGGCTAGGATGAACCTTGATTTTCTGGATATATTCGTCAAAATAATTAAGTACCTACGTCATCTTCTTCCTTCTGCTACATTTACGAAGACGATTAAGATCATAGAAGAAGTACTGGCGAAAGAAACACCTCAGCGCGTATTTTAAGTTAATACAACTTTTCTTATCAATAACCGACCGTATTTATCTATACACACCCACACACACAAACAATCAAACAATCATCCAAGTGACATCGTATCGTTCCAGGTGCGAACGCGTCCGTCTAACGCAGGTAAGAAGGGACCGGGTGCGCCCCAGGCCGCCGCCGAAGCGGTCCAAGCTGAACACGTGACAAAAGTACTACGACCCGGCGGGCCGCCCGCGCGGGTGCAAGTGACCTTTTGCACGACGCGCGGCCCGCGTGGTCTCGTGTGGATGTGACGTAGAAATAATGATGTTTACGTGCTCTTTGTTGTCTGTGGCAGGTTGTAGAGTTTTTTTTTTCTTAAATGTCACATTACGCTTTTTCTCGTTATTTTTTTTTTGGCGTTCGTATTGTGTTTGGTTGTCTGGAAATTTAATTTCGCAATTGTAATTAATAATAGTGAATGATAAGTTATTAATTATTGCAGATGTCCAGCGGGTTTTGTGAGAACGATTCAGTGGAATCGGATGTTATACGGTTGTATGGTGTCGGGGTGTAGTCTATGGTATAACCTAGTCTATGGTATTAAATACAGTATGATAACTCATATTCCGCAGCCTTGACAGGTTTGAAAATCTGTGTGAGTGATCTAAATCGTTTATTCTGGTTCACAGCTCGCGAGATGAAAAATTTAAATTAAAATTCAATAATATTTAATTAATAACTATAGTCTACAACGGGGATTCCCAAACTATTTTGAGCAAGAGACCTCTATTCCAAAATGAAGTGATACCTCAAACCAGAATTACTTTAAAAATTCTATCTCTATTTTGTTTTACATAAAATAAGTTTATGCTCGACAACAATACCACCTGATGGTATGTGGTGGTGGAGTCTAAGATGTTTAATGCACTAACGTATAAAAGCCTAAAAAAAACAATACTTGTAATCCAACTTATACAGTAACTTTAAAGAACTTGTGTTAATTAATTAATAGGTGTTGGTTTTTACACCTCGTCGGCTCCCAAAATTAGTTTACCCCTAGACCGCTAGGAAACCGATGTCGACCACTTCGGGGAATCCCCGGTCTATTAGATCGTTTGTCGCAGAACAACCAACCGTTGGTTGAATTTTTAATATTAATATTAAAAGTAATATTTAAAAATTCCAACGAATACTAATACGATATAGTTATTGACATCAATGCGGTATATTTTTACCTAATTATGAAATATAATTCAATCACTTACAAGCGTAGAGTTACCTTTACAGTAAATGTGTTGTCATTAATAATGGTTATATTTTTTTATTAAATTAGTTAATAATAATGAAATCAACGTGCAATTTAATAGTAATTATTATTAAATTTATTTCTGTCGCTTCGATTATTTATTAAATTTTAATCAGAACGAAATATATTTGCATAATATCCAGTATATATTATTGAAGATAGCATGTAGGAACGAATTTAAATATCTACATATTTATTAACCTATTCACACTACATGTACATTTCTTAAGGAAATCAAATAGTTTATTTGTAATGTATAAAATAAAATTTAGTACGCTTTAACCAGAATCTCATTCAGTATGTTCAAAAAATAACGATAGCTTATTTAATAAGGATTTAAACACTAAAAATATAATTTGTAACAAAATTTAAACATACATACGGTTGTTTCTCTATAATCAATCCGATATATAATTATTTAATTTACTCTGTAAATATAAATCGAATTATAAATATATTATTATTTTTATTATTGAATAGGTAATGTTATTAAACACTGCGAATAATAATGCAGTGTTCACTTCTGGGCTAAACGCGCCGGTCGGTTGGTGGTGGCGGCTTAAGTGATCCGCTATGGAGGTTGTACATACTCGGTGCCCTGGCTGTATGCGGGTGGTGTACCCGTGCCTTTATCAAGGGTTTTAAATAACAAAATGGCCGCTTTAATATACGTAGTTTACATTGTCCTACTACACCTTACCGGTCGTGTTGTTCCCGCCAATGTTTACCAGCCTCAAACGAACATCTAGAAAGTACTGCAAAACAGGATTATTTTAAAATTATTAAGATAAAAACTTAACAGCTACGTTTAAGCTACTGTGCACGGCCGTGTCACCTCACATAGCTCTGTATTCAGCTGCTGCAGCACATATCTGTGACGCTGGTTTTCAGTGCAGCCGTGATCACGAGGTTCCAACGAAAGTAAAGTGTCTTATAAATGCTAATGTACGAAAATAAAAGAGAAAGTTATTTGTTCAGTCATTTCTAAGATGTGTTGCGGGATGCACGCTTGGAGGGATTCAATTCGACGGTTGGTGTCTGTGTGTTATGACATAGACCTCAATAACCGACCGACAATATTTTATAGCATCGAATCTAAGCTCAACTCGATGCTTATTTATCGTAGATTCTCGATTTCTGACAGTTTTTAATCGACTATGAACGCTGTGTCTGCCTGAAAACTGAAGGATGCATACAATTTGTCAATAATAATAATAATACCTTCAGATCAGCCTTCTAAGCCTCTGACCTTTTATATTTGAATAATAATTTGCTGCTCGGTATCCTTGAATCGAGGTTGCTCGGAAGTATTCAAAAACGAATCGAAAGTCTTTCCAAAAGTTCTTCAATAGCCTATTTGAATTTTTCTCGTTATGAACAGGGCCCGGAACCACTTACCCTTGAAGGGGTTTTTAAGTGGGTATTTTTAGCACTGGTTTTGAGAAACCATTACATACTGGTAAGCCTTTCAAACATTAACCGCTCATACGGCTAAGCTCTTTGTTTGAATTAATTCTAGTTAACTCAAAACCCCCTGAAGAGGTTTTGTAGGTAACCGGTTTTGGACTGAGCGCAAGCTAGATCGGTCTTAAACTCTATACATATTCGATTTGTTTTAGATTCAAGGCTGCTAAGCTGTTCATTTTATTAATTCCAGTTAACTCAAAACCCAATCAAAACCCCTTCCACGGGTTTCAACGGTAGGTGATTCCCGATTGAACGCAATCGATTTTGATCTTAAACTTGATTGTATTTAGATTTATTTTTCATTAAAGCAAGCGGTTAAATTAAGCTAATTAAAAATAACAAGTCTTTAAAAAAAACCCTTCAAAACCCTATCCCAAACAACTTGGTTGGTTGCGGTTAACCCGATCGAAAGGCTTATCACTATACTGGCTCAGCTGATCGAAGGTTAACCTAAACGAACGCGTAACACTCGAACGGCTTATCCCCTTCCAAAGGCTTAATCAAATGAACGGGTTTTCCGGGCCCTGTTATGAATCCCTGATCTCTTATGGTCGGTTTCAATAATCTATCTCTTACTGCTGGTTGTAATTACATTCTACAGTAGCTGTAAACCAAGATATGTGTCATTTTATTTCTCTGACGGCCCCGTAGCCCATTAGTAGTGGACCCTGCCTGCCGAGCAAGGAGTTCCGGGTTCGACCCGGTCGGCGTAGACATTTATGTGGCAGATAAATATTTATTCACGGGTCATGGGTGTTTGTGATGTCATATTTGTGAAAGTCCATGCCGCCCGCAACACAGGGAATCCTAGTGCGGGGGTGTGAGTGTGTGAACGTAAAAATGGAGCTAAAACTCCAAGGGTCTTGTCACTTACCAAAGATGGGTAAGGGTAACCTAGTTCATACATAAAAGAAGCAGGCTACCAGCAGGAAGGAAAAGATAGAGTATTAAAGTCGGCCGTAAGTCGAGCCGACATTTAAAACTATAAAATTGTCGTGTTAGAGGTCTATGTTACACGCGTGGACTTGTAACTAGAGTATAATATCACGCGCGTCCGGTTACCGTAGAGTAACTTTGCCTTATAAAATAATGTTACAAGCAAAAAAAAATCAAACGTAATATAGTCTAATATTTTGCCATACGAAAACAAGCCTAGCTACGTAGCGAATAAGGTTTATTTGAAAACGTGGTGTGATAGTACTCCTGCCAACATGTGATAACGCAGCACTGTCTGTCAAAATAATGTCATTTGGGTTTTGGAAGTCCAATCTATCAAGAAACACTTCACGGTGTCCGGGATTGGACATGTCAGTGTCATGGGAGTTTGCGATTTTTTTATAGTAATTATTAAATTAATTCTTTATTCGTTTTAACATTTACAGTACGTGTATATAATACAAATGCAATTAACATTGTTAATTAATTAATAATTGGTATTCGAAACCTATTATTATATTAATTATTGGGATGTAACGCGTTATAAGACCTTTGGAGGCGTGTGGGTAAATAAAAATGACATTCATTTTGATAGATTGTAATAAGTGTAGATATTGTAGAATTGATGAAGTTTATGAAACATTAAATATAATATGTAGTGTAAATAACAGGGGTTGCCAGTTGTTTGTTTTAAATAACGTATGATTCTTAGCATCGATACGAACATTAACGTAGGACCTGATTTTATGCGGGGACGTAGGAATTCGGCGAAGGGAGAGTATTGAAATGCATGGAGATACCATAACTCGGTAATGACGACAAATCGATAATCGATTACTTACGTCACGCCATATATTTAATGTTAAGCGCCATCTCCATATTCTTATACCACGTCCGATGTAACAAAACATTCTAACTTTTTCTTATTTTATTTATAATAATTATGCGTAAAATTTAATTTTCGGTCTCAACTTTCGAATCCTATCGAGTTCTTGTTTAATAATCGAAAAAAAGAAAATTTTCCGTCATCGATAAATTTAAAAAAATTGTTGATTGTTTCCTAAATCGGATGTTCGATATGTTGGAGGGTGGGGATCATCTTTAAGTGTTTGTAGGCTAGTTTTGTCGTACCATTTTGATGTATGTTGAATCGAATCGAATCGAGTCGTTACGCTTATCGTGATATAGAAACGTTCCCATATTAATGTCCGTTAGAATACCAAGATTTTCGTATGTAATACGTGGTGTAAAGAGTTGTCAATAATATTATATATTTTAGTCCTAGCGTATTAAAAATATCTATTACTAAGGGTGCTTCATAGACTTCGAATCTCTTTAAAAATCTCTTGTTTAATATATTTTCGTTATGTTAAAACATTCGATTGTTATATAAATATATATATATTATATACATTGGCTGCCATAGTTATACGGTATTAATAGCGTCATCTCTTTCAATCCAGGTTCCGTCGAATTCATTTTTAAAACTTGCTTATCTAGATGGGAAACTAACTATCAAAGAACTAACTCGGGATTAATTTCTAAGTGGGTAGCTGCAAATAAGGCGGTGTAAGGCCCCTGCCGTTAGCGACGCATCTGTGATCGATGCCCAATGCAGTTATAATTATATTTTGTTACTGTTTAAATTCAGGCGTAATGCATTTTTATTGCCCGTTTCCATATTAGTTAATAACATATATTTTTGAAGATTTTTCTAACGTTCGGTTATATGTATGTAACAAAGGTATTGACATTGTATTAAGCATGGTTTCATTATACTACTACTCCAGCTCTCTTTCTCTTTTCACCTTCATGTGATTAACCTTCATGTAAATTGATTTGTATAATTGTCATTGCTATTAACATTATTATTTAATTAATTATTCCACAATTATTTGAGTTAATTTTGTCATGTTTCGGTCGGCTCATATTTTTTTTTATTGTTATTTTTTTGTATAATTTAATTACTGCTGTACATGGTCAATTTGTTTTTTTAGTTATAAATTTCACTTTTTTTCGCCCTTTACAGATCAAAGAAACGCGAGGCAGAATTTACATTATATACAAGTATCTACGTTTACTCATCTCCGACCGTTGTTGACAGACACACGATTATCCCCTTGCCGTCATCATTAGTATTTAATATTGAAAAGACATAGATAATTAATAGATACCATTATATTGATATTTGTGCAATTATTAATTATGAATATTTTATAATTATAAGTTCCAGTGTAAATTATTAAAGTATACTTATTAAGTTTTATAATTTTTGAGCTTTACAAATGAAATGCGAATCTACTTTTACATACTTTTGTTAACAATATTGAATGCGTGGTATAATTACTAAGTAATTCGATAATTGTGTAATTGATATTTATAATTAATAATAACAAGGATAAATCGGTGAATATTAATTGTGTTATGATTATAGATATACGAGTTTCACGGAATTATTGTTTATTAAAATTGATCAGCTTTAATGAAAGGTGCCCGAAATATTGAGTTTAAACGAAATTAATTTTATATTTTACGTTTATTTACGAAGATTTTTTTGATCAACGCATATTGCTTTAACATTATAATAATTAACTCATCCATTCGTAACTGAACCTCGATTGAATCTCACGGTTGTCGAAAACTAATCAATTTTTTTAACAATTTAATTTTTATGCCATTCTTTCAGGATTTACTTTTATCATTTTCAAATAATTTAACTATTGTAATAATTTAGGTCGGACCAATTTATAATAACGGATAATTGTGGACAATGGAGTGATATAGAAATGTTTATAAGACTGCCTGTAACGTGTGAGTGGACTTTTAGGTAGTGAAAATAATACAAGATTATTGATTAACTAGTACGAAGTAATTGTTGTAATTCAGGTTGGTCGGGTACAAGGACTTGAAAGCGTCCCTAATTTATTTACCAGCATTGTTTGAGACGTTTCAAAGTCCCGTTTGCACAGAAAGCTACGGATCAGAATAATTTTAATCTTTGTGTAATAAACGGTGCCAATTAAGCTCCTCTGTTGTCTGACAAAGGTCCTTAGTCTAAATGTACTCGTGTCTGTGGCCGAGAGATGGATTATTGATCCAATTTGAGGTCAGTGATGGTTCGATGATTTAAAACCATTAAAGCATCTGAGCGTCCCTTTCATATTAATAGTAAGAATACGCGTCACATACGTCAATACTTTTGTTACATTCGATTTTCTAAGTTGGTTTTCAACTGCCCTCATACACGATACGATCGGACTACCCTCGTTGGATGTGTGTGCTATTTTTCACTGCAGCCTGTTCTTTTGCGTGGTCCAGACGAGTTATTTACTCGAGTGCAATTATCAGAACTTTGTTAATGTTGGGATTGTTTGATGCACGGATGTATATATTTATAAATATACTGAATAAGCTATCGTGACAAAATTGTTGTACGTACTTGATTTGAGCCATTTTTCCTTTTTAAATTTTTATCACGCCCCCGGTAACATTGACACTTACAGCTCGTGAAGTGACTTAACAATCGACGACCCATTCCCACTCGTTTGGCACTGTTCGATTCGTGTCCGTTCGTTCCGAATGCTTGCATATTTTTAATTTTCATAGCATCACGTGTTATCTTTGCTCACTAAATGTCACAGATTATGGCAGACTTTTATGGCAAGTTTGCTATGAAATAATATGATTTTGTTCATGTTAGCTCTTAGGCCCAAGATTGTATGAGAAAATCAGTCTCTAGTGGTGTTCCACTCCGCCGAGTGTCGTTGATGGCGCATCGATAGTCATATCCAGTATGTTTATATTCGGAATATATATTGTGTTTTATTTGTAGACTAATTGCTCAATTACTATAAGACTTTACAACTGAATCAATTCTCCCTTAGGTTTGTTTAGCCGTAGTGATGAATGAATTACCCTTAGTAAAAGATTTTTAAATATAAGTAGGACTAAAGGTTATTATCAAAAAATATTTTACATTGACCATTATCAAAATTAATTTATTTTAATTACCTTTATCTTGGTTTTTTCCAATTTTGAGTTGAGCACAACTCTGGTAATTTTCGTTTAGTATCTAAGTTGTAATACCAGAACAAAATATACGCAGCGATAACCGTGAACATGCTAAAAGTTTAGTTGTATAGATACATGTGACATGTTTAATGTAATTATGACATGTTTGTGAAAGTGACATGTGTAGTTTTAGGATGCAGGTGAACAAAGGGATTTAATGTGACAACGTAAGTGTGATTTAAGTTAGATCTGAACAAAAGATAAATATTTTTTCACGAGGAGGCGCTCAATCGGATTCTGCCTTTCGGTTTAATATTTTCTAGACAACGTTGCGTCGCTACTATTCTGTCTGTGGCCGTGTGGTAGTCTAGAAATTGTATTTTAATTATATTACTTGACGACGTTGAAATTAAATTTTAAATGTTCAGTAGCAGCGAAAATCAATTTTATTATTTCAATAACACAAATCAGTTAGTTTTATTTGCTTGTAGAAAAATATTATCTACAAACGCTACTTTGATCTCGGCTGGTTTTGGATTGAATCTTACAGACAGACAAAACCACAGTCGGTACTAGCTCGACACATACAGCACAATAGTGTTAGCTGGTGTGTCGACAAATATCAGAGGTTATAGCCATTACGTTGAGTGTTCATTCGCAGTACTGCTAAATGTTTTTATTTAGTCAAATCCACTCAGACTTTAAACGGATCTCTGTACCGCGATTCATACTGAGTCTCTGAGGAAACATAGTTTCCGCGGAAATGGTGAGACTCCTCTGATGGGACCTGAATATAATAATGCGATATCATAGGTACTAGATAAACGGCCATTTAGAGCGATTAGGTGTGGGGTGTAATGATGCGGCGTTATGTGAACGGTGCTGGTGTTGTCCGGTGTCTTGATGTGCGACGCGAGCGCCGCCGGCGGTTGGAATTGGAACTGTTGTTTCATATCCGATACTGAAGTTTATTTTCGTTGAGTTTTAAAAATGACGTGCGAATGCGACTTTTGAGTTCGTCGCTAGTAGCGTTCGTGGGTAATCGGCAATTGACTGTACCTAATAATAAATAAGAAAATAGGTGTTTCTATGTAAAATTTAAGTCTGTAATAAAAAAACATTGTTAAATTTCATGTAAATATAGTTGTAACACAAAACATGTTATTACAATTCTTGATGAGATCATTGTGAAGTATGTGTAAGACAGAATATTTATATAATGTTGTTGTAAAAATGTATTTAAGAATTGACAGTCGTCCAAGTTGGAACCGGACATCCGAGTTTGATGCCTCAATTTTATCAACTTGTATTATTATTTTTTAGTTATTCGACAGATAAACCTTATTCTATGTTGCGAATGATGATATTGCAAATTCTAAAACAAAATTGAAAAATTAAAAAAATATGTTAAAACTTATCCATAGACAAAAATAAATAACATAGTATTTTTTTTCCTACTTTACTGTGTAGCAATCAATAAATACATTACGATGTTATGACATCCTGAAAGGCTTGTTGACATAGAAAAAAAAACAATTCCTAAATTGTAAAAAACAATGTTCGATCGAATCAAAAAATATAAAAGGTCAATGAGTCAATAGCCGGATGTCAAACTTTTATAGATTAAGAACGGCAGGTATGTGGTGATACCGTTCTGCTGCTTTTGCTTTAGCATACGGACAGAGCTTCAATTGTACGTCAGCGAACATTCTCTTGGAATAAATTGAAAAAATAAGTAAGCAAATGTTGTAGTGTGGGATTAAGTTTGACAGTGGGATTTACTGATTAATGGTACTTTAAAACAACTTAAAGATGTAAAACAGCAGCGCGATGTAAATATTCGTGATTCGAGGGGAGGTCCACTATGACTCAATCTCTGTCAGAAGAACATAGATATATTGAATATGATGTACCGGATCATACGACAGTTTTTTTTTTCAAATTTGCAGCATTTTTATTATGATTTCGAAATTGTATGCCCGTCGGTACGGAAACGGAGGTAATATTAGTTTGTAACTGACATTTATTTGTACCTGTGTTCCACAACAAGGACGGGATTGATTTATCGGATTTCACCTTTATACTCCGGGTACATTTACGTCTGTCGAGTGCTATGTACGTCTGTGTTAGTCGATCGTTGAACGGGAAATCTCCCTGTCGGACACGTCCGATACACAATGGTGTTTTTATTGAACAATCAATATATTGTGAAATTGAAGATGGTGTTTTTAAATTTGGTTTAATTTGTGAACGTTTCATAAGGTTTTATTTGGGATGCCGTTTTTAAAAATATCCAGGATCGATCCGTTTAGTAGTTTGAACATAGAGAAAGGATTTCGAGTAGATGATATTGATATATTGCTATTAAATTAGTTTCTGTTTTTATTTATAGTTTTGAACTGAATCAAAGACTACCTGTATGTCTCATTGAATTTTAAGTGTTCTAATTGCAGAAGGTTGTATTGTGACCACCGGAGCGCTGAAATTATGATCCATATTGTATGTTAAATATAAATAAATGCCATAAGTTTTTATAGGAATAAAAATTCCCTAGTATAATACATAATATCTCATTAATTATTTTGGTTCTGAATAAAAAATTGTACGTTTTTAACTACATTTTTTATTTGTATCGTGAGGTTTCGACTTTTAATTTGCATGTTTTTAAAATGTGCCAAAAATTTTCTTCAGTGATTCTAATTATACTTTTTATTTGTGTGATTAATTTTTGAAAAATATAATTTTATACAGAACTCAATTGATGAATAGTATATAATTACCGTAAAAATAGGCTGTGTTACGCCTTTTATCGATTATATGCTGATTAAATGAGCTACAAATGTACAGACAGATTATCTTATAACTCTATTATAAACACTAGCTAATTATTATGTACCAATATAAACGAATATTAGTTTATCTAAAATAATGTTAGCGTCGCTGCGCGTGCCAAATTCATTACGTGCATAAAAAAATGCACATACATATTAAATTTGGCGCGCGCAGCGACGGTAAGATCCGTTAATACGCCGGACAGTTTAATGTTAAGAAACAGACAATTTTCCTCGTAGCAATTCATTAGCTGTCGCACGCGGCTGCCGGTGCCGGCCAGTGCTGGCTGGCCAGAGTTTACAGTTCTGGACGGCGGTCCTGTGACGTCGGATGACAGTGTTTAAGTTGTCCTGTCCGTCTATATTGTAATGTGTTGTGTGCTAAATAAATATAAAAAGTAGCAGATATTTTTTCATGTTGTTTGAAACCAAAAATGTTGGTATTGTAATGAAATTTTACTTAGCTTTGCCTTTGACCGTAACGGCTAGTGTTCGGAAATGTGATGATTTATACGAATAAATGAATTGAAGTTATTGCAGTGTTTTATTTACAGACGTTTTGTATTTTTTGTATATAAGTTAATGCTCGACAACAATCCCACCTGATGGTAAGTGGTGGTGAACGCACTAACCTATAATAGCCCGTTCACTCTTCCCTTGAAGACTTCCACATCGTAAGCAGCCGGGACACCGACGCGGGCGAGTTATTCCAGTCCTTTGCAGTGCGCATAATGAATGAAAACGCAAACCGCGCCGTCCGTGCAGGCGGCACGTTCACTACGTAAGGGTGGGTACCTGACGTGCGTCGAGTTGTCCGATGGGTGAATTGTTTCGAACATTTCCTGCGCGCACACTCAAAAAAGCACCCTACAGAAGACCGAGAGGCTGGCAATCCTGCGCCCGTGCTGAAGGCTTTGCAGATTGGTTTGTCACCAATGAGCATCTTTGCACGTCTTTTTTTTTTTATTTCCTATAATGGCATTCACATCTCTTGTGTGTGAGACGTATTTGGCCAATTACGACGTTATATGAGAGTAACACGTAGGGAAAATGTTCGGTGTTTAATTTTGAATGTCAGGAATTTGGTCCAGGGCACTTAAAAAAAATTAACATTAAATGACGACACAGACATCACAAGACAATAACGCTTTGCACGTCTCTCCATCGAGTTCAACGCTGATAGATTTCACGCGCTTTCACAAACTCAACGTCACGAGTGACATGCAGCTGTCAATGTCACTCTAGCGCAGCGTCGTGTCGATGGCGGCGGGGCGCCCGGCGTGGACTTCACTCCGATCAGAGACGGCACCGGGGCATTACGTCTGCAACCAATCGCTGTGCATCCTCGTAATCATAGTTTACTTTTACTTCATTGTGGTTGATCTGAATATTAATAACTCTTATTACTCCGCCCATTACTTTATTTTCGGAGATTTTGTTAATCGAATGAATTAAGCAATTGTAACACGAGTATCTGTCGTTTCTAATACATGGTGAGCCCGGACGAAGGCCCTCCTGCGCTTACAAGCTCGTCAGCACAAATTATACACCAAAGTATAACATTTACTTTCTTCTTATTTCTTGTCCGACAACGCGTCAGTCCTTTAGTGTTACCAATGTCCATGGGTGACGGTCACCATTTACCATCAGGTGGGTCGTCTGGTCGTTTGTGGGCTTTTTACATAAAAAATAAAAATAAATTCTAAGCTGCGCGGAGTCGGCTGCAGCGTCTTCCAGACTTCTTTGTCAGGGAGGGATTCGTCTACACTGTATTATCCTTTACCTACAAGTTGAACTTTCACGTCGTTTGAAAGTGTCAATATTGAAATCTTTATGACTTTGTTACAAATGAACACCGAGGCTCTTAAAGAATGCTAACCCTTTGTATGAAGACGTAACCAAATTACGCCTATTACTTTCGCGATTGCGTATATTATTTTTCAGCTTGTACATAATAATTTTTTTCATATGAATACTATATTGTCATTTTTATAATAAATCAAAAGAGATAAAAATAAATTTTATGGTTACTTAACACGACCTAATAACTGAAAAACCTTTTTAGGTTTTGAAAATATATTTTATTTTAATTGTCGGTTCTACAAATCAATACGCACAAGGGTATTTACAAAAGGAGGGGAAATGAAAAAAAAAAACAATTACCTACAGTAAAAAATAATTTATTCCAAACGGTTTTAAATACCCTATACAATTTTGAATTTGAACGACTGATATAATTAATCACGATTTAATATAGGAGACTTTTTATTTATAACAAAAGTTAATTGCAAGTTGAAAAAAAAAAGGACAAAATGACCGCCATTATGGACAACTACAGTTGTTGGTCTCAACTTAACCATCAAGTAAGTATGTATTGGTTTCTCTGAAGCTCACTATTAATTACAAATTTTGAAATCATAATTTAGTGATTGTAGAAATTAAAAACGTATAACAGTCATTTAGAAATCGCAATCAAAATCACATATCATTGAGTTGACGAAATAGCGAATCAATAAATTGGCGCGGTAGAGGAAGGTCTCTCGCTCGTAGATGTGGAGGAAGCTGAGATCGCTTGTCAAGAAGTTCTCGGTTCTGTTGTCTGAGAACAATATTAAGATGGTTATAGTAGCTTCAACAAGCGGCTATACATTAAATGAATGTTTAAATTCAAAATCATTTAATTATTTACGTATTCTGTAAATACACTTGTGCACGTAATTTTTTGCTTCTACTACCGTTTCGAAAGGTGCTTTAATATTGATGAGAAGAAACGGCGAAAGAAACTCCTGAGCACATATTTTAAATCAAAATTATCAAGTTTTAACCTGCGCCGAATCGGTTGCGGCGTTACTATGTCCATAACTCCTTGTTATTTATATGTTTATATATAACACAATATCCTTAACACACAAGCTGAGCTTGAACACCTAATCCAAGTCCTAACTCCAGCAACAGGCGAGGAAATAAATACAGTTTCTTTCAAGAATTAATTACCAATGGCGGCCTAGTGCTTTGAACGTGGGTAAGTTATACGAGACTAGAGTATTATTCAAATAATGTGCGTATTACAAATTAATGATACTCGATACAAATTAATGATAATGATAAGTAATACTCGCTTCGGTGAAGGAAAACATCGCGAGGAAACCTACACGACGAGGGTTCTATATAACGTTCCCGAAGACGGTGAAGTCAGCTAACCCGCACTCGGCCAGCGTGGCGGACTACGTCCTTAACCCTCTCATTGTGAGAGAAGACGCGAGCCCAGCTGTGGGACAATTATTTGTTGTAATGATTCATTTGTAATAAGGTCCGTCATTCGTCCGGGTACCACTCTTTTAGAAAAGTTTTTAACTTATCGAAAGCAATCAACAAGCCTCACTCCGTCTCCGACTCACGTAACCATTGTTGTATTTTTGACATCCTGACTACCTAAACCCTTGTAAAATCGTTCGTACTCCGACAGTTTGTGCTATCTCATAAGCTCAATTCGGCCGGAATTGAGCAACTTTGAGCATGTATGGAAGACGGATTGATGACCGCTAGTGGCTGGAATTTTTGAGCGTTTCTGTACTTTGCTGGGCATGCGAAGTGCCTATTTTTGTCGTTAAATAGAAGTTAATTATAACGAAGACCTGTAGGTATTTGTCAATTTGTTTTAATCGTAGAACTATTAATCTATTCGGTTGTCAAACAATGAATGAAGGAAGACGTCCAAAATGAGACATTATTACCTTGAGAGCTTTGTAGATGGTGAGAACTGGTGACTGCTGGTATGACAGATCTTTTACAATCAGTTAATTACAACCCACCCTGACGACGAACTACCCGTACGATAATCCACTGCCCTCTAACCACACCGTTTGCGCAGGGCGAGGTTGGTGCCAAGCCCGTGTTCTGTATTAGCAGCTTAGCTCTAGGAGACTAAAAAGGAACCCTGCGTTGGAAGAACCAAAGTATTACCATTCGGTTTGATGTTGAAGGCTGGTAGAGCAGATACGTAAGGGTAGGCTTGGGATCTGCACAGATTCATGTTGTTTAATGGTCGCATGTTGACAGTCACGATAACTTCAGCTGGAAATCAAGATTACGGCATTCATTCGGTTTGTAAGCAGGAGCGGATACAGAAAAAGACCGAGAGAGGTCGTATTATAAACAATTAAACTATATTTTTAATACTAATATAAGTCGAGTAAATTAGAACTTACAGAATAAAAGAAATTACTTGAAAGCAATTAACGATTTGAACAAGAAGTCCGTAATTTATTAAATTCTCGTAAATTGTCCCATTTGTAATATTTATCGATTTCATGTGAACAATTTCCATACAAGACCCTAAAAGCTTAACCCTCGGGTCGCAGCTGGTTGTACGGAGGTCCATTGACCATTGATACTACAACGACTTACTCCACACGTAGTGCGCGTTGTTAAATTGACAAATTAAATCGGCAAGAGCACTGGGATTGTCAGAGTTCTTTTAGAGGTCTCTGAGCTCTGCAAAACTGCATTTGATACGCACCACTGCAAATATTGTACAGTTCTTTATCTGTCTGTCAACCACCGTCTATTTAGATTCAACTAGTCTATATAACATTCCCGAAGAGACCTTAAGACCAGCCAGTAGTAGAACAATCATCGGTTATGTTGATGAGGGCAGTCTGTCACAAGTCAACCGTCAACTGGTAAACATAACTTACGATATGTTCCGTTGTAATTGTAATTGTAAAAAGTGTCCTCGCGCTCGGCGTAGTGCTGAATGAGTATCCTGGTCGACCGGAAGATCAGCCCCGGACATCTGACGGCCATTACGGCTGTGTCACTGTCCAAGTTGAAGCTGTAGAAAAAGCAAACAACGCCATCTATTACCAATGAAATTAAACTGTTCATTTCGGTTGATATTACAGTTTCTTCTTTTATCACTTACGCCATCTATTAGTAAATAAATTAAACTATTTTCGTTTAACTTTATACTTTTATGACTTACTTATTTTGAATCTTAGTTATCTTCGGTATGCGATAAACCCTCGAACTTTTTTTTTCTAAAAACGCATAAATGCAGTTACTGCTACTGTAGTATGTAATTTAATAGATAGAGAAATTGCATGGGACAACCATATAAATAACAAAAATAACTGGACAACGAAATAATTTCGAATTTTAACATCGAACGTCACAACATAAAAAAAATATAAGAATTAAAACACTTACGAAAACTCGGAGAGATAGCACTTGTTGTGGTTGGCGATGCTGAGATTGGTGTCGATGTAGGTGGCATTGAAGAAGGGGGTTTCAAAGTAGTAACTGGAGATGGTGTAGTTTGGTGGGATTGCGCCTACCACGTATGGGTTGCAGTACGAGTTGGCGGCCAGGTAACCGCCGACGCAGCGATAATCGTTCGTGTTGCATGGCCGGACGATGCGAGATGAGGCTGGGGAAATTAAGAAAAATGTAATATTACGTTTCCATGACGGCTTCAAGCAATGGCTTATATTTTGAATTCTGTTTTCTCTGTCTTATGAACTAACGCACCAGTGGTTTCTTTTAAATCCGAACGGATAAAACACGAACAGTACGAAAATTGATGAAGGAAATAACGGCGAAAATAAAGTTAAAATATCTAACAATCAAACGCAACTAATAAAGGATAAAGGTATCGTGTGAACAATAGAACTGCTTACATGAACTTATTTCGAATCATGTATCTTTTGATTACTATAGTTTTTATTTAATTACTAGCTGTACCCGCGACTTCGTCCGCGTGGAATTTAACAAAAAGCAGCCTAAATTACTCCTTATTACATCAGCGACCTGCCAGTGAAAGTCCCGTCAAAATCGGTCCAGCCGTTTCAGAGATTAGCCGGAACAAACAGACAAACAGCCAGACAAAAATTGTAAAAAATGTTATTTTAGTATATGTACCATATATACATTCATATGCATGTAGTAAAAAGCGGTTATTTAAATATTACAAACAGACACTCCAATTTTATTTATTAGAATAGATATAGATAACACTGAAATAATAAAATGATAAATGTAAACGTCACTATTACGATTGATGCACAAACAATAATAATAATGACCGAAAACTGTAGGTAGTGAGAAAAGAGATCTCATCCATTCTCCGTGCTGTTTACTGGGTCAGAAGTGACACCGGTAGATGCCTGGCGGGGATAACTGATAAAGTGATAATTAATCAGTACCTGGGTTGAAAATTATTAATTACTGATATCGCTAGTAAGAAATAGGGGTTTATGGTAGAAGGGTGAAAATTTAGGGTTGTATGTATTTTTAATGCCACCACCTAAAAACATGAAAATAAAAAAAATTATCCAAAAAATAAAAATAAAAATTGGGGTAGACCACCTTTATGACTTAAGGGTAAAAAAATAGATAACAACCTTTTCTCAGACCTACTGAATATACATATAAAATTTCCTCAAAATCGGTCAAGCCGTTTCGGAGGAAAAGTATAACTAGTAATGAATAAATATTCTATTTATTATTATAGCTGACAAACTAACAGACAAGGCATCTAATGTCACTCACCGTCGTTCATGAACATGAGCAACATTAAAGGCATCGCACTGTGCTTTGTCTGCTTAGAATTAAAAGAAAAGGAATATAGTAATGACTCTCAAGCTCCCAGCTGAATCACGATTGGCTACCACTCAACAGGGGTGCCGGCTGCTGTCGCCTCTTGCGACATCTTCGTCTGCTAGCATGGGATTAGGGTCATACTCTAATACCAATAAATAATTACCATTCATTTCTTCTAATTACCATTCGAGTAAAAGAGAATGGTAAATAATGGTAATTAGTAGATTGGTAATGAGATTTTCTAATATTTTTAATATATTAACGGTATTCCGTACGTATAGAGACTTGTAAATATATAGACATAAAAAAGTACCGCACCGGATATATCCCATATTAATTATTGATAAAATATTGAACACACATAGTAGTTTATATAAAATGAATGGTTTGTAGAAATATTTTGAACAACGTTAGAATTTCATAGGATAATTTTAATTTCTGCAGCCATAAACTCTCTTTCAGGCTTGTGTTTGGCTCGGTGGCAAAGGGGTGACTGTCGCCGAATATATTATGTTAGGCACGATACACAGCTACGCGAAAGTATTAAAATATCAGAGCGAAAGTATCGTTACATGGTAATTATAGGGAACTGTAAGGACATTTTTCAAAGTGGTAAGATACCAGTTTAGTATGTTCTTCTATTCATAAAAAATGTACTATGAATAGACTACCTATTGTACAATATTAAAAAGTGATAAAACAACTGTTCTTCATGCACAGTTTCTAACAAGATGTAACAATAAAGTAAAATCTGGGAAATGGGACATTGCTGGTAATTATAATTTAATTTTTTGTTTTAAAATTTAATGTTGTTTTAATTAAAAATTTCCTTTCTTAACGATTGCACGTAGTAAAGACTCATGTAAACTATACGAAAATAATATTAGGTTTTAATTCTATCAATATTTTATATATTATTTATCGTCTGCCGCGTAATATGCACGAAATGAAATATTCACCCTTATAATAATGCTTCTCATTAGGTCTTTTATTTTAATGATTGTTACTTGTTAAGTGATATGTGTACCACACGGGACGGTGTGGTCGCTGAGCGACAAAGTTCCACCTAAATCTATACATATAATAAAATTCTAACTGATCGCTCTCTGTACATGAAGGATATATGAGAAAAACTATTATTAGGGGCCTTTATTAACGCAATAGAACCCAAAAAAATTGTTATTACAATTTTTGTCCATTTGTCTGTTTGTCTGTGCGTTTGTTCGAGCTAATCTCAGAAACGGCTTAATCGATTTCGTTCTGGTTTTCACTAATGTATTGTAGAAAGGAACACTTAACATTTAAGGATCATTTCACCTCAATCCTTCCATAAATAAAAGGTAATAAATTAAAATAATGTAGGTATAATTTTTTGCATAGGTAAAGCGTAGTTTTTCCGAAGTGAAGCGAGGCAGTTTGCTAGAAATAAATAAAAAATGTGTTTCAGAGTGTAAATACGTTACTAATTTCATAGACAATTTTATACCGAATTAAGTTTAAATCAGGACAAA
>PDGT01000020.1:1069704-1163135 GCA_003671415.1 Megathymus violae | reverse complement strand
AAAGTTGACAACTTCATACCGAATTAAGTGTAAATCAAGACAAAAAAGTTGACAACTTCATTCCGAATTAAGTGTAAATCAGGACAAAAAAGTTGACAACTTAATACCGAATTAAGTGTAAACCAGTACAGATAAATCTGTTTCGCAGGAATCGTGCATTTATTCGGTATAAAAAGTAGAGTAGGTTACTCTGTAGTTTAGCGCCCATCTTCCATATGGCCATATAGCCAAAACCAACCCCGAGTGGTGTTTAGTGGGTAAGTCCCTAGGTTTATCGGGAGTCCCACGTAACCAGCGCAGCCGGCTGTGCTGGTATGCATGAGCGTTCACCACCCCCCTCCCACGCATCTCCGGAGGGTAGCCCTTTTCCATTTTCCTTTTCCAGGGCGCAAAAAAAAAACTGTAGTTCATAAACTACCTGAGTGCAGATCACGCCGATCTGATCCGTTCTTCCGAAGCCATGTGAATGAAAAAAAACCAATACTTTCCATTGAGCTTTTCTGTTTTACACGGCCGTTAATAAAAAACAACAAATCTATTGCTATTTCGAATTAGATTTATCTAAAATTTAGAAGTACTTTATTTAATATTAAAACTGACTAGAATATTAACCAGAAGGGAAAATCGCACGGAAATTTAGAATATTCAATTTTCAAATTTTAGAACCTTGCTCTGACGGCGACTCACCTGCGAGCAAGCATCAACCTTGGAGCCCGGGGCCTGGGAAAAAATTGTATTGTAATATTAAAAAACGTTAAAACATGTGCTCACCTGCGAAGCTCGCTGGTATGACCAGCAGGAGGCACAAGAGTCTGTTCATTCTGACAGCTGGACCTCGACGAGACTGAACACCAACTGATGTAGATGAACTACAATTAAACTCATTAAATACGTTTTATTTCATTGTTTTATAGAAATCATCAAAGAATAGTTGTAATTGGTATTTGAACAACTGCGCAAAACTTTTCTTCGAACAGTGTTTTCAACGTCTTTATTGGTCTCGGAAATTATTTGAAATTGAATCGTGTTTCTTTTGCATTAAAACATATTATAGTTGTTAGTTTGTTGTTGGGCTAAATAAATTTGTTTATTACACTTTGTGACAAGTGATATTGAATGGAAATTATCATGTGACAATAATTAAAATGATTGTATTTATAGGTAACTAGGGTAACGCTCGGTTTGCAACAATAAATAAATAATAAATAAACGATTACACACTGACACCCCACACTAGGATTCCCTGTGTTGCGGGTGGCATGGACAAACACAATTATGACATTACAGACATCCACGATTCAAGAACAAAAATTATTATTACATAAATGTCCGCCCCTGCCGGGAATGGAATCGCTCGTCAAGTAGAAACGCTACCAACTGGATTAAGGGGTCATCGATATGACGATAAATATTTTATCTTTATATACGTATTATATTTTATTATTGTTTCAAATATAATTTGGTTACATTAAGTAATGATGAGTGTGCTGGTTCCTTTAATAATGTATTAATTGAAGCTACCGGATAGGAAGTTCACTTTCATTATTATATCATGATAATGGTTATAATATTTATATATTAATTAATTAATTGTATTAATGATATAAGATAAACAAATTATAATAAATATAGTGGATGTATGTTTTATAATGATACATATATATTATGCACTTCACGTCTTCGCCCGCGAAAGATGTGCTGCGTTGAAATTGCCGTGAGGATCTCAAGTTTTGTGTAAATAAAATATGACCCATGTTACTCGCTGATGATGTAGCCTGAAGTGGATGAAATAGTTATCAAAATGAGTCCAGTAGTTTTTAAGTTTATCTGTTACAAAGTAACATACAAAAAACCATTTTTGTTTTCTTTATAATGTAAGCATAGATATAATCTTTAATTCCCAATTTGATAAGCCAACCAGGGACTAGTCTCGAATAAATCCATTTTTCACGAACCACTTTCTTCTTTTGATTGAATGCTGCTGATGGACTGCAGTACGTGTTTAGTTAATAATCCGATTCATTGTCATTGACCAACCAAAGTATTTTAAATAAAGCTCATCCTTAAGTCCCCAAAAACCTCTTCTGCTCGTGGGGCACCCTGTTATAAATCCAACTGCGAACCGCATTTAACTCGATCGATCTCCTACGACCGTCATAAAGCATCGGTCCCACTAGCTTTCATAGGTTAGGCTAGGTTAGACGTGCAGCGCAGCCCTGAAACAGCGAGAAGTCCCTGGTTCAATTGTAAACACGTCATTTATGTCATTTCAGTGCAACAAAGTCACAATTCAGGACACTTTTTTGTTGTCTTTTATTATGATTTTTTTAATAGTTCAAAATATGTTTTTTGTGTGAAACTGTAGCAAAAACAATAGACAACTAATTTTATAAGGATTTCAAGCCTACTATAAATATTAATCAAGGCGATAAATGCGAAAAAAAAAATAGAAAGTTCTCTCCTGTAAAATTAAAAAATGAGCTGTTGTGATTTTATTACGCTGAGTGTGCGATATATGTAAATATTTATTTGTAGTTGTTAGTTACGTTCGTATTTGTGTATGTCCATGTCAACCACAACTTGGGGATTCTCAATCCGATATTTTGTGTATCTGAGCGTTTATTTTTTTAATTCAGATATAGACAAACGTACACGTGAAACATTTTGCTTCAGCACCTTCAATGTCATGTGTAGGGGTTTGCAATTAATGCAATTGTTGTACCGTGACGACCATCAGAAATATTTACACAGATCGGCAAACACCGCGCGTGAATATAATACAAACATGTCAGACTCGCTTAGCGAATAATATGTAATTTAAAGTATGACGAGTTAATGTCGCACTTGAGGTGTATTTGCGTTGTAAAATAAAATCATATAAATTTGCGTTGTAAAAGAAAATCAAATATATACACATATGATAGATAGAGAACGTTAAATAAAGGAATGAGTAGACATGTGTCGTATGCATTCAGAGTTCTAAAAGTTGTATTTTAGCGCTTCATTGAATTCTCTGAATTGACTCTGTCAATCAGTGCGCATTTCGGTTTCTCGCTGCAGGAATAGACAGATCCCAAGACTGTGGTAGTGTTATTAATCAGTCAGTTTATATTATTATACTAATATCAGCACAAGAAAAAGAGGAAGACCAAAGAAAAGAAAAATATGGTTAATGTTTTTACAGAAAGAGCAAGACCAATGTCGATGACAACATCCAGAAACTGAAAACATTGGAATGAATTGGGGGAGGCCTTCGGCAAAGAGGCGACTAATACCAATAATAATTAATATAATTACGAAATTCAATATTTATTTTTAAATGTTTCAATCGACCTATTTAGTTTAATATAATTTAATCGAAATTATTATAATCACTTGAATTCAATGTGTTTAATTTAAGTTTAATTATTATAAATTGACATGTTTATCTATAAATTTAATATCTCTAGCAGTGTAATTCAAATATAATAAAATGTGAAATGTAATACTATTTCAATGTGTATTAAAATTAAAGGCTATTTTATTTTATTTATTAATTATAAACTTATGAGTAGGCACTAACGATTGAAACAGGATGACAATAATTTATTCAAGGTTCGTAACTTATACATTTTATAAGGTTTTTCAGTTTGACGTGTTCCACTTTGGAGAGATCCCGACCCCGAGGACCATGTCGTGGCTCAGAGATTCATGTTATGTATCGGGACATTGCCACACAATAATAATTTTATTCATTTTAATGTATCAGGTGTTTATTACATAAGCTGGCCGTAGTTTGATGGACCGACGGCCGTTAGCGAACCACGTCCCATGACCAGACGGACCGGCGACTTGGCGCAAGACGAGGCCTTTATCCAACTGCGGACTTGAAGCATGATGAATAATGAAAATCACTTGCAAAGAATTATAAATTATATTTGTTTTGTTTAATATTACATTACATTAAGCGATTGTTGTTTACAGTACGGCTGTGCTATGGCTTGAATAACTGTTTAATACACTGTCATCCACATGAAACGATACAGAAATTCCATTTTCTAGCATTAGTCACTAAACAAATCTCATTTCAAATATATTCCTAACAATTACTACAAGATAAGTACTCGTCTCGGTTCTATTTTAGTAGATTTTTTAACTAACTTCTAACTTTGTTCTACAATTAACTTGTTTATCTATTTTGTAAATTCTTCGTCGTAAAGCATAGATTTCCACTGCTGGGATTCTCTAATCCCATGAACGTCGATCGCTGCTTCTGTTATGGGACCCTTGCTGTATTGGGTATATGGCGTAGTTTGACGTTCGAAAAGTGTTTGTAAAAACCAACTTCGAATAAAGTATTATTTCATTTCATTAAATACCGCGTTATCACAACTGTTACGGGGTACTTGTAAATTTAACTATTTATGAACAACAAAATATTGCGTTGTAAATATTAGCGCTTGTCATAAACAGGACATAATAATTACAGGGGCAATGCGTTATAATAATTATATTGTACAGCTCCACACAAATCACTATAGCTTGTAACGTACGCGCAGTTTCACGTTTACCGGGACCTCGGGTCGTGGTGAATTCCCTTCGACTGCCCAGCACTACCACTGAACATTACAGAATATTCAATTACTTGAGTTTTATTGATATTTAGAATCTCAAGTTTTAGTTCTAACCTTTTCTCAGATATTCAATCAAATCTTATCCCATCGGGATCATACTGAAATTAAAAAAAAATGTACTTCACCTACCGATCGATGCCTGCACCAAATAATTCAGTTTTTTTTAAATGTTATTAGCCGACAAACGAGCAGACGAGCCACCCGATGGTGAGTGGTCACCGTCGCACGCGGACATCGGCAAGACCTAAAGGTATCACTGAAGCGTTGTCGGTCAGGAAATGAGAAGGTAAGAAGGAAAGTACAAACTCTCCAGCCCCCAGCCGGAACTCGACGAGTCGTTTGCCAGCTGACTCAGGCAAGAGGGTGGTAGGTAGCCAGGCAGGCTTCAGGGAAAGATAATAAAACCAGTAATGATATTAACAACTTTGTACTAATACTGATAATACAAACCTCACGCGAAGCCCTACCACCAAGCGGGCCGGCTTCTGTCGCCAGTTACGACACCCTGTTCTGCCAGCATGGAATTGGGGGAGTATTCTGGGCCACGGAAAAGATCATAATGGTCCAATACGTTCAAAGGTAGGTACTCAAAAAAAACAAACAAAAATGACTTAAAAATCAATTTTATTCATAACTATCGTACATTATTAATTATTCAATAATAATATTAATCAATTAAATAAAGTTAGGGATACTTTAACAGAGCAGCACTCACGCAAGCTATAACGCACTCTTAAATGCAGGCATAAAGTGACATTTAAATAATTTGATGATTGATGGAGATGAGCCAATTGTCGGAGCGGACCGCATTGGTTACGTGTAGTTCAGTCACTTTTGTATTTAATTCATGTTATCTATGCAGCTTCCAATTGTAAACACGTCCACGGGCGGCCAGCAACCACGATACGAGGTGGACTAACCGTTTCTTAATGCGCTTCACCAGGCTTAACATTAATTTTGGAAAACGCTTTTAAACGAAACTTATTTTACTTAGGACATTTTAAAATACTTATTGTATGACGTTATTGTTTTCATCTAACGTGAACATATTTGTTGTATGTTTTTTGAAGTTTTCGGAAATTTTCTCCTCATACCAATCGATAAATAATAATAATAATATATTTCCATGAAATAATGACACAATTTTTACACAATTCAAAGTTTAGTTAAACCGGTGATCGTATATTTTGTAATCCCTACAAAAATTTTACGTGACCCACGAAATAGTTAACTTTACAATAAATATTTCATTGAAAATATTTAAGATAACAAATTCGACGTACAAGTCTGTCGCAGCGGCGTCGCCACCGGACGAATGAGATGGAACGAATCGCTCCAACGTGTCGCTGGCCGCTAACAATGACTCCAGTTTTAACAGAACCGAATGAGAGACTATAATATAGAATCATAATTTAAATTTGAAATTGGAACAATTAAAAAATGTAACGTTATGAAGATATGTTTCACAGATTTGATCGGATTTCGTATCGGGGTACTATTGAACAATAATTGCACAATGTTAAAAATTATTCTCAATAACAGCGTTCAATTTCTACTCCCATCGCATCTCACCGAGGTCTATCGGTCTATCTATCTATGCGTCATCTCCACTCGGTCACTGTACGTCGGCACTAGATCTGCCTCCATCAAACTACAAACTATTTAAATAACACTTTATTGTTTACGTAACATACAATAACATAAAAAATTGAGTTCGTCACCACACACACACACATCTGTGACCACCGACACGACCACACCTACGCCCGGCCACGAGACACGCGCAAACAACTAACCGTCAACAACGAACTCAAACGTAACTGCGTAAAGCACAATTTAAAATGACATTAAACACTGTTTTATGACATTCTTGTTTTTTTTTTTAATTTGAATTTATTAGCATTTTATGCTTTGTATGGATGTGGAGGAATTAACAACAATACATGTACAAGTTTATTGGTATATTTTCTAAATGTAAAAAATCTAATTCATGCAAAAACGACACAATTTTTTTTACACGTGTTATTTTCGTTGCTGCTAACAATACCGAATTATATGACTTCATATCAAGTCTGTCGTCGTCTGCAAAACATTTTATTTAATACGTAATATAACATATTACATCAATCACAAAACGAATTCGACACAAACAGGCGTCTCGTGGCGGGATCGTTACAATACCGAGCTGAGCCCTACACTTTAACTTCTCGGAGGTGAATCTCTATTTTATAACATGGCTTATAGAACTTTCCAGATTCCAAGCGAGTGACAGTGCAATGTGCGCTTCAGTCTCTCGTGTGTATGTAGGTATACTTAGCAGCAGCTCGGATATATTTACGTGAGCCACTGGCTCAGCGCACGCCGCCGGTGCATGTGAACGACTGCTTTTGGCAAGTGACTACTGTGATCTTTACGATGAAATTATCAATGTTACGCACAAGAAATTCACCCCAGAACAACATCTATACAGCTAGCGTTTCATGTTTATATTATAGAAATATGAAAAGGCACTTTAGGAGAAGAACAGATTGTAAAAACTAAACATAAAATCCAAGAAACATATCTGAAATATATCTTCATTAAACAATTATATTTAAAACAGTTGATTACCAAAACTAAAAAAAACAACGTCCTGTGTTGTGATAGCGTATAATTTGAATTGGATGTCGTTTAGATTTGAAAAAGGACACAATTCCAAATATGTCTCTTATGATCTTTTTATTTGAGAAAGAAAATACACAGGCTTATAATTCTTATATGATCGTATGTAACGTAAAACAAGAATGAGGAGCGGAATTCAGTACCGGCGGTGACAATAGTGACAACAGCGCGCTACATCTAAATGTCACGGGATACGTAGATAAAACCACTAAGGCATAAGTACGTTTATGGGAACATCGCGCTGATGGCATTCTAGAATAGAAGCAAAATTAAAAAAAGACAAAAAAAAACGACACGAGTACAACATTCCAAGTTAATCGAATGCAAAAGCCACAAGTTATCTATTTCAAAATGTTACAACACTTGAGATTCATAAAAACATCACATTTCACCCGAATTCCGCTCCCAAAAATTAGAATAAACAAAATAAATACAAGAAACGTACATACATACATACATAATTGTATGAGTAAACATTTAGTAACTACAAAAGTTAAAAGATTAGAAAAATTAGAGAAAAAAATATTAAAATAAATGAAAAAGAAACGTTCAGTTTTGGTATTCGTTACTTACAACGTGCGCGCACGCGCCGCGACGAGCGTCCGTCCGTACAGTCGAGTAGTTATCAAGACGTCAAGAGAATGACACAGTTTAAAAACAACTTGAACGCATCCAATCCAGAGAGAAATCGTTGAACACGACTTAATATATTTTTTTTACTTTTCGGTAAATGTGAAGCCATCCAACACACACTTAAAACAATAATACTTGGTTTGAGAAAAATAAACCATGATATCAATTCCATACGTTTGTATTTAAAAAAAAAATGTTTAATATTTTTATTGTAATCGATATAAGACCTTCAGTTTTGTCACCAAAATATACATTTAAATAATTTCACAGGTCATTTGTTGCGTCTGTCTCACAATTATATTAGAACGTATACGGCGTTGTAACGGGAAATCTCCAACGATCTCTCTCGGACCGACAACTGTACGCTTCTCAACCGCACCGAAGATAATTATTTTAAAAATTTAACATAATCGTTACAAAAGGTAGTAGTTTTATTACAAAATGACTTAATTACAACATTGTGAATCCAATGTGATCAATATGAAACACTCCTCAAGCTAACCACCGACGGGGGCAGACCGAGTGTAGTTTCAACCCCAAAACATCGATAAATCTATATCCAATAGTCCCGAACAGCACCCCCACGTAACGATACCTCCGATAATCCTGATATAAAAATGGTATAGTTCGAACTTGATTTTAAAACTGTTCGAAATACTTTCTTCGGGCCCAAACGAAATTTTCAATTATTCTAAATTAAGCTATACATACGAATGAATTCCTTTTAAATCGATTTAATTCACAAACTCATCTCGTACAGGTTAAGTCTCAATATTTCGAAATGTATCCCACGCACAATTCGGTACCGTCGTCACAATCCCTAAGTGTAGCAAGATTGGCAACATATTTTAATCTTAACAATTCTGTACAATTGTACAGTGTTATATCGAGATGGGACGTTTTACTTCGAAATTTTGGAAACATTCCGTCCACGACTAACACAAGACTGACACCAAATATTACAAAAAAAAAATCATATTTCAGTTTTGTTTGTATTACAACGACAATAAATTGTCGCCAGCGACGCTTTAAGCGATCACGAGTCAGGTATAGAGTTACAATGAAACCAACTTGTCATTCGAGCGGACGTACACGTACCGAATATACACCCAACGCAACAACGGGCGACGTCGCGACCACCGAAACAATAACGTACTATTTCAAGTCCAACGAATCAATCAAACACCAATTACCGCCAAACAACGTCCCATCAACAATAACGTCACTGTTACACTAAACACCACACTCGATCTGCCGCCGCGCGCACCACACTAAACATTCGCTTCGGAAGCGCTCACGCAACTTTACATCTAACGACGCATCAAATAGGAAACATAATAGCGAAGCATGTACACGATACAGCCAACATCGTAACACAAACAAACATTCCAACCGACATTTGGTCTCGCATCACATACGTAGCGACACTCGCGCCGCCCAACGGTGAATTGTTAAAACGTTCACATCACTATTCATACATTATTATTATTATTATTAAATATCAAGGATTACAACTGAATATAGAATATCATATCATGCAACTAAGGGTGATAATTTTTGTATTTAAATCGTGCGACCGTACTTTCGGTTTCGAATCCCTCCCTCTCCCGTCCACATCGAATGACTCGTCATTTAAACGTAGACCCCGAGCTGCAGGCCGCGGGGCCTCGCACGGTGACACATCGGTTAGTCTCCTTCGAATTCGTCATATCGCTAAGCGACGTCGGTAGCGATCAACACGTTACATTGCAAACATTAGAATATGGTATTTGCCTATGAATGCTCTACACACTCACAACGTTCTAGCAAAGTGGGTAGCTTAATTTTTTTAATTAAATATAATATATAGTTTTATGGTGTGATTATGTATAATCATCGATTAATAATGAATACATTAACACGTACATAACCGGTTTAAGCAAAAAAATATTTAATGTTTATTCATACGTACACTCTAGTTGATACATCTGCGAAAAAGTACAAAAATACTACGTTTAAAATATACATATACATATATATATATATATATATATATATATATATATGATTTCCACTGAGACTCTTTCTGTTTCTCTTTGTGTGTGTGTGTGTGTGTGTGTGTTTGCGTTGCAACTACACAGAAGTGAAGTCACGATCAGAATTGTCCCACAGTGAACACCGCACGCCCGCTCCCTAAGTTTATCTGTATATCCGGCCGTGGTTACCATCAAAGATAATACGGTCAGTGTTCGAGGTGGTGGCACTACACCGTTCTACAACTTACCAACGCTAGTTACCATCAATGTATTACGCAATTGTGACTCTCCTGAAATAAACTAGTACATACATACAATGTAAGCAATAAATTAGTCTAATCGTGAGTACCCCGTAATAAAATGTCAACTAAGCGTGTGCTTTAATAAGTAAATAACCCTGACACTACAATATAACACATGTAACGCACTCTGTAACAAATTTCTGTACATTTCAATAACACCTTACTTTACAATTGGTGGTATGTCTGAACGGTCGAAGTCGCAACGACAGATCAAGATGATATTCACACAAAATATCCTTTTCACTGTGACGATAGTTAGTGGCTATGATACGATGTAATCGGTGGCCACCTAGTTGTAACGTTTTGACTTACCTTAATCTCATTCGTTGTAAATTTCTATTTGTTAAAACTACATCGATATCCACGCAGCAGTTTGTGAGGTCGCGCCGTACAGACATACAGACATTTGGTATTGTATATACTGAAGACAAATGTATATTTGGAAATGTATACTTAACGACACACTACAACTTCTCAATTTAATTATTTTAAATATTGACATTAGTTATCTTTTAAATTTTAAATACCTGTTTGCGTTCAGTGTTAATGTTCGATTGAAACCGGCTAACAACGAGAGAGTGATTTCCGTGCAAACTTCACGATCCTTTCATCCCCTTTAGGGGGCGGAATAACCTTTCCGTAATATCCACCTGCATTACATAAGAAACTTCTTTATAAATTTACACGTAAAATATTTCAATTGCCTGTACATTAGGAGGAGCCTAAGGGTTACAAACTACCCTCTTTGCTAGAATACAGTGCTCGGTCGACTGTAGTCTTGGGTGGATGTTATGAGGATTGTATACTATCCATCCTGCTCGTCCTTCAAAAGAACTGTTCAATTGGAGTTGCTGTCCGCTAGCTTCTTGTTTTCTCGTGCTTCAGAGGATACGTTTGACCGTTACTGTCAATTATTATCACGGTGGCATAACCAGACATCGAGTTTGGCGGCTAACAACTTCACCAGACTGCAGGCTCTAGGTCTTTTCAAGAGACCCTGTACCTCACAGAAGACGATTAACGACTTAAAGCCATTCAAGCTAACACAAACTAACACTATGTGACGTCACACGTGCCCATCTGTAAGTAGAGAAAACAGTAAATCTCACACAGCCCGTCACTTTCGAACCCTGACTGACAGAGCAGGATGGATAATGTCATGTGTTTATTGGAGTGCGTTCGCTCGATTAGTGCCGACAAGCGGACAGTTCCCGCGTACACCCGCAAGCGCAACGGACCCAAAGAAATCTTTAACTGATTAAATTTATAACAGAGTTAAAGGCTTTAATAGCTTACTTATCGGTGTGTAATATATACACAAACACACTGACACATACACACATATAAGTAATCAGAGAAAGGGCAACTGTTTCGAATTTATACCCCGCAATGTTCAAAATTGAATTCCGAGGGTACTGGTTGTTTGTAAGGGTACACCCACACAAACACACTTAACTCGGGAGCGTAATGTAACTGAACATTTCAGGGAACTCAGTGTTTTAGATGTAGCTGTTGAGTGTAGAACTGCCGACGGCTAAATTGACGTACATCCGCTAGGCGTCCATAGACCCCCAACTCATTACACGGAGCCAGATGAGTCGACTGACTGAGAAATGACGGACACACGCACACAAACACTATAAACCAAGTCACGCCATTACCTGGCAGATAAAACAACGATTATTTATCAAAGTTATCTTATCTCGTAGTATTCTCGATAAAAAAAAAACACGTAGGTAATCCAAAAAACGTCGAGTAATTCAAGTATAAAAATTCCAGCAACGCGTTCAGGTGTGCAGGCACTACATCGAGCGAACGGTCTACATGTCGATACACAATATCAGTAATATTACACGAAACTATTCATCTTCGTAAAAACACGTACGGTACGTAAAAAAAACATAATCGCGTACACAGCGCGCGCGTCTCACGTCGAACACGACGACTGGAGCCGGATGGATAGTGCTACGTACAGGTGTCGGTGTGGGCGGAGCGCTAGGGCTCCGTCTGCGTGGCGCGGTGGCTGAGTCGCGCGCGGCGCCGGCGCTACGAGCCTCCGCCCCCGCCCCCCGAACCGGAGGCTTCCTCGCGCTGTTTGCTTACGTATACCTGTAGGGGGAGGTACAAATGCTGCCAATTATGTTATTTATTGATAAATACACACACCGGCATCTTTTATAATGACAGCTGGTTACTTACTGACATCTATCTACTGGCGACCAAGGACGTCGCCGATACGGTTGAGGCAACAAGAAGCGATTGAATTTCAATCGATGATATTGTACCCGTAACGCAACAATTTATTAAACATTACAAATTCTAGCAACATAGCTGGAGTGTATACCGAGGCTGGTAAAATTAATATAAAGAAGAGATCGCTAATTAATATAAAATATCCTGTCTCAGTGTTTCCATATATCGTGTTGGTATATGATAAATAAGATTTTGTTTGTTTGTAAAGAACTCTTCTACTACTACACTATACATGTGTACTAATATTAAACTAGGTGGTAGACTCTAGCGACCTTCACCAGGAGGTACATGATGACATTGCCTCGTCTGGGATTCAGGGTGGTACACAACCAGGTTAGTGGATATCTGGTGCGGATTCAACGATGAATCCCTTAGGATTGACATGGCCATGCTCATAACAAGCAGAAATATGCTAAACGAACACAAAGCGATCGCTTCCGCCGTCACTCCCGCGCCTTGACATATCCGATTTACCGGGGTTCGCTAACTGACCTTCACCAGCCGAAACCTGCTGACGGAGAGGTGCTTCTTGAGGTGCGGCTGCATGCGCTCCTCGCCCAGCGCGAACGTGAACGCTACCATGCAGAACACGGCCGCCTTGCGCATCGCCGAGTTCTGGTGGTCGGCCAGCTGCGGACGGACGTATTACGTAAGCGACGAACGTACACTCTCCCCCTCCGATCATTTATTCATTCATACATATGCGGAGTGGGATAGGTGGAAAGGCCACGCACCAGCTTGCAGCGGTCTACTTTCGGTCACTTCGAACCTCACTGGTGGTAAGTGGTGCGCTGGTGCGGTGGTAACATTTGAGTGACCCTCCCACCCCGTGGTGTGACGTCATATGTTTTCAAATGATTAGATTACACCAACAATTCTAAAATTATTTACATATTCATAGTTAAAATATTTTATACATTATTCATATTCAAAATTACCAAATTTAATCACCTTGTATCCAACTACTCTGAATCTATTCGTATTTCATTACAGTTTTAATGCTTCAAGAGGTCTTAAGTCTAGGTAGACATGTGACGTCACGAAGCCCCACCGAGTGACGTAAGCTACATAGAGTACCCCGCACCTGTCCGATGCCCTCCATGAGCTGGGACACGATGTCGTCGGTGAGCTCGGAGCCGCGCGCCTTCGCCACCTCCTCGGCGAGCTTGAGCGCGCACAGCGACGTCGGGTAGCCCCGCGTGCGGATCACCGGCTTCAGCAGTGTCAGCACCTGGGGACGATCGATCGATTGGAGTATACATCTCTCGCTCGCACACGGGAGAGAACAACTGGTAAGTCGTACTGTTTGAGTAACTTTTAAAACTCAAAAATAATTTTTTTTTGGAACTGGCCACACGGTAATTTATTAAAGCAACTGTCATCCTTTCTGTTTATTATTAAAACTATTATTCAAATTATTTCTTTATTGACAATTTTCAACCAGTGTTCCCACTTATACGATATGGGAGTCTGCAAGAGGAGAGGGAAAAGGATTTTATAAGTTAGTGCCTACAGTATCTTAGACTTCATCACCACTCACCATCAGGTGGGATTGCTGTCAGGTATTAGTCAACTTACTTTACGTAAAGACAATAAATAATTCAACATATATAAATTAAAAATTCATTAACAAATTATTATCATCCCGATAAACTAATTCCTTATCTTTACTGACAATTCATGTTCCTTAATAAGTTCATTCTTCATTACCAAATCTCAATCCCAACACGTATAACGGGCACACCCATCCGCTCCACTCGCAACGCGCGCGCCCCTATTGACAAACGCCCATCCTAACCTGTATGGCGGGCACCGCCTGCGCGATGTGCGGCATGCCCGCATCCACGGACCGGATCACCTCCTTGTTGAGGGCTCCGTACGCGCCGATCAGCTTCAACAGGATCAGGTCGAAGTACTGCAGCCACTGCGGCCTGGTCTCCGGCCGTCGGCACAGCCAGATCAGCACCTTCACCGCTTCGGCGGCGGCGCGCTCCTTGGCCGTGCCCCAACCTGGTGGGAACGACACCTCGTTACTTAACAATCTGTATACACTTTATTTAGGGTTAGCTATGCTCATCACTATGACGCGCGCCACGCGCCATAATTAATTATAAAGTTCTGTACGATTTCGGTAAACAATCTTACTCTCTACGTTTCACCGACAACATCTCCATATATACATACACACACAAGTCTCTGTACTGAACAATATATTTCATTTAACTATTGTATGGTAACAACACTCCGTACCTATCTGTGGGTTTGATACATAACAATATTAAAAAGCCATATTTTATAATAATATTTTTTTTTTGTTAAAGTAACACTTTAAATTAGAAGAGAGTACAAATTATAAAGCTTTTTATATAGTGTGAAGTTTTGCTATACATAGTAAATAAGAGAAATTTTAAGCACATACATACATACATATTCTATTTATTTGAAATAAAACTAAATCTACTCCATAACAAGCTGCAAGCACAATGCATGATGGTGAATTACCTTTAAACATACATAGCATCTGCGTAACATGCACTTAGTGTACAGTTTTGCACACATATTAAACTGTGTTTAATTCGTGTGCAGAGTTGTAATCATCCAATGTATCATATATCTATGTGTGGACACTGAGACCATCGGCGAGCCAGCAGACGAACTCACCGGACGACTGCTGGGCGGTGCTGGCCGCGTCCGTATTCTCCTTGTCGCCCGTGTTCTCGTCCACCGCGAGCGCCGACAACGCCACCCGGACTATGAACCTGGGACAGTTACAAATTATATTATCGTCCTGTAACACACACATTCATACACTTACATATTTAATAAATAAATAAAATTTATTTATTAAATTAAATTAAATTTATTTATTCCAAGTTGGTTTAACAAACACTTTTCGACACGTCGGCTGCCGTACGCAATGGAAGCGAGCACCGTCCAATAGTACCGTTATCCGTGCGCACGCGCGTCCGCGCCGGCCTGCGAGCGAGAGCGAGGCAGTCGACGCGTCACCGGTACCGCTAGCACTCGCAGTCGCACCACTTATATTTTTCCGTGCTGTGCTATTATTTTTTCTCTGTCGCCCTGCTCTTCTCCTCTTTTCTACTTGCATATAGTTGACTTTCCTATCGTGACATACCTTCTTAATGTTGTGTAGTGCCTACTTGTGTACCAATTAATAAAGAGTACGTTTCGTATATAATATTTTGGTTACATTATCCGACCACCACACGTACAACACAAAGGAAAATACATAGCAGCTACAGTAGCTTACCCAGGCTGTTGAAAAAGCTAAGTGTCAGTCATTTATATTTAAATTTAGGTAGGTGATACACAATCCAGCGACCTCGAACAGAACGAGCTGGTGCCAATATATCGTCTCCTATTCAACAGGATACATCATGAGCAAGGCGAAGTTGGTCACAGTTAACAGCGAATGAAATGAAGTATCATCGACATGAAATCTTACAATCCTTAACTTTCGAACTCAAATTAAAATTTAAAATCATTTAATAGTCAAAGTATTTTGTAAATACACTTAGGCACGTATTTTTTGTTTGTGCTGCTGTATCGAAAATATTGAAGTGAAGATACTGTGAATGCAACTTCTCTGCGCGTCACGGCACCGTAATGTCGACCGTAATGCGTATCACGGCACCGTTCCGTCACTACGACATCAAACGTCGCTCTCTAGGAAATCACGATAGCTCCCTCACTTGAAGTACTCCGGCGGCTTGCGACAGTCGCCGTGCTTGAGGATCTCATGCGTGGCGAGCAGCAGCTGCTCGGTGCGCTCCGGGGGCGCGGTCCCGCCGTCCAGCTGGCATAGAGCCTCCAGCACCTCCGTCTCACGGAGTCCCGCTGCGAACAGAGAGAGAGAGGATGAGTTACAACGTCGTCCGCGACGCGCTCGGCTCGTGTGAAATAATCGAAACCTTAAATCACAACTTACATTTCGTGATGAGGAATCCGTTCTCGTCCACTTCGTATGGTTTCATTTTGTCGCTGTAAAAAAAAAAAGTAAGATTGTTAAATGTCAAATTTCAGATAAACTTACATACGCGCACACACGCCAACACATTCTGTATTGAAAAGTAGATTATACGTGATTTCAGTAGTGAATTTACATCAAAAATATAATATAAAGTCACAAGTTGAAGTGTCTGTTATTGACAGTCTATATAATATAGTGGGGTTCGCACCCGTGCGGATGCGCGTAGTCCAGCCTGGTGGGGCCCGGCGAGGACTCCTTCGTGCTGATGGCCTCCTCCGAGCTCTCGGCCGACGCCGCGCGGACCAGAGCCTCCCTGTGCGACAATCATAAAATATATATATACGTTTACACACACGCATCCGCACTAGCTACCTACCCCTTTGAATAACAGACGAGACGATGTCAATATCTGCGTCCAATCTCGACCCCGCAATTACCAAACTCGTCATTTCATACGTGACAACGAACGAGGTGGTACTGTCAGACCACCGTACCTCCCAGTTACATCCCAACGTGACATATGTATATCGGTTCCTGGTTAGATTCCCGACGTTTGCGCTCGGGTAGTGGGTTTTTGATGATGTCAAATTTGAGTACGCCCACGTCGCCTGCAACCCGGGGAGTCATAGAGGGGGGATTTCAATGTGTGAACGTTTATTTATACGGTGGGTGCGGGTGTACTCACGCGTTGCAGTGTCCGTTGGGCACCCCGTTGAGCCCCTTGTTGGACAGTGTGACGTCAGACATCTGGCTAATGCCGGAGTCCTTGCTCGACATGTGGTTCGCGCACTCCGCTGCAATACGACACGCATACACATAAGACGTCATTTTAATTTTAATGCAGATAAATTGATGCATAGGGTAGTGATTCATTTTCGAACAAGTTAATTTGCACAATTTATTCCATCGGTAACACAGATGGCGCTATAATCAAATTCTGAACAAAACTAACGTGTTCATATAATGCAGAATAATGTTTGAGGATCAGTTAGTGATGTTATAAAAAGCCAAGTAAGTAGACATGATAAATAAATACTTGGAAATTTTATATACGTGCGTTTCCTGACTCAATCGATGACTTGCAGAATTTTCCGTTCTCCATTCCATCAGTTAAAAAACATTAAGCCGATTATGATGCGGTTTTTACTATTCGAAATCTATAACGTTACGGTATCAAACGGCTCCAGGTCAATTTCAATATTACAACGACTCCGTTCGACGTCACACTACGGCACCGTTATGTTACACCAGTGAACCGCGACATCGCCAACACACGGCCTCACCGTTGGAGTGCTGCGCTGTGTACGTGTGTATTTCGGAGGTGGTCTTGCGGATGTGCGAGTACACGTCCTCGGCGTTGGCCGTGTTGGACGTGGCGCTCGACGTGCGCGGCTGGGGGCTCTCGCTGTCGGCTGCAACCGAATGAACACGTTACACTGGGTTCGGACTCTTGACGTGTCTTTAATAGTTATCAGCGTATTGGAAGGTCTTGCGAGGGAACATTATTTTTCATATATATGAATTATCACATTCATATTTCTAATCTGCACTACGCCAGTGTGTTAGATCACATCCTTAACCGCTTATTATAAGGGAAAACCCATGCCCGTGGAAATGTGTGATCATATTTGGAGATTTATGGTTACTTTTTCTGTGTTTCAGTTCCATTTGTTACGACTAACCATAATTATTTCAATAGTTTCAAATAGACGTCTCCTTTAGTATAGTGTGTAAATATGGATGTACACTTCACTTAATAAGGGGCTCCGAATAAAATAGTGGTAGCCTAGTGGTTTCAAAGTCGGGCTCTCGCACGGGACACGCATGTTCAAATCATCGGCACGCACCTCTAATTATTTAAATTATGTGCGTATTACAAACGAATCATCAGTTGCTTCGGCTAAGAGTAACGGTGAGGAAACCTGCGCACGCGGGTGGTGTTCTCCGCAATGTCCACCGAGGTGCGTGAAATCTGCCAATCCGTATGTGTCAAGCGTGGCGGGCTATGGCCTCAACAATACATGGACAATACGGGTTATAACATAAAACAGTACATGAAACACATATTCATCGTCTGACGCGCCCATAATTTGAAAAATTAAAAGTGCGGGCACAATTCCGACACGAGCCCGTCGAGGGTGCGTACCAGTACGTACGCATATACACAAGTGTGGGTAACACGTCCAGCATAAGTCAGCAGCAGTACTCACTGCTGGAGATCCTCCGCACGTGATACTTGACGACCGTGTTGACGAACGCCTGCGTCTCCGCCGGCAGCTCGCTCATCAGCGCCGTGAACTGGGGTAACACAACAACGTTATTGTGTGATAGTAATCACTGATAACCACTGACAGTGACAGACCACAGACCTTATTACATAATAATAATAATAATAAAAATATGTAAATAACCTACAAATCAGACGAGCCGCCCACGAACATTAGTAACACTCAACATATCACTGATGCATTGTTAGCCAAGAAATAAGAAGAAAGAATGTACTTGGCTCTCAAGCCCGAGTCGAAACAGTCGAGTCGAGTAGTAGCTGACCAGGCAGGGTTCAGGAAATTTACATAACAAAATAGCTTGTTCTGCACTATTGCACACCGTGTTGCCTGCGCAATAACATACACCCAGCCTTATTGGTTTCGTGTCAAGCTCGATCGGTACGCACCGGCACGGGGTTACAGTCGTACAGGAATGCGAGCGCCTTCCTCGCGAACACGCGCACTTCCACCGCGCGCGGGTCGGCCGCCAGCGCCGCCACCTTGACTAGCGCACGGCCCGCCACGCCGGTCGCGCCGCCTGGCGACACACGAGCGAATTCTTAAGTATCTGTGACTTAAAGTAAATAGTATTAGCACGAAGGGTACTTGGCTTTCAGTCTAATAGAAAGATAGGGTGGGGGCGCTAATTACACTCTTTTTGAAATAACTCATGAATAATAAAAAAAAAATTCTCACCGGAAGAAGTAATGTACAATCCCAAAACACTATATGACCCATTTTATTATCTCTCAATAATTCTGTTCCACCTATGGTCCTCGAATAGTCTCAGGATATGACATCCTTACAAACAGTATGCGTAGTGTGTTTATGTGTGTGTAAGACCACGCGCGCGCGAGTGTGTTGCGTACGCGATTAGATATATTCTTATGCGTGCGTACACAATGTGTGTATCGCAATATCGTGTATATTTTCTAACCGTGCAACGCAACGGACAGCGTGTTCGGCGTGCAGTAGTCCTGCGCGAGGTCCGCGAGGAACCGCAGCGCGGCCGCCTTCGTCTTGGGAGTGGGAGCCGTCGCGCCGTCCGCCAGGAACCTGTCCGATAGTAATGGTGTCTACATTTAATAAACTCATCAATAAATATTAAAGATCACATTCCCGCACTAAGACATCCCTGTATCGCGTGTGATACGCACATGAAACATCACAGATAACACTTATCGGTCTCTAACCGATACTACCTTCCTTTTTCAGTGTTACTTCGGGTATTAACACCTCGGCAGGACCCCACAGGGAGGAATCGGGTCAGGTCGGCCAGTAAAGAACTATTTGTTGTTAAAACCACCTTAAGCACTACTTATTTTAAGTATGAATAAATAATCTGCTTCGATGGGGAATCAAACTCAAAAGCGTACTGTAGGCAAGCACTATCTGCTGTGTTACACAGTTGTCATTAATAACGGCTAAATTCACCAGCGGGCTCCACAAACAGTGTAAACGAAAAATAATACCAATATATACAAATACTTCACAGGTATCAAGTAGAGATATACAGAGAGAGAGAGTCATAGACAATTTTTTTTTATAAAAAGCATGATTTAAAATAATGGTAATACCTATTTACAAACATAAGTATTATGTTCCCAGAAGCGACGCAAGACGAAGTCACCGAACTGCACTACACAAATATTACAACAACAATGAAACTTCCGTAGGACTACACACTGTTAGATGATTTGTACTTTGTGAATATGGCTCACACCGTAACCACTCCTTAGGTCCTTAACATACTTAATAAATATTTACTAAGTTACTCTTCAACAAAAATAAAATAAATACATTTTAGAACGTCCTCAAGCTGCTGTATTACAGAAAGTCTTCTATGAGGCATTCATAAATTAATATATTCATACAGAATCCTTTACTTTTGTTAATTATTGCAGCTAAAGGTTGAATACATTTTATTTATGATTATTAATAATGGAACCAATGCTCATCATTCACCATTGAATCCCACAACAATCATTTGATTTGATTCATTGTACAGAACGCACCATAAGATTTTGAGTTGCAACCAACCTGAATATATTGTGCAGCTGCAGCTCGGCGGGGAACACCTCATGGATCACGTCCAGGGTTTTCATTATCTTGCTCTTCACCGAACCGAGGATGTCTGTGCCCAGCTTCATCAGTAACCTGAAACAAGAAATACACACGCAGTGACAATATAACAAGGCGACAGCGCACAGTCAATCCCAGGAGAACGCTGGGATCTACCACCTGGTTCACGGTACCACCCTCGTTCTAAAATCAATAATTATATATTTGCCCTCTACAGTGTCGTATAGCCAGTGGTGAGCAAGTTCCAATTTTCTTGCTTCTAATGCTGACAACATCTATAATGTCTTTGTTACAGGGGTTGTCCATGGACAGCGGTTACCGTATAACACTACATCATTGAACAAAAGGAGAAGTCAAGTCAAGTTACAATAAAACCATAAGTAATGTTTGTGTAATGTTAATAAAATTTTGTAAACCTAGGTAAGGTACCTTTCTAGGAGTAGTATTAACACAGGCAATAAACCAGAAGACCTGTCTGTTTGTTTGTCGACATAAAAAAACCAAATTGCTTATTCATCTCTCTAGCAGCTCAGTGGGCAGTCGTTGCCCGCAGCCAGTGCACTCACCGGAACATGAGCTGGTAGAGCCAGTCGCGCAGCTGGTGGCAGTGCACCAGCAGCAGCTCACACACCGCATCCAGCAGCAACGAGAACACCTTGGTGTGCGCGTCCACGAACATCTTGTTCAGCAGCTCGGTCAACCGACGCAGTTGCTCCTCGGTCAGCAGCCGCCCGCTGTTCAGGTAGTTCGCCTGCGACGGACGCCCACATATATACACTGTCACAATGTTGACGGGCGATACCAGGAATACCAGTGGAAATTAGAGGTGTTATGGATATGAAATTTCACATCTGGATACGGATACAGATATATGAATATTTTATCGGTTTCGGTTACGGATACGAAATTATTTCTCTTACGGTTTTGGATACATTTGATTTTGCAAATCCGATAGTTTCGATTACGGTTTCGGAGCTCCATGACATTCCCGGTGCAATTTTAAGCCGTCACTGCTGACTACTGGACTGACCTTTGATACAAAGTTGTGTCTAATCAAGTTAGCTTCAGTTCAATGCTTATGAAAAGCGATTGAATAGTAACATAATAAAAGTGTTCATTCAATTCAACTTTCAAAAGATCCTCTTTCTAAGAGAAGACCGCGAAAGAAACTCTTCAGGATATCTTAAAAACATTATATATATTTATTACAGTATTATATATTATATATTATATATATTTATTAATGTAGACCTCTACTTACAATTAAAAGAGTGCAGCCTATGCAATATACTTACGGCTTACATGTTTAACTGGTGCTTCGCAGCGGCGCCTTACGAAGCGACCAGCGGGGCGGAAGTACACCGACTACTAACACCGACAGTGAGACAAATAAAATGCAGCTATTGACTCACAGCGTGTAAATAATGTAGCCGGCGCCATTTGGCAATAGACTACGAGAGATTATTAAATAGATTAGTCCTCACCGCCGTGCACTGGCACAGCGTCCGTCGGTCATAATATAGTGTCACTGGTTGTGAACGCACACTCGGATGCATAGTTGGATGCATCGCCGGATGTACCGTCGGATGTACCACTCAAGATGACCGGTTGTACAGGTTATACAGGGCTAGACACAAAAGTATTTAAAGTGTGACGTGAAACGCGGCCGCTTACCAAATGCGTGAGGCCGTCCTTGCGCTCGGTCCAGTGCGTGCACGCGCACAGCGCGATGATGTCGTCGGGCGGCGGCGGCGGCGGCGGGGAGCCCTCCCAGCCGAGCCGCGACCCGGAGCCCCACGAGACGCTCTGAAGCGAGGTGACAACATCAAACGTCGAAAAACAATGAATCGAAATGAAATTCATTCGTAGTTACTTGTTAGATATACCTTTCGAAAGTCTTCTCTTATCGTAAGTGGCCCGCGAAGAGACGTGGCAAGAGACTCCTAAGGAGATTTATTTTCTACCCACGTTTAAAAACAGCACTTACTACTACTTAAGGCTATACATTATATCAAACTCCTGTCCAAGCCGTCTTGTCTATAAAATAATCATCTGGTCTGTAATAACCTTTCGTCATAAGAATGCATTTCTGTTTCACTTTTTTAACAAATTGTAAACAGAACAACGTAACATTTGTCTATTTGTCAAATTTGACAGCGTCATTGTCAATGTCCGAGTCTGTGAATATCTATCAAAACAGACTACGTAATTGTGCGGTTTGCGAACGGCATAACAATATAATTAGCAAGGCTGCACCTCTGAACAGAGTTGTCAGAGAATATGAATATCTCGAAGCTTAAGAGTATTTTTGTTAAAAATAGTATCACTGACGGCCTACTAGTTTATTCCTTCATCAGATAATTTAATGTTTGTACTCTTTATTCAATTTATTTCAACTGACATATTTCATTTATCCTAATGTGATTGATACAATGTAATTTATGTAATTGGAAAGAAAAATATTTTAATTAATTTTGTGGTCTGTTTAAATTTGAAACACTCGCTTGGATGCATACAATGTGTAAGGAGTTGTTTTCGCCCTTACAATGCTAACTGATAAATAACAAAACTATGATTTTTGATATGGAACTGTATTAAGGTTAAACTTATTGATACGAACGAGTACGCGCGATAATGATGACAGCTGATCGCCGACTGAATTAAAAAACTGATGACCCGTATACATTGTGTACGTGATTATCTCGTACACAATATTCATTTTCAACAATAATTAAACTTGTCTTCTCGCGTAGTCCACGTGTACGCTACGCTGTAATTGGTGTACATTATATCTAAATAAATAAATAAATCACTCGGACTACGCGTGCGCCACCCGTACTCACATCGTGTCGCCTGTACGAGTCCAGGCTGCGCTCCGAGCAGACGCTGGAGGCCTCCGAGTCGTCGTCGCGTCTACCTTCGCACGTCGAACTGTCTTCGGGGCTCTGGGATAGATTTTTATTTTTTATACATTAAAAAATACCTTCACTTTACAAAACAGTTTTCACTTTAAAACGACGGTAGAAACATGAAGGTTGCAGCACGACATTTATTACATTGAAACTAACAAATATAATACAGAGGATAGTATCAATTTTACAATACGATTACCGTATAGCGATTCGTACCCGAACGCTGGTTGTAATCTTGGACCGCGCCCCCCCTCGCACGCGTCACTCCCTCTAAGCAACTCCGATGAGTTAATAAGGCATTAGCATCAACGTTGTGACGTAGTGGTACGTTACCCGCAGCGCTCCCTCGGCATCCCGGGTCTGCTGCAGCAGCCGCAGCGTGGCGGTGGGCGCCCGCTCGCTGCGCTCCGCGGACTCCCGGCGGCGCGCCCCGCCCACCACGCTGCCGGACCTGCCCGTTCTGAACACAGTGCTCGTATCGTTTCGTGTGTTGGGATAGTTTCTCGCATATTACTGTGTTTTTATGTAAGGAGCCATCTGTTATGGAATTTTTGCACTAGGGTACGCTTTATTAAAGCTACACCAAGTGAGTAGTAAGTAATTACACCTAGCTAAACCATTCACTGTAACTGAGTACCATAAATTTTGAAATTTGCTTCTATTATTTTCTGTGCGATACGCAGTTACATCAAGGAAACGGGACACGGCCATGTTGGTGAGAACTCCCAACTTCCGTTAAGTATAAGTGTTTATTAATATAAAGACAGAGTGCGAATGTTGTGAGTTTCGTGTA
The DNA here is from genome assembly GCA_003671415.1 of Megathymus violae. Classification (NCBI taxonomy): domain Eukaryota; kingdom Metazoa; phylum Arthropoda; class Insecta; order Lepidoptera; family Hesperiidae; genus Megathymus; species Megathymus violae. Next base: position 1,138,613 of record PDGT01000020.1, on the reverse strand, counting down.
TGCGGAGGGCTATCTCCGAAATGGCGAACTTGAAAAATTATTTTATCATTTGAATATTACATTATTTAACTATATATCATACTATAAATATATTAAACCTAGAAAACATAATGTTTGGATTTTGTAAATATATTCAAACGCCGTATCACAGCACGTACCTGGTGGGGCTAGTTTCCCTGGAGCCCGCCAACGACCTCGGAATACCGGAGGGGCGTCGTCGGGCGTTAGAGAGGGACAGCGGCCCGCTGCGAGGCGACGGCGAGGACGATCTAGAGGTCGCTGCAATCGAACATTAGTTGGTCAACTCGCTGTATCTTTATAAAGATCGTTGGTGCCACTGTCACTAACCCGTTTGGCCACGACAACCCGATATAGGATCTGGCAGATGGCGCTGTTGTCGAATTCTAAATTCAAATGTATTACAAAGTATCCGCCAGACCGGTTAGTTTACAAATTGTCGATTCGGATGGTTCTTGTGAACCATAAAAATCTTGTGATTTTTAATGATGTATTTTAATCGTATTAAGTGATTCGGTGCTCTGTGAGTGATTGGTACTCTACGCTATTTCGTATATCGTATCTACTCACGTGTAGACTGCGACACGCCGGGCCGCGACCGCGAGCGGCCCACCGTGCGCTCGGGACTGGCCGGCACTGCGGCCGCTGCGGTGGGCGTGGTCACCGCGCGTTTTGCGCGAGCTGTCGTATACAAATTATAGTTTAAATAAAATAAGTGTTTCGTGGTACGAGTAATATGAATTTAAAATCCAATTTTAAGCTCGGTTGCTTTCTTTACGGATTCGCCGATTTTCTTTCTCTACTATTCATACACATATCAAGATCGATGATCCAATGAATGATTTATATCATAACTACACGAATTGCGATTTTTAGGATTGACTGGCGCATACATTTGACGACAAGAAAGTGCATTCTTGACATGTAGAATGGAAGAACAAATTTTGATTCTATCCCTGAAATTATTGGGGACCTTAAAACTAAACATATAATAAGATTCTAACTGATCGCTTTCTGTATACGAAGGAGGAGAAAAACTGATATTAGGAGCCATTGTTAACGCCCCAGAACCCAAAACAATAGGTTTTAGAAGTTGTGTCTGTTTGTCTATACGTTTGTGCCCACTAATCTCAAAAACGGCTTAACCGATTTCGATATCATTTTCGCTAATGTATTTCAGTAAGCATCACTTAATAGTTAAAATTCGTTTCATTTTAATCCGTCCAAGCATTAGAAAGGTAGATAGAGAACAACCCAGTCCTAAAACAATGCAGGTGCTATTTCAAAGCGTAAGGCGCAGTTTTTCTGAAGGGAGACGAAGGTGGTTTGCTAGACATTACTAATGATAAAATCGAATTGGTGCATGGAATATAGTTTGTACATTTTAATATAGGGAAATATTGCTATTGTACATATATTGATATAGAGGTTCAAACATTTCTTTCTCATTTCCGTCTGTCTGTTTCTCTGACCACGTATACCCTAAAACGACTAAACAGATTTGGATAATACTCAGCATTTAATAGCCTAAATTAAGAACATCGATTCCGGGTAATGGATGTGTGGGAACACGCCGGCGGAGAGGGGGGGAGGGGGATAAAATTAATATGAAAATTGTTTTGAGAGTATAAAATCTATTTTTACAATAACCGGGCTTAATACAGCCGTTCCAATGTCCAGGGTGTCCGTTGACCCCTCCCCCACACCACTCGCGAGCAGCGAGATGGAGTGCACTTCAGGGGAACCGGGAGCTCGGTCAATGTAACTTTTTGTTAGATCCTCGCTAAATGCGACAACTTCAAATGGGGTTAACATAACTGACAAATCCATGACATATGTCACTTGATACGTCTTGACAGTTAGAAACACGTCGTCGGTAACAATATTATGCACGTTGTTTAGACTCCCAGTTGTATTCAGTTATGATAAGAAGGGCTGGATGGTTAGTGGATTGAAGTCTTTATTGTTCACCGCACACAATTAAACGATGTACTTATGTGTGTATATATATATATATATATATATATATGTATGTAACGATGGCCACACTCAACGTCTTACCACGATCATTGTTAAAGAAATAATGTTTTGGATGTTTTATTTATGGATGCAGTGTTTTATACACATGTATGTTCTTAATCATAGAACTTTAAAAACGGACGCCATAAAGGGATACAATGGGAAAATTACGATATTTTTAAAACGCCTGATACTAATGACTAATGATTTTTCCTACATTACACAATACTGTTTATGAATGATAATTAGCAGTACTCCACACATCAACAATAACTCCCGAGCACATGCCGGTTTTAATTAGCATTGTGAATGTCAAGCTGATACTGTTCCACTGCACTGAACTTGTAACACCGCGGCCGTAATGCTACACGGATGGACACCGTTGGTTAACTTAAGGATTGTATCTCGAAGCGAGGCGATGTCATGTGAGTGATGTGTAAATAAAAAAAAATATTTATCATACGTTAAGAGTCAATCACTAGCTAATGATCGAAAAACATTTGTACCTTGTTGTGCGACTTCTCCCTCTGCCGGTGTGTATAGACATAAGGAACAGATATTATATTAATATCACAATTGTAAAGCGTAAAGTAAAAATTAGCTTCCAACAAACTGTGTGTGTACTTTGAAATTTGAAGTGACTTATATAAAAAAATAATTTACAAGCATCATTTTAGATTAACTCGTCCCACGACATTTAATACTGTATACTGTATTTTTATGTCAATCGAAGGTATAATTGATGATGCTGGTACTTATGAAAGTTAACTGGGTTGGCGGAAAAATTTATCCCACCGCTGCCACTAAATAGACTAATAACTAAATAGAATGCAGTAAACATCGCATATATATGTCATCAACATGCAATACCCTTATGATGTTCGAATACAAAACATAAGGCAATCAACCTTACAAGCGAACCAAGTAATTGCAGACTCAATCCCACCGATGCCATCAATCGTGTCGTGTATAAAGAACGTCATCGAGCCGAGTCTTGAGACATCAATCATGTCGCATGCATAACACCAGTACTCACGCAAGCTAGCCGTGCCTGCAGACACCTTCGCCCGAGCGAGATGCGAGTACAGAGCTCTCGCTCGCGCACGTTGCGCCGCAGCCGCGTCCACCGCCGACACGGAACGCGCCGCGCCACCACACGCGCTTGGAGATCGCTCTGTTTGTTCAACATTTCATACTTATACCACAAATAAACTTGGAATTCGCTCTTTGGGTTGATAACGATATTCTTATACAGCAAATAAAGAAATTACGTACGTGTGTTGTCAATGCGCCTTTAAAAATATCACAGACAATGAAGTCTGGAGAGAACAAACATTTATCTGTCACTTGAATACCTGTAGCCAGGAATATAATCTGCCATCTTTTACACGGTAGTAAGACCACTACTGATTGGGTCACAGATATTTTTACAATATATGTGTAAGCTCTTAAGCGCCAACGTGTCGGCGACCCACCTCGCAGTTATCACTTATCACTAGACGGTCCGATATGTTATTACATTTGCCTTTACGTAGACGTATGCGCTGCATCTTAAACCAAAATCACTAAACCTCTCATTGCAACCGGTATATGTGATATCGGAGGTCTCTCTTGCGAGGCCCGTCTCCTCCGCAGTGAGTTAGTTCTGCTCAGACCCGATACTAAGTTTTCTGTTGAGGCTATTTTTTTACACAAATTAATGTAAAAGTTCAAACCCGTTCCGTTAAATGGGACAGCATGGAATAGAGAATAGATTATTGAATACATTTTATCACAGTCCTTACTAATAATAATACTGTATTGTAATTGGGCAGGGTGATGGACTTCCAACTCCTCTCATTCAGATAGAAGACTTCAAAGCAGTAGGAGATTTATTGGTCAATATAATGGCGCAGATATACAATAATAAATTATATTATTAAAACAATAGTGTGTATAATTTTAATGTTTGTAAAATACAATTGTACAAAAAAAATTTTTTTTTCAATTGTCGCACCAACCTGAAACACTGGCCGATGGACTTCTAGCTCGGGTCAAAGTTCTCCGCTCTGAAATAAATAATATAACATGTATACAACGAGACCTTATAACCACCAACGAAAATTCGGCTCGAAGGATCAATGTAAAAAGGGGGTGTGTTGATGTGAACTCGCCTTTTTGGTTTAGAGTCAACCCCCTTTTAGTTATGTTATGGTAGAGTGGTTTAATGCTTGCAGAGCGTATAAATGCGGAGTCCGGAGTTTAAAGCAAATACTAAATATATTAAACTGATTTACACACACTTGATATAAATCTTTAGAACTATTTAAAGTGTTGAAAACAGTGGTAAAATATAGTTACTAGTGAGCACGAGATGTCACAACGGCGGTTAGCTACGTACTGCCTTAAAAGAGACAATAAAACGTAATTAAGTAGAACGGAAATGAATATGAAAAATGCTGATTTGATCGATTGCGTTGTACTCGAACAGTATTGGTGACACCCGTGTTGCTGATGATGTGTACGGATGCCGGCGACCACTTCATCTTCCATCGGGTGAGCTCACCGTTCATTTGTGCAATATATTGAACAAAGGACGAGGCAACGCGTTCTACCATAATAGCTCAATTCCAGCCTTAGCTTTGCAGGATAGTAACAGCAGATGGTAGATGTGTTACTAGAATCAAGCATGAATATTCTCAACTTATTTTAGTTGCCACGTCGGAGGATCAGTTAAAAAGCAGATTGCTAGCTTCCTTCATGTTCAACGCATCGATGATAACATTAGTATCACCAATGTCCACGGATGGTGATAACCACTGACCCGTTGTGTGCTTGTTTGCTTGATGAAGAAATGATTTGTGTGTGTGTTCGGCTCAGAACAACTGACCAGTTCCGATGTGCTGCAGACTATCGACGCTGCCGACGCGTTCCCGTTCTATCTGCTTCTGCGCGGCCGAGTCCAGCCGATTGAACAGCTGTTCGGCATCTTCTGGAAATTGCTGCTTATACGCCCAGTAAGCTCTGTGGGTGAGCGGTGAGACCATTACTATTACACACATGCACGCACGCACGCACGCGACAAACATTATATCATATACATCCACGTAGCTAGGGAGTCGTCACACATAGAACTATAGTGAGCGAAACATGAATCCTGTATAGTGCAGTTGCAGTTACCTCCGGCCGTGGGTCCTGGCGGTGCTGTCGGCGTCGACGCACGCGCGCCGGATGGCGTCGCGCACCACCTGCTGCTGCTTCTCGATCGACTGCGGTGTCCAGCGTTCCAGCAGCAACACCAGCACCTCGCTGCAAGCAATCAGCTAACGTGTACGTGTATGCATTATCATCACCTATCGAAACCCATAATTGCCCAACTACCGGACGAGTTTCCTCTTAACACATAGTAGAGAAAATTGTCTACGACAGTGGCTGAGTGAGACTGGCAGACTGACATAATTTCGTCCGTTAGTCAACAAGATGCACCATGGATGGATGGAACAAGGATGGATGAAGCTCCTTACAACCGAAATGAATGCTTCTAACTTTAATTAAATAAACTTTATCTTTACTGCTATTTTTTCATGACAATGTCACTATCGTTGTAAATTATTGGTGTAAATTTTTTTTAAACATCCTACTTATTTAAAAATTATGTTATCAATGCTTTTATTAGGCACTGCAGTTTAAAATATAGTTTTAAAAATGTGCTTTGTATATTATAAAAATAAAAACATTTGGTGATGTTAATGATGACATCCTGTATAATAATTGAGTTTAAACCTGTATGAAATACGTTTCAACTCACACCAGGGTGGAGCGAATCTCCTTGGACTTGTTGGTGGTGAGGTTGGTGGCCAGCACGGGAATCAAACGGGGCGAGTGCACGTAAAGCACTATGTAGCGCACGCACACCGTGCCCGCAGACGACACCACCTGTACACAAATAAACAGAAAACATTGCCTTGAACCAAAATATTCTAATATAATGTACGTGTAATATTTTTTTGAATCTATAGTATAATAAATAAATAAATAAATAAACGTTTACACACTCACACCCCCGCACTAGGATTCCCTGTGTTGCGGGTGGTATGGACATACACAATTATCACATCACAAACACCCATGACCCGAGAACAAACATTTATCTGTCACATAAATGTCTGCCCCGGCCGGGAATCGAACCCGGGACCCCACGCTCGGCAGGCTGGGTCACTACCAACTGGGCTACGGGGTCGTCAAATTTACGCGCTTGTGCGATGACCTTGAAGACTAGTAGACGCCAGTCGAGCGAGGGATCTCTGATTCGTTCCCGACTAAGGCAGACTACATATGGCAGTAAATGTTTAATCACAATAAAATCAAGTTATTCAGATGAGCCCCGAAACGAAACGTGCTTATGTCAGTATATGTATGTTGGTATATACCTATCATTTACGACTGCATTCTCTATCGAATGACATACGCAACTCTATACTACGTGCATGGATTTCTGTGGTGCGTGTTTGCTTACATCTGCGTGTGTATCCGTCGCTAAGTGCGTACGTGTCTATGTGTAATTCACGAATTCACACTACACAACAAAACCTCGTTAAGGTCTGACCTATCTCACTCGAATACACTTAAGTCTTTTCACGTTAATGTAGATGCGTATAGCGCGCACCGTACAATACAAGTCAAGGTGCAAGGTCACTCAACACTTTGATTTCTCAGGAAACAGATATTGATATATTTCATATGCCGTCATTGAAATTGAAATAATATTTATTTCAAGTTGGATTTTACAAACACTTTTCAAACTATTAACAACTTACAATCGCTTCAACAAGCCCCACCGTGAGTGGTCTTCGAAGAAGCGGCAAAAAACTCCCCAAGGATTTTTTTTCCTATTCACGCGATTTCTTCGGGTGTTGCATTAGATTTCTAAGCAAAACGTAACTGTATTCTGCCGTCATCTTTCAAGTATATTTACTGCGCATACCTTGGCGGAGTTCTGTATAAGGTTGATGAGCTCCTGCAGGATGTACAGACTGAACTGCTCCAATTTAGTCTTCAACACCTTCGCCATGTGCGCGATAGTTATGCACGCCTCGCGGACGACCTGCCGACCAAACACTTCATGAGATCATAGTCGATCGTGCACATTTTATTCTAATACGAGTGTTCACGATATTCCATATTTTATTTATTTATATATTGCATCGACAAATTGATACGTGTACCAAAACTCACAACCAGTAATCAGCATAGGCGAATTTTTATTCCGAGCGGTTACTAGAATAACAATTTTATGAATCCTTTATAACAATAAGATGCGAGAGTTGAACTGGAGTAAATCGACTTCGGATGAGGTCGTTAGTTCGCTGGGTGACCGGTAGTCTATAAATTTCGTGAGTACTTAAGAGCCTCTGTGCGGACGATTCGCCGGCGAGTTCGATAGATATCGTTAGATATTATTCTTTCAGTCACGTCGAAGTCATTCGGGTGGTAAAAAAGCTCATTCAGGATCTGACCCTTCACCATCCTGCATCTTCACAGCTCGATGAAAGATATTCAACGCCTCCATCACAAAGATGGATTCGTAAACAATATAGAGGGCTCGTAATGGGCCATTCAACAGCACCTGACTCCGGAGGTCCTTGATGACCACAAGGAACGGCACCGACAGCTCCTTGAGCTGCGCCGCGAACTCCGTCGGGTACTGCTGGTGAGCGTTGGCCACCAGCAGGGAACGGATCTTCTTCAGCTGCAACAATGTAATCATTTCTTATTAATATTTATACACCACCCACGACATTTGGAAGTTGAAGGAGAATTTAAAAACAAATTTAAATTTTTATAATTTAATGAAATCAAATTACAATTATTATAAAATTAAAACTTAAAACAAGACTGCTTTTCGCGATCGAAGATAAAGTTAGATCAAATTCCCCCGGTGACGTCACTCCGCCGCACTCACCGCGTCGACCCTCCTCTCCCACTCGCCGGCCTTGTCGCCGAGCACGGCCGCGGCGTGCCGGCACAGGTCCTCGAGCCCGCGCGCCCCGTACACGGCGGCGGGCGCGGTGCTCGCGAACGCGGCCTCGAACGCCTCCGACGACACGGCGCCGGCCTCGCCGCCCGCGCTCGCTGACCCGCTCGCGCTCGACACTGGGGACAGGAGTGACGACGGCTATTGATGGTACAACGTGAAGTTGTCTAAAAGACCCTAATCTATTTAATAATGGCTTTATTTGACATAATTGACAAAATGTGGGTAGAACGCAGTTGAGGAATAACGCCTTTAGAACAGCGACGCGTTCGTATGCGGCAACGGAATAACGAAAAACTGTGCTGTATGGCAGCGTTTCGCATATGCGAGATGAGATAGTGGCGTCCTTGTCGAGCTTAATCAAAATGTATGCGTCTGCGGAACGGCCATTTCGCAGATACGTGCGAAACAGTATCGACAAGGACGCAACTATCTCATCTCGCTAATTTTAGAGTGAGACATAGCATATCCGAATCGCTGCCAATACAACTTAAGTTTCTTCGTTGTTTCACTGCCGCATACAAAATTTTGGTTGTACTAGAGGCGCAAGGGCTATGTTTAAACGCGATCTCCACTGTTTCGTCCGATTTATCATGCATTGTTGTCACTATACATGGTAACATTTGCTGAAACAATATCACAGTTTGAAGATAGAAATATATCTATATTCCTGTTTCTGATTAAATTTTCAACTTGGCAGTGGATGCTTTAAAGCGTCTGTAATAAATTTCTTTTTTTACATTTTCACCTCACCTAAAGTGAGTTGCTCTCGTTAGACGGTATCGGCAGGTAACTTACCGCTGCCGGCGCTGGTCATCTTGGCGGGCGGCGGGGGTTTCCTGTTCGCCGACGGCAAACTGTACAGTCCCGGGACCGTCCTCTTGGGCGCTTCGCACGCTGCGGCCGTCGAATGTGCCGGCGGATTGTGGTGTGGGTGGTTGTGTACGTGTGTGCGTGTCACGCGTAGACACAAGGTGTACGTAAGAGAGGAACATATGATGTTCGAAAGGAAACCACGGACAAAAGTGTTTTACGAGGTGAGGGAGAGAGACCGGATTTACGGAAGGGAGGTTATTAAGCGTTCAAAGGAGATAAGAGAAGGGGGTTGTGCGAGAGAAGGAGTACGTTTAATAAAGGAAAACAGCATCAGCGAGAGGGAGATAGGGTGTATGAAATAGAATGACCGAAGATTATTATAATAGAGATAGAGAGAGGTGCACAAGAGTTTGTGTAGTTGTATAGAGGTTTGGGTGTGTGAGTTTGCCAATTGTATATTTATTACCCATGTAGAAGTGTTTTAAAATGTATCATCATTCAGTGTCATTGTAATAATAGTAATTACAGTAAAGCATTATGTTTTTCCAAACCATATTGAAAAAACAATTGCACAATAACAATGTGTATGTGATTGTAAACATGTCACATGGCAATAATTCATAAGTTCACGACCAATTACCGCGACGGAGGGACAGAGACAGAAAATGATTTGACATTTTTGAGTATCATACGTGTGTTTTTAAATGTTTTTGATGGGTTAATTTTGAATGTGAAAAATTTATTCGTGTGTCGGTTATCAGCAGCGACAATGACCGATGGTTACCGATGATCCACGATGGGCATGGGAGAAAGAGAGAACAGAACACGTGTTAGTAGAATGATAGAAATTTGTTGATGCGATGAAACTAATACTACTGCAATTGAACATTTTGTACATGCACAGTGATAACGTTAAAGTTACGGATTATGATAAGATAAAATCATTGCAAGTTGTACATTAGTTTTCATACAAGCATGTTAATGAGTCCCTTCAGGGATTCAATTTCCTTGAGTACGTTCTCAGCATACATTCATCATAAAAAGTATGTATCTAGTTTTATGTAGCGTTTTGTTTACATCGGGTTAAATTGTTTAAGTCAGTAATTTGTGTGACACATAAATTGTTGTTATGTCTCATTAGTGTGTATCCACAGCGACAATCCTGTAGCTGGGGTACGAGGATTTATTTATTAAAATATTAACCTATCCAGTGTGCCAATTGTAAATGTATATTTGCAATATGCAACACCCAATTTCCATACAAACACAACATCACTTAAAGCACGAAAACAAACGAACATCACCGAGGAGCCACGACGCCGAGGTCTCACCATAATATTGATTTATAGATAAGCTGAGGTCAGCGTACCTGGCGTCGCGGCGCCCGAGCTGTCGCCGTCGCGGCGCGCCGACGTCGGGATCGTCATCGTTCGCTTCGCGCTGCGCGACACGAAGTCCGGCTCGTCCGCTCCTTGGGTCGCTGGTGGAACGAACGGAATGGGATTTATACGTGATGAATCCGCACAAAATTCGTCTGCCAGTAAAGCATCCTGCTTAACAACGGACGACACACTAAAGCGTTAAATAGAAAATCCAGTGAACCCTCGTCTTACTGAGCTTTGTTTCACTTCGAACGCACCGACGTCATCAGCTCGTGGTCCATCCTCCTGAACGAGGGAGGAGGTTATGGTGAACGGTCCCTTCTGTTGGGCTCTGTACGACGGTACTCGCATGATGGTAAGATTCTACACCCGTCCCGCAGGCTACCGTTAACTATCTCAAATCAATCATGATTTTTTTTATGTCAATATCAGACAAACGAAAAGGCCGGTCACACGACTGAGAGTGGACACCGCCGCCCACACTGTTGCAACTCGCCAAGGGCATCACGGACGCGTTGCCGGCCGACATGGAAGCGGTGGACGAGGTTATTATTTTCAATGCGTTTCAGCACTACCGTCGGTGAGCCAGTTCACGAGCGGATGGTGCACGTAGAGTTCTCCTCAGTTACGAGAGACCTGGCGCCCTGCAGTGAGACTCTAATTGGTGGTAAGCTATTTACTGAGTGTATCACAAATTTTTAGACTTTTTATATATTTGTAAATATATGTTATATTTTATTTATATACATATATTTGGAACCGAACGTCAATGTAAGTTACCATCAGGACTTTTACAGCATACTTTTTACATTAAACTTATATAATCGCGGACGTTATATGTTTTAAATGCAATGGATACTCATAATTTGTGTTTTTTTTTACCAATAAAAATAATAAAACACAAACATTTTATAAAAATAATAAGTTATTGTTAAATAGCATACACTCCTCCGGGTACCTGTCGAACATAACCTATGTATATAAAAAAATTGTACACACAGATCGAGTTGAATCCTACCAGAGATAAAAAGTTTTTCACTCACCAGATGGCAGTAATAGGCCAGCCTCCCTGGCCTCGTCGAACTTCTGTTCCAAGAGGGCCAACTTGGGGCCCGCTACCAACTCCTTCTTCTTCAAGTCCTGTCTCAATCTTTCACCTGGAAGAAGATTGGATTAGTCATAAATGTTCACACATACATATATATAGAAACAACCATGACTAGATATAATGATATTATTTATCACATAAACGTCGGCTGGATATCGAACCCGGATCCTGACTGGTCCCAAGCAGCATCGGTAATATCAACTGCTCATATGAAAGAAAGAGAGTCGACACTTTAATATTTTCCTAATTTCCCCTCCGTCTCGCCCCGCGCGCAGCACTCACCGACGTGTCGGTAGACGTCCACCAGCAGCTGGACGGCGGCGTCCCGCACCGACCCGCTGGGGTCCGCCACCAGCGCGGCCAGGCTGGGCACCGCGGCGCGCAGCTGTAGTTCCGCTGCTCCGTGCCTGCGAAGAGACGTTCGCCTTGAGGTCAGATATCAGCAGAAAGTCGACACATTCCGGACTTGGCGTCAATTTTACAGGGTTGTCGCATGATACATCCATCAACCATACGAGCTTGAAGAAACCATATAATTATAAATTCAACATAACTATGGTGATACCCTTGCAAAGTTTCCATCACAGACCTACGGTTGGAAGTGAAAAATATTGGCAATTTTTTTATTGCGTGCCATTTAAGTTATACTTTAATAATAATGCGCTAACCCTGATCACTCGTACCTGAACGTTGTTAGAGATATATTTAGACACCTCCAGTAAACTTGTCCATTGGCCGACTAATGTCAAAAATTTATAATGGTACCTACTGCTAACGCCAACTATCTGTATTTGTACTGTTAGAAGGTACTCACGAGTGTAACAGCGCGGCGATGCAACGCAACGCCTCCTCGCGCGCGTGCGGCGCCTTGTGCTGCAACGCGGGCGTCAGTCGCGCGAGAAGCGCGCGCGGCGCGGCGGCGCGGCTGTCGCCGAGCGCGCACAGGCACGCGCGCGCCGCGACACGAACGCCCTCTTTCGTATCCGCTAGCCTGCCGGGATAAAATTTTATTTTTTCATTAGGACCCTTAATTGTACCACTACTGGGATCGAATAACCTCTCATACGGAGAGGGGTTAAAGACCGTCACACTGGCGGACTTCACGCGCCGTGGAAAACATTCATATATGTATAGAGATTTCCTCACGATATTTCCCATCACTGAATCGCGCTATAATTCATTTTGTAATACGCACATCATTTTCAATGAAAAAAAAAAAGAGGCCCATGCAGGATTCGAATTATAATAGTCCAAATCAATAGCGATTTATTCACTGCTCAATTGTATTACCGTCTCACTGTGCTAGCGCCGTGCGACTTTTACCTGGGACAGAGCGTTAAGAAGCTGTTAAGTACTCTATAATCAATCTATGTATACTGATCAAATGAGTTGATAGTTTGTGAGATATAATTTAACGTATTTCGGTATCAATGTCGAGGGCCAATTAATCAGCGGGTACCACGGCAATGTAACAGCGAAGGATATCCATAAACGGCGAACACCCACCATCAGATATCGACTATTGACACAAAAATAAGCAAACTTCTTCATCATAACATACAATTGTCACAACCGGATTCGATTTTCGGCCCCTTAATGTGAGAGGTAAATGTGTGTGTGTACATGTCCCCGTGACAGGAGAAGGTGGGGGTCGTAGCCCACCATGCGGGCTAAATGCGGATTTGCAACCTTCGCACATATTGAAGAACGTAATATAACGTAACTCTCAGGCACGCAAGTAACCACACGATATTTTCCATCACCGAAACAAATGATTTTTATCACATGCCGAACTTGAGAAAAATGAAAGATTGGATCATGATAAAATATAGGTGCATGTAGGGTTCTTCAATCTCCCGTGCTGAAGGCCGACCTGACGTTCAAGACACAAGCATGCGCAGTGTAGGACGCGTCAGGCCATCCAGATTACAACGAGGCCATTCAAGTGGGCCACTTCGCTAATGGCTCGGAGCCGGCAAGATCCATGTAATACGGGTTCATAATAACAGGGCCGTAACGAGTGTAGGAAACAACGCAGGAAATTACATCATCTCGAGAACATTACGGAGGCCTCGCCCCTCGCCCGAAGCCAGTCATCGATATTAATACGTGGTATTGTTTAGCGGCAGCTACTTATATTCAATGTATATCCAGAATGATTAATAGCGGCCCCTGCTCTCTGACGTGGGCGTTTTTATTATTATCCGTAGAAACATTAATAAATTGACAAGAATTGCAATTGGAAATAACGACCCTCTATCCCAGTCGGTGGGGACCCCACATGCGACGGGCCCGGAGTTCGATTGCGACCGGGGCAGATGTTTGTGACAAATAAATGTTTGTTTTCTAGTCATGTGTGTTTGTGATGTTATAATTGTGTAGGTACGTCCACGTCCATGCCGGGAAACATCAGGAACCTTACTTCGGGGCTCTGAATGTGTGATCGTTTAATTATTTCGTTATCTATCAGTACTATGTTACTTTATCGCCGCATGACATCTTCCATTCACTCGATTTTGGGAAACATTCGAGGCGTAAGAGATATCGGGTACCCTATATTCCCAAGTTTCCCTCCCCGCGGTGCACGTTGCTGAACAGCAGCGGAGGCAACAACACCAGATCCCTCCTATTCGAAGTCACTGGAGCACCCAGTAATACTGACGATACTAGATCTAGGTAAGCTAACAAACATTGCTTGCCAGTGTCACAGATTTAATTAAAAAAGCGACATCCCAATTCTATTTCCATCTCGATTGTTACAGACGTCCGTGGGTGGCAGCGACCGCTAACCATCGCGACAAGCCGTCCGCCCGTTAATCGACCACTGACATATTTCCTTGTACAGCGCACGCAGAGCGTACCAACTACAGTGTTACGTAGACACCCTAACGGTGCACGGCGACAGACCTTTTAAATTCCAAACACCTGCCGTCACACGCGTTGTTTCATCAATGACGATTTGTATGTAAAAGCTTAATCTGGTAGCACCTTTACCGTTATCTTATTTAACGATGCACACCCGACCAAATACGGAAATTTTATGGTCAATCAGCAAACGCCCTCGCTTCGTTTCGGAAAAACTACCTCACGCTTAAATATAGCATCTGCATTGTGCTAGGTTTTTCTATTTCTGTGAATTTTATATACATATATAAATTCGTAACTTTTTTATTTGTGGACTGATTGAAATGAAACGAACTGTAAATTTTAAGTGACGCTTATTGCAATACATTAGTGAAAACCGTAACGAAATCGGCTAAGCCGTTTCTGAGATTTGCGCCGACAAACGCACAGACAAACAAACAAAAATTTTAACATTTATCGTTTTGGGTTCTATTACTGGTTAGTAAAGGCCCCTAGCAGTAGTTATGTTACTTAATGTACAGAAAACGATCGGTAAGAATTTTATTATATGTATAGATTACAAGTATATATTGTCGCACTGCTTAGCTCGGGATCTCATCTCACAATGAGAGAGGTTAATTCCATAGTCTGGTCGGCAGATTGGCTTACATATTTGTCTCTCTGGATGCCTCAAATTGGCCGTTAAACGGCAACCGCAGTAGGTGCGTTGCACCAACTTACCGCCCTCTATTTTGTTACTTCCACCGTGCCGGTGTCAAGTGGTGACATTAAAGACAAAAAATGTCAAATTAGAGAATAGTAAATACTAACCGTGGGTTCCGTTTAAGTCGTGCACAACTGAAAGCCTTGTGTGACGTCATCGCATGGCTTAAACAGACTACAAATAGTGTACGCGATGTCTTCACACTAATATACATATAATACATAATTTGGCTAAGTCTGCATATCGTCTTGAAAAGGTTCAGCGTTCTTTTGTGGGGCTTGGTGTTCGTTTTTACGATAAGGTTCCAAAGTCGATACATGAGTGATTGGAACTTTTAAGCGACGCGTTAAACACAGCTATTATATAAAGGATATATAGTATAGATCAATGTATTAATGACAAGAACGTCTGGAGATAATAATGACGAAACTAGTTTCGTGCAGGTTTCAACTTTTGTAATTACCATGTGTAGTTTAAAAGATGTGCTGAGGAGTTACTTTCGACGTTTCTTCTTCACAATGTTAAAGAACCTTTTCGAAACGTTGGTAGAATAAAAAATGACGCGCATAAGTGTATTTACAGAATATCTGTACGATTAAATGATCCAGATTTTAGAATTAGTGAACCTAACCTCTTTATACTGTGATCACAGCCTATTTTCTTTAAACGCCGGTTCCTACAATATGTGTATCTGTCACAGCCTTTTATGATACATTACAGTAGCCGCTACTTCACTAGTGCCTTTCAATAAACAAAGACGCATAACACTTGTCCCAACGATTGATGTATAGCTTCGAGGTTCTATCACTCACCGAAGACCATAACCACGTTCTTATTACGAACCATTGCATCGACCAACCATTGCATTGGGGGAGGTTGGCCTGAAGTTAACATAAGGTTTAATCTCTAACACAAAAAAAATACAAGAAAAAAAACTGTCTCACCTGTCTATTATGTGTGGCAACACGGTGGGCACGTACTGCCAGAACTCGGGACCCATGCGCTCCGAGAGGGCGGCGAGCACCTCCAGACCATTCTGGGCCACCTGCAACGGACCAACGTGGGCGGTCATCGACGAGCTTCACTTTCCAAACTAGCGCTCATCCTACTTCGGATTTCGGGAACATTCGACTCACTTTCTCTGTACATATAAATGTATGTAAATAAAATGTAAATTCCAATACGCGAAGAGAATACTATGCGGTACCTGCAATGTATTATTTTCAACTTTACCCGTACTTCTGAATATTAAAAAAAAAAAAAAAAACAAGAGAAGATACTCGAATCGTTTGTACTTCTGTCATTTGTGAACCGATTTGGAAAATTCCATTTCTGTTTCAAATGGTATTCTTCCCCTTTGGTCATAGTTAAATTTGAACAAATGAATACTACGCCTAAAGGACAAAAACAGGAGATGAAACAAAAAGAAATCGCCTTCAAATTTGAGTCGCCTTTTTTTTCGTTACAATATTTACTTGTATAGATGTCTTTTTGTTTGTTACCTATTCAGGAGGATTAATAAAAATATTTGGAAATACAATCTTGCTTCATGATTATGGTTAAATTTGGATCATTTAGCGAATATTGGTAGTAATACATCAATAACACACCCCAACACCACGCCCTCGCACCGCACCAGAAAACCTCCGGTTAACGGTTACCGATGACACTCGCAATGCTTTGTCGGTATGGATTTCTATAGTTCCGTGAATTAAAAACATACAAACAGTCGACATTCAATCAACTGTCCTCTCTTAACAGAATATCTATATTGCTTTCATTTATTATTTCGCAGGGATGAACGCATTTCGCGGGATGAAATGTATTCAAGAATATGACCCAAATTATACGTTACAAATATTTCAAGCATCATTAAAATCTATTGTAGTGTGATACGTGTACAGATAGACAAAAACTCCAAAAAATATGTTTAGATCTCTATGACGGTAACAAACCCCACCCACATTAAAAAGGATATTTTTTTTTTATTGAAAATAAAGTTTCGTTCCCGTTGCAACTTTATTACGAGCATAGAAGGAAGCTAGATAAAAAGAACGATCAATTGTTACCTAAAATCGGTCTGGTAGGAAGCTGGAGATTGGGTTTCACGGACATTTGTTGGCATGTAAATGAGTGCTTATGGTTTTTATTTATGTTGTAATCATATTTCTACACAAATACAAGTTACACAGCCTCACGGTGAGACTGCGCTAGCGGGGAGCAACTTTTGACAGTTGACACTCCAGACACGTCATTTGCAATTGTACAGGCTCATCTGTCATTAGTGTCTGTATACGTTTAAAAAACGTATTTTTTTTTATTTTTAATGTCGTAAGCAATTAAACTAAAGTGCAACTATTTTATTCACGTTTCTCAACTATTCTCGTATATAATGAACGTACCCGTAGATTATCGAGAGACTAACACACTATAACTTGACGATAATTAAAAATAATTTAACAGTGAATTTGATATTCGAATATAGAACGACCTCAATACGAATATCCAAACTATTTAAAACGAGAATGAATCGAACGCCAAATCGATTTCAAATCGTTTACGAGCGGCCGAAAATAGTATCCAATGTAGAACAAACAAACGAGATTACAAGCAATCTTTAATCACCTCACACCATCCCCGCTACCACTTATCACTGGTGAAAATCACTAACAGTCAGCCACCAACTAAACTATAAGGTCACAATTCACATAACAATAATATTTCGATGTGAATGTACACATAAAAAGTCGAACGGACGCTGTTACGAACACATATGAACTGACTGACACTCATCTGAGCGCGCTAGATCTCTGAAGACGGGGGACTATTTTAAAAGTGTACGATACTTTTATTTTGGCAACGAGATACCCCACCTGGCTAGGCGACCGTGTCCGGGGAGTGGCTACGCTCCGATTGTTCTAATTCGGAACTTGTCTATACAAATGCGATGCAGAAAACTTCGACAATTGTTAACAATTAATGTGTCGACACGTGCCGTCAAAATGTGCGCATAGTAAAATATCGTCTTATATGAATGTCATCACGTGGTGTTTTTTTTTTTGCTCAAAAAATATGCGTGTGGTTCTCATCAAGCATTTTGCAGCTCAAGAATATCTATCGTTATAATACAAAACTACCCCACCGATGGAATTATCTTATCGCACCATGGGATGGGATATGGCCGTAGCATATACCAATGGTCAAGTAACTCTTATGTTCTCAGATTGCGAGAGAGTGCGAGATTCAAAGCCGTGGCCTTCGCGTGATAGGCCGACGTTCAAACCATCAACATAATAAAATTCTCACTCAAGTTTTCTGCACATGAGGGATATATGAGAAAAGCTATTATGAGGGGACTTTATTAATGCACTAATGTAAGAAACGGGTTAACCGATTTCATCATGGTTTTCACTAATGTATTGCAGTAAGCATCATTTAAAATTAGTTTCGTTTTAATCCATCCATAAATAAAAAAGTTATTTATACATATAATAAAATTCTAACCGATTGCTTTCTATACATGAAGCATATATGAGAAAACTACTATTTGAGGACTTTATTAACGCGCTAATTTCAATCCATCCAAAAAAAAGTTATAAATTAATTATATTTCTAACTCACAGAACGAGAAAAACCCACTTCTAAAACAACGCAGGTGCTATTTCTAAGCGTAAAGCGGACTTTTCCTGAAGCGAAGCGAGGGCGGTTCACTAGACTCTAATATATCTCAAGTTCTATTCAAAGTCATTTACAGGCGTACCGCAGCCATTCGCCAATTAAATCTAATGCTTTACTTAGTCATTTACAGGCGTACCGCAGCCATTCGACAATTAAATCTAACGCTTTATTTATACAAGGTTTCCTAACGCCAGGAACAGCTAAGTGAAATTGCCGGTGAGCCGTTACACACAGAAGATCTTTCGTCAGGCCACCTAACTGTATTTATTCATTGAAAATCTTTTTGAATACACTGAACTCTAGGATAAGTAACGTGTATTCCCACCCACTGAACCAGCATCGAAAACTAACACGAACGCAAATTATATCGCACGCCGCATCGTGTCGCCCAACTTTCAGAATAGCGGCCGCGAGCGATGGGCCGTAACGGGCGGGTAATCGCGTAAGAATCAGACTGTGTATGATACATCTGTGCTCGCTTCACCGAGCTGCAATAACCTTATACATTCGCTGATCCCCGGTGCTCACCGACACACCAGTGCAGGGTTATTAAGCTTACATTTACACAACAATAAATTGTATAAACACAAGTACAACAAACGATGCAAGGTAATGACAACCAAAGTCATAGGTTCAATTTTGATATTATATTATTAAACGGGATTCTTCCGTATTGGTGGCTCTCCGACACTGCGAACACAACTGCGTGAAAACATTCCATGGTCGATCCTAAAAAAGTGGTCCCCAGACAGGTAAAGCCGTCTAGAGAGAAAGTACCGTCGGATCGAACTGGGTGGTAACTACGCAGGCCAGCGATTCCCAACAGTTCGTCATAGCTCCTACGTTTTACTACAGGGGAGGGTAGTTTTAGCACAACGATCTAGCGAGGCGGTTGATTCTATAGCAGTGTTTCCCAAAGTATACATTTTCAGGTGTATCGCGAAATTGATATTTTGTAGGTGCTAAAATTATAAAATTATTTGCCTGTTCGACGAAACCGTTACTGTGTTTTCCCATTCACTAATTTTGTTAACTTAGATTTCATGCTATGGATGAAAACTAAATCATATTAAAACTAAATACCATAAGCAAGTTCGATATGGGACTTTTATAAGTTACTAGCGGCCCGCCCCGGCTTTGCACGGGTGTACTTTATCAATAGTTTCCGCAGCGTATGCGATTAAAGAAATTTTTAAGCAAAATTTTTTACACCTTGGTTCACGTTACTGAAGTTTTAGCAAGGATCCCTTATTTTTCTATTAATAAATATAGCCTATATTACTGAGGGATAATGTAGCATTCTAATGGTGAAAGAATTTTTAAAATCGGTTCAGTAGTTTTTGAGTCTATTCGTTACAAACATACAAAAATACAAACCTTTCCTCTTTATATTATTAGTATAGATTATGTTCAACATCTTAGTCTTCATTATCACTTCTCATCAGGTGGGATTGTTGTCAAGTATTGACTTAGTTTTTGTGAAGAAAAAGTTGAATCGAAAGGTGACATGTTAAATTATTAAATATAAATCGTAACTATTACGTGGACATAGTGTAACATATGCATTTATTATAATCTTCTGTATGTGTTGTAACAGCACACAATAAAATATATATTATAAGCAATACCCCCGTTCAAAGGATAAAACACTTGACCGAGTAAAGCTATAAAAGGAGGGTAGGTGGACTTGCTCATTCGCTTTCTTGGCAGTGCCCGGTGAGGACGGTTCGAATAAGTCGGTACACGTCGGCTGTCCCATTTCAAAACCTGTAACGAAATATAATTCGTTACATAATAATTTTTTTTTTCTCTTTTTTTTCTAATTAATTGCTCAACACACACGGCAGTTACAGTCTTTCGTCGATGTAGACGTTTAGAGCAACGCTCGGGGGGGTTACCGCGCGGGGCGAGGGGATGTGACTCGACCTGCGCCCGAGCATTACTGAGGTAGGACGGCAGTCGCTCCTAGGCGAGTCCACGTCTCTGCGCATCATAAATTTAAATTTACGAAAGGATATTCCAATTTCTGTTTTGTGTAAATCTCAGAATTTAATTGTTGTGTGCTCGTCGAGTTCCCGATCTAGGGAATGTCGTTTCTACTGGGTGTTACCAGTAGACAACACCTTGAAGCTGGCCACTGCTTCTCCGCTGCGCGCTGTAGTGCCGGGGAACCATCCACTCGTCTACACCGTGCTGTGCAACGCCTAACTACATCTCCGTATTCTCGGGGCCGTCTACCACCTCCCGGCTGTGTTCACCAGGAGAGTATTACGTTGCGGAGTGGAAACAGAAAGGCCGTACACCCACGACCTCATACTCATTTTATGTGCCGCGCTGAGCTGGCAAATAAATAGTGATTGTTATCATTGCCTATGGTTTCTTTCTGCACCCTGGTGGCTATTAGAAGCTTAAAATATTATATATAGCCACCATATATTAAAATATTGTTAGTACTACGTTTTCATTATTTAGTATTTTATAAAACCAAGAGCTATTTTTTTTACCTAAAATGAATACTTTTCATAGGCTGACCTTTTTCACGTTTATGCGCTCTCCTGTAAAATTTCGCTTTAAGTCCTTACTAGGTTTTGAAATGGGGCAGCCGACGTGAGCCGTTTTTGATATCCCGTAATTGAGAAACTAATCAGTTTGTTTAATATTCTGATTTTCGTGAACTGAATCTAGGCTAGGTTATTTTGCCGTTTTTTTAATGAATTTCGCTTTATTACGCTAAAAGACTGTTTTGATTCATTGCGGTTAAAAGTGACTAACATAGATGGTAACGCTGAAGCCATAATAGCATACGAAGGACAGCGTGCTGCTCAATTATATTCCATTATTTAAGATTTTCAATCAAAATGCAAGTTCCATTCAATTCAACAATCCTTGATTCATTCATTAGTACTTTCAACGAGAAAATGTTGCAGAAGATGAATTTTACACGGTCAGTTACGATAGGTCAGACAACTTTGGGAACAATTGTTCACGTGGGATGCACATTTTTCACCGGATTTATGATACCGCAAATTCGGGATTCACATATGTAATTACACTACAAGAATGCTACGCTCGCAACATACATCTAGTTGGCATCGTCAAGAAAATCAACGTGCAACTAGGGTTTCGGTGAATCCTCCAAACATGCGAGACAAATATCACGCAGTGGTCCTAAAATTGGATCGGTGTCGCAGCCGACATGATTCATTTGGACTGTCGAAGTGAGCTCACGCGGAGTTGTCGTTCACTGCACCAGTAAGCGGCGCCGAGTCCGGGTTCAGGGTAGGGTTGCCAACGCACAGTGCCGATGACGGACGATTAAAAAATCCCTCTATCATTAAGTAACGTATGCTTATATATTAAGCCAATGGATCTCTAATGCAATCGGTGTTAATTATTTTAGAAAGTATAAATTTCTAAAAACAAATATACAGAATCAAAAGGAAGACAGAAATCAAGCTTGAAGGAAAGAAGTAAAACACCAGGAACAAAAAAGAAAGTTCTGTGTTGAATATATATATAGCAGACGAACGGACAGACAAGCCACCGGATCGTAAGTGGATACCGCCGCCTATGAACATTAGTAATACCAAAGGCATTATTGATGCGGGTGTCGGGCAAGAAATATGAGGATAGGAACATAGGATATTAAGCAAGCTGTGTAACATAACGCAATGAAACTAGGAATCGATATAATTACAAATTACCGAATTAAACATTAGTTACGTGTCAATTCAATTACATTTCACTATTAATTATTAGTCCTGCAACATAAAACGTCTTGACGTCACATTTGCGATCGGCATTGTGACCTTCTGACGGTAAAGTTCACACTCGGAATCTGGTGTGTGCAGGCACGCCCTCTGATATTCTGTGCATTCCGAACACTGATCACGATGCGTATATGATAAGAAAAACAAGGGCTAAGCAACTAATGATATCCGTTGGAAATCACCTACATTACGATTAAAAAAAAATAGAATCGGTGTTGCAAACGTTGCTGCAGAGAAACCGGGACATAAAGCGGCGGAGGGTGCATTCGATTAATTCGCCTACTTTGGCTCAATTAGCCTCAGTAGTACTCACCTTAAAATTACCAGCATTTAGCCAAGTTACTAGCGCGTCGACCAACGGCGCGGCGATCTCGTGCGGCACGTCATCTCGACGCACCAGTTGGCCGAGCCGCTCGCCGAGCTGCTGGCGCAGCCGCGGGTCCGGTCGGAGCAGCAGCGGCAACGCCGCTTCCAACGTCGCCGGTTGGGGGTAGTGCGCCATCTGATGAGGGTGGACGCACTTTATACGAGATTCCATAGTCTAGTCGGTTCAATCGCATGGACCCTGCAGGGGACGGAACGCGTTCCCAGTTCTCTTACGCGTAAAATCTAAGCGTATTGTTATAACTATTAATTTCTCAAATATTATTTTGTATTATTTATTTATGGATTACCAACATAAAAGCAGATGACAAAAATTTGAAAAATTACAATGGATAGGGACATTATTTAACTGTTCTTACGCTTATAGATAACCACAGCATATGTGTTACAAATGTTATACAGAAATTTAATAATAATAAATAATATTCTAAGATTAAATAATTATACTAGGAGACCATTTATATAATTCTAAGTTGTAGGCACACGTCACACTTCATAAGTTTTGAGTTTGAAATTGGCGAATCTATCGAAATGGATATCAAGGTCTGACACCCTATTTGCATAGTCATTATACAGGCGAGATATGCGTACCACAGGTGAGTTTTGTCCTAGAATAGTTTTACAATGCTTAGTATTAAATAAATTGCATGGATGTCGACATATCTTTAAAGCATTAACTTGGAACTTTAAAGCTGATTTTTTTTCAAAAGCGATGGACAGTCAATGAAGCCTTGAATGAAGCTTATGGAATAAAAGCAACTCTAGTTGAGATCGGCTTGAGGATAATTGTTACGGTGGAAGTGTTCTACCCCATCACTGTATGTTACGATCCTTTTATCCGATATGTTAAACTGCGAATTAATTTCCATTGTATCCTTTCTAATATGTCTATGTGCACCTTGTAAGTCGGATTCCAAACTGTGCTGCAACATTCAAGCTTGCCCCTCACATAGCGGTTGTCTAACTTTATTATAGTACTTGGTTTTTTAAAGCCAAAATAAAATTATGTGACAACCCTGCCCGATACAACTCTGCGTCGAGACAATGCGAGATGTTTCTCCGACATTGAAGGCAATGAACCACTAGTGCCTTCGTGCACTGCCGCTGCAGACTAAAGTAGTAATGTTCAAACTCACCTCTCACCACTGTCCAATCTCGTGTGTAATCGTCGAACGATCTTCTAGATTCACGTCACAAAGTCTCCGAATCCATGTAACTGTCATTGCACACGCTAGGCGGCGCCACTGTATCACATTTATGGAACCACTATTCTATTCACATGTCGGATAGGTGGTAACTTCTGAAGGAGAAAACGTGAGTGATTACTACGAACTCGTGTTAATGTTTTACTAAGGAGACACTAGATTAATGCAATGATTACTGAATTGAACTGATTACTGAAAGAATCCAAACAGTTGTATTTTAGTGTTTTTGTCTGTCTGCCTGTATGTTACATTATGTTTTGAAAATCGTTGAACAAGTTTTACTGTAACTAATCATAAATACAGCAGACAATTCATCCGCAAGAGTTTCGCTTCGCCAAACATAATATTGTTTATAAATTATAACCGAATCAATACATTGCGCTATTAATTTCTGTCAAGCGCTTCACATCCATGCCATTTTATTTTGTTTTGTGTCGTTTTTTAGAATTGTTTAAATTGCAACCATTTTTGCCAACAGGCGACAAACGAGCACAGGCCATGATAATTGGTACCGCCGCACAACCTCCGACGCCAATTGTGATGGTAGCGAGCGACCAGCTTATCAGTTTCCGCCGCTACAACTGCACCGCGCAACTTTTTACGGTCGATTCTATGAGGGTGATAGCTAATTGGGTAACTAAACAATCCACCATCACGCACTGCTACCATCAGAGATGATTTGGCTGGCATGGAGCCCAGCGAACTCCAAAAGCAGTCCCTCTTGGTCATTTGGCACTTTTGTCATTTTGCTCGGTCTCATGGATGGGGGCCACCCCCATGATGTCCCATAAGTAAATATATATCCTATGACCCCTTATGTCCCATAACCAAATAAATCTACTATTACAATGACTACAAACTACCATATTAAAATAAAAATCATTATTCATTTATCTCCTAACACATCTTCAACGTCGAGTTGTATCTGTGAACCAAATGAAATCGGAAATGGGAATATGACACAAAATGTCCTAGATATTGATTCGTAACACGAGTAGGAATTATGTCAAGTCACAACTGATGTGTTCAGTGGCCGTCACGTTGTGTGGTGACTGACGGACGGAGAAAATTAGCAAGCAAAAAGATTTGGCCTTTATCAACAACAGAGCCCACCCACACCCAAATATATTCGATGTACTGATTCGGCCCTATTGTATTTCTATGATCTATATTTTCTATATTTGTACATATTAATATTATAAAGAGAGTGGGAATTCAGTTAATTTATGTTTATGAGGAAGGTAATCTTCAGAACCACTGCACTTATTAAGTCTTTTACCGTTTCAAAGGTATATTACTCCAGACGGACAAAAGCTGTATATCAAGGGTATGTGTATAATAACTAATTGTTAATCCCGAACGAGGTCGGGGCGGACCGCTAGTAATATTAAGAAAAGATTTCGTGAGTTTGTGTGTATGTCAAAAGGCTAATATATCCGAAACCACGTCATCTACACTCGCGTGCATCCGAATCGACTCACCTCTACAAAATGCATAAATGGTGTAATATATTTTTTAAGAATAAAGAAAATATAGGTATATATATATTTTTTGAAAGCTTATTTCATAGGCTTTAAAATGATACCATAATCTCAAGAATCTGAGCAATATTTTCGAATTTATTCGAATTCAATTCACAAGGTAACAAAAATGTAATTAGTGAAAAAAACAAAGGATAATTAAAATTAAATGAAAACAAAAAGTTATGATAAAATTATTAAATCAATAATTAGTGGTTGCCCCCCCTAGCCTTAATAACAGCTTTAAGACGGTTCCCCATCCACCTGATAACCCTTACTACCAGATCTTGAGGGAAAGCCTCCCACTCCTCTTCGAGCACTGTCTTTAGCTCTACAATGTCTGCAGGCGCTGGATTTCTGGTCCGCACTCTGCGTTTTAGCTCGTCCCATATGTGTTCAATAGGATTGAGATCAGGGCTGAGTGGCGGCCAGTCTATGGTCTCAATACGAACTTCGTCCAGTAACTGACGTGTGAATCGTTCTGTGTGCCAGCGGGCATTATCGTGCATAAGAAGGAAGCCATCTCCTATGAAGCGTTCATAGGGAAAGACGTGTTCAAGGAGAACGTCTTCCACATATCGGTCTGCAGTCAGACCGCCTCCTCGGCCTCCACTAGGGATGAAAACAAGAGCTGTTTTTCCTTCGACAGAAATGCCCGCCCACATCATACACGAACCACCGCCATAGGACACTGTTTCGGCGAAACAACATTGCGAAAATCGCTCGCCTGGACGCCGGTAGACTCGAGCTCTCCTGTCGCTGCCATGCAGGCACACTCTGCACTCGTCAGTGAACAGGACCGATCGTCATTGTTCAGCCGTCCAACAGATGAGTTCGCGAGCAAATGCAAGGCGAGCTTGTCGGTGGGCTGTAGTCAATTTGGGGCCTCTGGCAGGTCGTTTTGGAGTCAGGTTGGCATCTTTTAGCCGTCTTCTAACTGTCCATTGACTGACAGCGACTCCACGAACCTCTCTCAGCCGCTGCTGTACAGCAACACCGGTGAGATGGCGATTTCTGAGACTTGTAGAGACGATAAAACGGTCGTCTCTCTCAGAAGTACGCCGCCGCCGACTGTTATCTGGCCTCCTAGAGTAAGAATTTGTCTCTTGGAACCTTCTGTATACCCTGGATACAGCAGATTGGCTCAGATTTAGTCGACGAGCGACTTCTCGCTGGCTAAAGCCCTGTTGTACCAAAAGGACAACTTGGGCGACTTCTTCTGGTCTTGTATCCATAGTGGCGGCAAACTGGTAATCGTATCTTGCGGAAATGAGTTCAGGTCAACTTCTGATAAGCGACTGATAAGGGTGCGTTGCTTAAGGAGGTTTATATAGGGGGTGGCACAGCGCAACTCGTTAGTACTGCAAGCAGTAAATTTTACGCAATTACGTTCATGCCACGATATTTTACAAAGTGGTGATTGGATAAAAATGATAAATATGTTAATTTAAAGATAAAAGAATAGGCTTTAATAAAAAAATACCATTTATAAACTTTTTTTATTTTTGTTTAAATAAAAACACACTGTTTGTCTATTTTGTATGGGTGAGTCGATTCGGTTGCACGCGAGTGTATTTTATCTCTATATCTTGTTTTACCTTTGAAAGGCACTTTATTGCAGATGAACCTAGGGATATATAGTATAAGACGAACTCTCCGTCTCTTTGTCTGAATGCGATAATTTCAAAAACTACGACACGAGTTTTCATACGGTTGTTAACAGATAGACTTTAAGAGATAGGCTTAGGTTACATGACATCAGGAACACTTAACAATCGCCTGTGAAAGATACTAATAGTAAACATAAGGATTAAGTATAACATTCGAAGCGTTGCAAAATCATGTTCCTAGTGATATTTCTTCATTCGCTGCTATTTAATTGCAACGTGGGCATCACATACCTAGATAATTGCTTTGGCTCTTCGTATTAAGAATCTAAATGGCTAATTAGTTACAAATAGTTTATAACGTGAGATATCTCGACTTCCGAGTTGTAACGAGCTGCGTGTTTCATTATAAACATGTTTTATTATAAACATCGTTGTAGTACTCTGTCTAATTGACTTGCTTAGGGGCGTACTGAAAAACAGCAACTTCGCTGAGTGCGACGCATTTTGGTCTTAATTTACTGGATACTGTAATTTCTAATACTGCATACATTCACCTTTTTTTGTATTAATACCGCATTGTTGCAGTATTTTGTAATTTATACAAATATATTTTTTTCTTTTTTTCCTTCTTTATTTTTCTGTTCATCACTGGCGGACATCGGGAGTAAATCCCCAGTGAGGTACAACGTAACCTTTATTTCCGATGTCCGTTGTGGATGAAAATTGATTAAATAGTGGATGAAGATTGAAACATACTTATCTAAATTAGGATAACAGGAAGAAAACCTATTTATTACTATGAAATTGTAACGAGCCGAATCTGCACTAAAATAATTTTTGGACATGTAAATGTAGATACATTTGTTTGTCTGTCTGTCTCTCTGACCACGCATCGCAATAAAGCCACTGAACTGGTCTATCTGACACTTGGCACTTTAATAGCTTTATCATAGGTCATAATCTGGTATACTTTTAAGTAGGGTAGCGTATAAATGTAAGTTGGATATTCTATTAGGAGGGTAGTAGGCAAATAAAACTTAAACGGCCTGGTTGCACCTATTACAATAAATCAATAGTATCTAAACTTATGGCGTCGCTTTTCTGAAGGGAAGTCAGGACGGGTGAGTACTAGTAGGAGCGCTAGTAGGTACTCATATATACAGTAAAAAAGTATTATACGGTAGTATATTTCATTGCCTGCATACAGCTACAGCACATTTCAAGAACACGGATACATGAGTGGACGGAGTCTGCATTTGTTTAGATTTAGAAAAAAATCTTGAGAACGTCAAGCGAAATTATTGGCCTACTAAATGCAGGCTTGCTTTTAGTAGCTATTAGTAAATAATAAGAATAGTACACTGGTAGTCGCCCACTTCTCTGGATTCAAAGACTGATTTTCCTTTACAGTTTTTCATACAGTAAAAAATTTCCGTCAAAAATTCAATGAACAAATTGTAACATAATTTAAAGTGTATTTCAATAACAATTAATTATGGATAACATCGAAATGACGAATGACGAAATAATATTCATCTACTTAAAGCTTCCACTGCTGCATGGAACTACTAGTCAGATTTATTTGAAGCGTCCCATATTCTACTCGCGAGCACGTTCTGACAATATACTGTCAAGTGTACTCGGATCTATTACATTACATTTACCATTAGAAAGAATTCCTTCTTCACACCTCTACACAAGGGGCGCAATTAAAAAACGTGAAAAGTAATTGCAAACGGATACGGATACGGACAAAGAAAACAACAAAATTAAATAAATACAAAAAAGAAATTAAACAACAAAAGTAAAGTACGTGAGGAATGAAAGCCAAATTGTAAAATCGCATGAACGGGGCGAGACCCTCTCGCCTTGACAATGAGGTCAGGTCAGATTATCGCATGGAGTTGATAGCATTGCCTTCGCGCTGGACGCGTGACATCACCTTGCAGACTACATACTCGTTATGTACGGTAACTCAGTGGTCGAGTACGGCACGTGAGCAAGGTCAAAGGTTCAAGTATACGCTATGGACATACAACAGATAATATATGTGTATAACACACGTATAACATGTGTGTATAACAGTAAAAGTGTAAAGAAATTACCTTTTTACTTTCTATATATTCGTTTCACTTGCATTTATATTTCAATTACCATCTACTTCCAGATGTCCGAATTATTTGAAATTATACTCTCATTACATACCAATGACAACACAATGCTTCCATAATGTGAGCTGGTGGTCTCACTAAGATCATTCTGTCACGTTCACTAGAACCGTAAGCGCGGTTTACCAGTCACATGGTAGATGTCGCTAGTTTCGTGTTTACATATTTTTTTTATTATTATTATTTTTAATTGACATACGAGTCTATACTAATATTATAAAAAGTGCGTGAGAATTTTGTGAGGTTGTGTGTATTCAGAGGTCAATTTTCGGAACCACAGCATATACTTAAAAATATTTTATCATACATACATTATTACATACATTATATGGACCTAGTATATTTATATAATTGATAAATGAAGTCAGGGCGGGCCACTACTACAGATAAAAAATGGTCCTGTCTCAAACAGACAAGCCTCATATACTAAGCAGCTACTGTATTAGGCACCAAAGAACCACAAGTAGCCAAGAACCATGAATAATTTTGTCTATCGCACAAGTATTGACATTTTCCATACAATGTGCTGTTAGTTGGTAAAACACAAACCAATTATTAATTAATTAATCATAGTGGCATAACGTGTCACTTAGTAAGTGTTTGGACAGACTAGTTGATGAGTTTGTTTTTGAAAGAGTTTGCAGGGGTGGCATATTATATTGTGTTCCATTAACTTTCTCCCGTAGTACAAAACATTGCATACAATATTTATATTTGATTTCTGGATTGTTTTGATGGTCTAATGATTATAGTTATGGCAAATAATCCTACTGATCTTAAGTGCGCCACAAAGTTATAAAAAAAGAGAAAGGGTTGCATAATGTGAAGACAGGTCTTAAAAGACACACTAGATGTCTTGATTATATTATAGAAAATTAATATTTTCATAATTTGATCAGGTATTTAAGAGATAGGTGCTTGCTATTGTCTTATCGGTGTTTGTGATGCCTTATTTATGTATTTGTGTGTATGTGTTTGTATTAAGTTTAGATATTTAAGATCATTTATTATTGTTTAATCACTATTTTAATGTCCAATGTCATATGATGAACTTTGTTATGTAATTATCACAAGGTGAAATTTGTAAATGTTGTATATATAGATATACATTGTCATTGAGGAGACGTCATAGTGATCTCAGAAGAAAGTTTGTTCAATGTGACATGTTACTAATTTCCCACAGTTTGAACAATGCTTGTCCAAGTTCACCGATGAGATCCGTGTGAAAAGTTTAAAACAAAAACCAATTACTGCTCGATGTTCCAATTTACAACTCGTATAATTATAATTTAAAAAAGATATAATACTTCAGCAACATTGTTGCATATTTATTTTATGTTTTATATTAAGGTAAATGTTTTAAATAAGGTAGATACAGTAATTGATATTAAATGCATAAATGAATGTACAAATGGATTACTACATTAGGTATTGCAGATATTTTGTGTTTCCTAGTGAAATTTTAGGATTTGTATGCATGTGTTTTTGATTAACATTCAGTGTGTCTGTTTTCATAATACTACATTCAATATGTTATAATATTTAATTTTATATATTATAAGTTTACCTGGTAACTATAACAGGAACTTCTGTTTATTTTTATGTGATTATGTTAGTTTTTAAAAATAACAATTCCATTGGTTTTGGAGCCTCAGAAGGGTGGGTGGGACAATAAGGTCCTTTGATTAGGTACTTAGATCAAATTATCACAAAGATTTATTTTCATATCATGTTATTTTCTGTATAAGTTAAGTTTCGCCATGGACTTTCTAAAACCCCGAAACAGCTGCAGTACCAAAGTTACAAATCTCCCAAATTACACTTATCAGAAATAAGATATTGGTCACAGATACCAGTTGGTATACATGACAATATATTACTTCCATATGAATATAAAGATATAACAAACATTTGTCTTATTTGGTTATTTGGAGGGAAATCTTGATACAGGAAATCAACATCTTATCTTTCAAATAACGAAACCAAATTTTGTTATGTTTGTTTGTTTTTGTCACATTTGTCCATTAAACAATTATATTTGCGAATATAATAGTGACCTATCATTATCATAATCTAAAAACACCTGATAATACAAAAGAATTTATAACAATTTCGGTGTCGGCATCGATAAGATACCGTCACACGTGCTTTTCGTGTAAGGATGTTACAAGTTTGTAATAAATTAATGTTTGGAATAGTAAGAAAAAAAGGGGTGGACACACAAGTTCCTTTTTTTTTACTAACAGTCGAGCAGATGGACTACGTGATAGTAAATAATCACCAACACTTGTGCACATCTGAACCACCAGAGGCTTCATTCACCAATGCTCAGCTAACAAGACATAGGGACATCTATATCAACCAAGGCAGTTAATATAACTACTGCCTTCTTCCATAGGTTCCAGCAGGCAACGCATTGATAACCTCTTTGTTACGTACATAGGTAAAGGTGGTACATACTTTCAGGTGGTCCATCAGTTTGTTGGTCTGGTACCAACATTTAAAATAAAACACATTAAAGATATTTCCATTGTTCTTTTGAAGAAGGTAGATATCTAACCAAGCACGTAAAATACTCAGATCTGGGCGGTACAAAGTCCAGTATGTCTCCAAAAAAAGGGAACTTCATTTTATTTGCCTCATAGACTAATCATCAGGACGCAGTAAACATTCTTTAGTGTTTGATGAAAAAAAATGGATAACAGAACATTACTTAAAGATTATAGTTGAGCTGTGATGTTGTTAACCTTGCCTGCCAATTTTGGACTCCTCGGATTTGCTTCTTGGGATGACAAGATAGACAAAAGTTTATTCTTAGGTTGTGATTGTTTATTATGATTCATTTAGATGCCTAAGCTAAATACAACACAAGGAAATGTAATGTAGGAAATACAACACAAGGAAATGTAATGCAGGATTTGTGTCTGAGTGTTTGTTTCTATTAAACATTATAACTTTGAATTTCTAAGAGTTTTACCAAGATTATCATCCCTAAATGTGCTTTGGGCTGTAGTCGCCTCTCCTGTTGAAATGGTTGAAGGCTATAATAATTTTTACAATCAACTTTTTTATGTCATTTTCAAGTCTTGCTAAAGAGTAAGTTGAAACTCACATAATGAATTTAGATATAACATTTCAATATTTAAAAGTATTTACAATAACTGCTTTATATACATATTTTATAAAATGTCATTTCATATTAGTGTATTTTAATTTACAAAATGGGTCAAAGGTGTTTAGTTAACTTGTGTATTACAACGCAACATCTATTTAAAGCAATCTAGTCTAAAACATTATCACACAACAACCATTAAAGTATCACAATTTAAAGGTTAATTAAGTGTGCTCATAGAGAAAGTTAATAGGTACTGCCTAGTTTCTAAGTCGAGGTCAAAATACTTTGCATGGCTTTTCTAAACATATAGCAATTTTATTAGTACATCAAAGTTGATAAAGATTTCTATTGTTTTAATCTATATAAATATAAGAAAGAGAGTGTGAATTTAGTAAGTTTATGTACATGTAGTAGGTAATCTCTAGAACCACCTATCATAAAAAATATTTTATCATTTGAAAGGTACGTTATTCCAGATGGACATGGGCTTGATATAAAGCATGTATGTGTATAATAATTAATTATTTAACCAGAACAAAGTCATCCTGGACTGTAGTAAATAATAAATATGTTTACAGTGCATATATTTTATTAGTTTCACACAATGTATTGTGCATCCCTAGAAGACTACT
Organism: Megathymus violae; assembly: GCA_003671415.1. Lineage (NCBI taxonomy): Eukaryota > Metazoa > Arthropoda > Insecta > Lepidoptera > Hesperiidae > Megathymus > Megathymus violae. The sequence continues at coordinate 1,105,607 of PDGT01000020.1, read as the reverse complement.
AGCTGAACTAGGGTCTGGGTTTGAATCTTGCAAATGGAAAAGGAAAACATGTGGAAACCTATACACCTGCAAATTCAAAGGAGTGAAGTTTGACAATCAGCACTCAGTAACAAGTACCCTAACCTCTCAATTTCACATGTGATCAGAGATCAACAGTGCCACAGGTGTGGTGAGTGCTGCTGATACACACATGACATTACACATATGAGCGTACACAATTGGACAACACTAAAAACCATGTGCTTTTTGCTTATGCTTCAATGTGGAAATGAACATAACAGGTAATAATAAGAAAATAGTATTTTTCTAAGTAACAACTCATTAAGGAGCAGACAGGCCTGTCTGGCCGCATGATAAGCAGGCACCTTTATTGTTGCATGTCTGCAATATCAGGGGTGTTACTATTAAGTTGGCAGCCAAGGAAAAAGCAGGGAAACCATTTGTACACTGGCTCTCCAACATTGTAACCAAGCAAGCTGAAAACATTTCGAGGTTGATTCTAGGAGAAATAGCTAGCTAAAGCAATTTATCCAACCACAAGTAGGGTCAGGTACCATTCTATCTTAAACATAAGGGTGATGTGTATTTATTATAATTAATTTCATTAGTTGATAAAATTTTAAGTTTTTTGTTTCATACTATTTAAAGTGAGATATAATTGTTACTGCTAAAGAATTTGATAATAATTTGCTTAAAATTACCTTTTTAAGGGATCTCTGAACTGTTTGCTGTTTAATTTCAACGAATAAGCTAAGGATTGAGTCACAAAAAATGTATTTTTAGATCGGGTTAAAGGACGTTCGCAAAGTTTTAGCATCATTTGAAAGCGAAAATGGAATAGGTCCATCATAGGGAGGTTACCCACAAGGGGTGACCGTAACCTCCACTCGTGCAGATCCCCTATCACAACATACAATAATACCTTGTTTACGTACGTACATGCGACATGATGTCATCGAATAGTTAAGGACAAATTGAGGATGTGAAGATACCTACGTTAAAGTTCGACGTAAATAATTAGAAACTGCGCTCGTTTAACTGATAAATGCTCTACCATTGCAGTATTCTAGAGAGCTACCGAGAGACTGCCAAGTTTTTTCTCAGCAAGTTTAGACACGACAGCTTAGCATAGCAAAACCAATCTGTCATTCATCTCAGCATTCGCCATGAATAATTGCAGACGTTAACATCGGAAACATAATAAATAAAAGTATTTGTAACATTTTCTTGGTTTCCCCACCTGATTACCAATCAGCACCGTTATTAACCACAGCCTTTGTGATCCAAATGCAAAAATAAAAATCACTAACACTTCCTTCTTAGGATACCACCTATCCAAAGACACTTAGATCTCAGTCACTTAACGAAAACACTGGCAATTTAGATTTACAACTAAATTGTTCAAAAACACCGTCAACAATTTTATTTTGAGTTTTCTTCGCGGACAAAATCTCAACGTTTCAAAATCACTCCGAAAATATTCTGGGATCGCGCATGCCCAACAAAAATTTACATCACGTGACCTGTCATGGCGTCGCGACGTACTTTTTTTTGCAGTTTTCCAGATAAGGCAAGGCAATGTGTCATTCAGCCTACTGTTTGTATGTTAATTTTTCTAAACAAAGAACATGTGTAATTATCTATAAATAATAAAAGCAAATTACATAATACTGGATGAAAAATGCGAATTCTGGTAATTGTATTTTAAGTTTAGTGATAAGTTAATGGCCTAAATGTAATGAGTAAGAGCAGTTTCGTTTATTTTGCAATGTCGTTATTAAAATTTAATTGTAATAAAAAGAAGAATACTTATCAAATACATCTGTCAACTAGACGACAATAGTATAATATGAGTTGACAATACGCTGACATAGAATTATAAAATTTTAGGAAAAAATTTCTTGCCATAAAATTTGAGCGTGAAATGTAAGTACACATTTATTTTTAGTTATCTATTTAGAGCAATATTACATCTTTGTTTTAAAAGTAACTGAACTTAACAATTGCAACAAGTTAATTATTGCAAGGATTTTTATAATCGTAATTCTTTGGGTAATCTTTTCCCTATGTATAACTTATTTTATGAATGAAGTAACAACCATTAGATAATTCCAGCAAATGAATAACAGATGTCACTGTATTTGGAAATAAAGGTTATATTTTTTGTGTAGTTAACTTACATATGAACAAAAACTTTTATCCTTTCGTGCTTAAAAATGTTGTTCTTGATGTATATAGTGACATACTATTATTACGAATACATAATATATTTTTTATATTCTCTTCTATCTTTGTGATTTCAACAGATGGCTAATAGATGGCGTCGCAACCTACAAAAGTCTAAGTGTACTAAATATTTACGAATTGATTACCATCGATGTTCTTGTAAATGAATAGATAAGGCCGTGCCAACATAAGTTTTCAGTTAGTTAATTTATCTACTAAATAATAAGTGCCATCATATTACTCATAAACTACCATAGAAAATAAATGAAGTACTTTTTTTAATAAGTTGCTTGTAATGCGGACTTGTCCGGTTAGTCAATTGGCATACATAAATTATATTATTTATTTAAAATTCTAAAAATATTAGTAGAACAAGTGAAACTAGTATTTGTTATATTTACCAAAAAAAGATATTCCTTTTTTTGTCACTTTTTATCAGAATTGGTGCACTTTTTAATTAAACATCTCGGCATTTTGGTAATGCAAAACGACATCACCTTACGATTACAATTGACGGTATCGTACGAAGTCAATACCACTGTGGTCAATACGTTTGAGTTAGGGGCGCGTTGGTTGTTTTTAATTCTTTTGCCGCCAATAAAATAGTCCATTTTGTTTATCGTAAGACCTGGTTCAAACGTAGCAATAAAATATAATAAGTCTATGCTAATTACCTATTTTTCATAACATAGTAATAACGAAATAAAATGTAACATGTAATTTTTTAGTTATGTCGTTAATGTATCAGATAAGCTATCAATGTATGATATGTCATTTTCAACCGAAATAAACTTTGAATCAAATAACGCAACATGAAATATTTTTTTTGCCAATCTCAGTTTGTGTGAGGTTGATGGAATGTAGTTCGTACGAAGTTTTTACGATTTTTTCCACTGATTAGTATTTGTATCCGGAAATTAATAATAGAAATGTATAAATAATAGACGAGGTTACTGTTTACACAATGACGTTCATATATCCTGTTTTTATACGAGGCGTTGTAGACCGCCAGGTCATAGATACAAAATAAGTATATATAAATAAATGAATAACATTCCTTCTTTTAATTAAACTTAAAAATATTTTCTATAGTCTAACTATAGGGCGCTTCCGTAAACAAACCTTTAAATATATATATAAAAATAAATATGTAACATTCACCAAATAAACTTTATTTCGAATCACGTTTTTGTGAAACGTCCAATTATATATCTAGTGACGTTTGTCCCAATGCTGAGATCGGGCCTCCTCTCACAATAAAATGTGTTAAGGGGTTAACCATAGTCTGCCACGCTGGCCAAGCGCGGGTTAGCAGACTTCACATTTTGAGAATATTATGAAGAACTCTGCGGTGTGTAGGTTTCCTCATGACGTTTTCCTTCACATTCAATTTGTAATACGGACATAATTTGAAAAATTAGAGGTGCTTGCAGGATCTGAACTCGCGCCTCCCATGCGGGAGACTTACGTTCAAACAACTAGGCTATAACTGCTTAAAAATACCTGAGTAGGATGGAGCTAATTCTAATTCGTTTATGTAGAAGTTAAGGTTTCCTTGAGCTCAATTCAGATTTTATAATTTCATTATCAAAAGAGGTTTTCTCTGAAATTGATCATATTGATGTTAATTATTATGAAAATATTGATATCACTGAAGTGTGCTTACTTAGAATGGAATGCTGGAATGGAAGTGGATGGATATTAGGGAAGGAGAAGACCAAAGAAGAGGTGGATGGATTGTGTGGAAGACGATATGAAGATTAAGGATGTGTGCACTGAGATGACGGAAAATAGAGATGTATGGAAGGAAAGGACACTGTGCCGACCCCGAGTGATTGGGACGAGGGCCGGGAGATGATGACTGGAGTGTGCTTGCTTTGCCGGTTGCAGTTTATATTGTCCTGTGTATAGATACATTGCAAATGATTGTTTCAGGCCTATTCCTTTCGGCGAGCACTGGCAGGGCTGTTCAAGGCCCGACTGCTGCTACTCAACGTCCCGGTTGATGAAGATGACGGTACTAGATTTTGTTACTGTTATGGTTCATTGATTATTATTCGCCCACCAGTGGGCTCGAGTCGCCTCAATTACGGTAATCATCCAACAAGTGCAGGTTGACGGACTTCAGACACCGCTGAGAACAAATTGGAGAATTATCAGTTACATAGGTTTCCCCAAAATGTTTATTTTCCTTGAAGGAAGTAATTATCTATAAAATGCCGAATTTTATGAGTCTGTATGTATGTGGAGGGTAACCTCCGGAACCGGATAATTAACCGTTCAACCCGAATGAAAACGGACAGCTCGTTTCCAGTACTTATGAGTATGCTAATAATTGTGAAAAAGAAATTGGTTTTCACTGACCCTGTTGTTTATTATAATTTACTTCATTTACGCAAAATATCAACAAGAAATCTGTGTAGGTACATGAGACTTTTCACATGAAAGTTCTTAAAGGTATGGGAACTCTACAAAAAAGCACTTGGCCAACGTGCGGATTTTAGCCTTATTACGAGTTATGAGCTCAATAGTAGGACAATTATGGGACAAAATGAATGAAAAAAATGAACCAGTCAAGCCGATGATCGATGCAAGGAGTTCCACAAATCTTCGAGTCAAATTCAACCACCTGTGCTTCTAGGTTGTCAAGAATCTTTAATTGCAGCTCCACCCTCATAGAATAAACTGTGTTTTTAGCGTATATTGGTTGCCGTGCTGGAGATTCAGGTCACTAAATCGGGACTCCTTCCTTATTGACCGGTATTGTATCGGCAATAACCTGGTGTGCAAATGACCCATTCACAGCGATAAACTCTTACCGTTGGTTAACTTCTCTGCTCGTTTGCTGGTTATTACCATGGAAAAATCAGAAGTATCAAAATATTTTGACCACTAAAATGAGTTTTCATATTCCGGCATATTTTATGATGAAGACGCATGGCATATGGATTGCGTTTTTTTAGTATGCCACCCAGTAGATTAACCCTTCAGAAAACGGTTTTATATCCCATTCTATTAGTAATAATACAAATTTTTGTGTCTTCTCCGCAGCACATACCATTCATGTAATTTCGGAGATATGGAGAAAAAGGGTGGGATGGTTGCCGTGGTGCAGGGTCTCCAAGACTCTAGTCTGACCGTGACCCTTTTGGACGGTGGGAAGCAGTACACATTGATGCCAAACGATTATGGTAAAGTTGCTATATGGTAAAGGATGACCAACAAAACTTCCAATTTGCTATATTCGCACTGATACAGAATCTAAGGAAAATCAAGTAACTATTTAAGCTTGGATATAGCAGGTAATATTAAACTATGAATTGTTTTTAATAGTAAGTGGTTTTTCTCATTACCTTCTGCACTGATTTTCATAAAAATTGTAGCAGTAGATGAGAGTGCAAACAAAGTATATTTAGGTATACGAGATGAAAATTAAATGTTATAAAACATCTGATGAAAAATTTAATCGAATCGGGGAGTAACGTTATTAGTTTGATTTATAACTTGATGACAGGTAAATTTGAAAATTCCAATACACAATACAGATGAAGTTATAAAACTATGAAAAAATATATTCCTTCGTAGTTCCCCAGCCAAAACCAATTGAGCGTTGTCATCCGTCCGTGCACTGCGCGTCACAGTACGCCACCGAACAGTGTTCAGGTTCCAACGTGGCGAGGAATCGTGAGAACGGTGTCCAAGTAACTGACGGCAGATACGCCAGCACTTACAAGGTACACATCATCGTCTGCAGCTTTTACGACATCACAGTCGGAATCAATCATCATCTCGACTCATATATGACTCACTGCAAGGCTCAAATCTCTCATAATAGGGTTCTGTAATTGTAACTTCACAAATTAATAATCTGTAACTTTATACATTTTCTGAATAGTAGTACTTGAAGGAGAATCCTCAGGTAATAAATTTATAATACGCTGCTTATTATGAACATTTGTCTGCAGAATTTAATTATATGTAGATCTATATTGCCAGGTAAAAAGTAAATTGAAACTTAATGAAAAAGTTTTGTTGGTATCTGTATTAGATGTTACATTGTTGTTTTAATTTATTTCAATAGTATCACAAAATGGTGTCAGCTTTCACTTACAGCAGTATTTTAAAATATTTTTTGAATTGTATTTTCTGTTGTGGCTTCTTCGTATTCACTTCTCGGAGTTTAAGCCTCTGATGGTGGAAGGACGTCAAGATGGAATAAATGAACGCACTTATTGACGCAGTCAATTCCATAGTACTGTGGAAACATTGAAGTTGCTCATTTCACAGTTTCCAACAAACGAAAGTATTGTCGAAACTCTGTGGATGTAAGCTAGATATCCAGATAAAAAATGGTTTTATACCATGTTGTGCACTAGTGGAAATTGACTGCAGATTAATTTATTGATTTCCAGATGATGCATTGTAACCTAAGCCCAACCTGTCCACCACAAACTGTAACCGAGTTTCCACCTCAGAGACCAGAAGTTGTTTATGGTTATTTCATAATTTAATAGTAGATGCATTTTTTTATGTAAATAGCTGACAAACGAGCAGACGAGCCACTTGCTGATAAGTGGTCACCGTCACCCATGGACATCAGTAAAACTAAACGTGCGTTGTCGGCTAGGAAATTAGAAGACAAAAAAAAAGGAAACCATTGCAATATGATCGTAGCGCTCACACTGACGACTTGTGATGTGAGCTTTGTTGGCAACTAACATCTTCAACGCGTCGTGGTGTAATACCCATCAGGTCTTCTTAATTACGTTTAGAGATCCATGGTCTGCGGTGGGTTGTACACAAGCAAGTCTGTTAACACACGGTACTCGTGATATGTTTGCTGGGTTATATTTAAAATTTTTATGACCGTACTTAGGTAGCTTCAAATCCTCCATTTGCCATTTGATCACTGGCATCTATGAATACCTGTAACTCTTGATTATTAAGTGCCATGCTAACTTTGCGGCCAAATAACTTTAAAATATTTAACACTTGAACAGATAAAGACAGTATGTGATGCCCAGAAGCTGGCACCATTTAATAGTCCATTAATCAACTAGATGTGCCATGAGTGAGACTGATTTACAAACGTGTTAAAACCCAAATCATGCTGTCAAGTAACTGTATATTATACTATCAAGGTATATAACAGTTCCGACTTAGAAAAATTTGATCAGGGCCATATCTCAAGTGTGATCCGTTAACTTGGCGTGAGATGTACCTTTGTTGAAGTTGTGATCACATTTTACAATGTGATTTCCATTTCGAAAAGCGTATCTACAATACATTCGCAGGTCATGGCAATTTTGTCATTGGCGGATATGGTAGCGGCGAAACTGCGCGACCGTCAATAAAAACTAACAGCTTCAGAGGAGGCATGGTCTGGCCTGATGAAGGTAAATTATTTGATTTACTTTGGAATACATGCATTTTAGACAGAGAGAATTAGAGAGTTAGTAAGGAAGTCAATTTTAGTCAAATAACTTTATACATTGCTTTATCCTCCTGTGGTCTATGTTTAAAGTATAAAAATTCATAATTGAATAACACACACATTATTTTGAAATTGAAGATATGGTTTTGTTTCAGGATCTGTCTGTGCATCTAGAGCTTCGATGCAGTCGGATGCGTTTGCTAATTCTTTAAGAAAATATCCTAACATTACACCGGAACGATCTTCCGAAATAGTACAACGTCTCATCAGTTTCACTCAAGCTAAAAATCGTAACATTTTTTTTGTGTCAATATAGAACCAATGATTAAACGAACCACCTGATGGTAAGGTCACCGCCGCCCTTAGACATTCGTTGCTCCAAAGGCTACAGTTAGGCGTTGATTGCCACAATGGAATTGGGGACCCGCTTATTACTGGCACTTTGACTCTGTAACTGAAACATGTTAAAACTATTGTAGAAGAAGGAATACTCGGGCAGAAACATTTACCAAAAACTTGGAGGTTCAACTGGGAAATAAAGAGCCTAGTGACCTCTAATAGCTGGAAGTTGGCAGTTTAGACTCATCCATTTTTCAGCAGGGTGTATCATGAAGGAGAGGGGCGTTTACATAAAGAATCCTGTTTTACTTATGTTAAAGACCATTTAAAGGACAAGTTTAACGTGCATATATGTATATTTATTTGCACACTTCATGTAACTCAGTGAACAAATAGTTCATAATATATATGCATATATCGTAAATACTTTATCCTTTGGTATTCTTTAACATGACATTTATGACATTAACCTTGGCATTTGTAAGTGGAATTTAATTGGTTTCAGTGTCCAAGTTCCAAAATAGATGCCCAAGTTCACCAACACGTAATAGTGTGGACTATGAATCTTCCAAGCAGACATTTGTACTTGAGCGAAACTATCCCAAAAACTCTGTTATGCGGAAAACGATCAGTCCACCTGAACTTAATGGTGCAAATAAAAGGAACAGATCAAGTGAAAGCTCACGATTAAGAGATAGATCGAATAGTTTTCTTCAGGATGAAAATGACGATTCTTGCACCAGACCAATGTTTTGTAAGAATAACGATGTCAGGTGCTTTAGAGATACTGCAAGAATGATCAGTCAAGGGTTTAAAAATCGAGTGAGTACTTTATAAGGATATTGAAAAACTGGTAGTTGGGCCATAGTAGTATTAGGCACTTTGCAGATATCAGAATTAATCTAGTTTTCAACAATCCATGAACATGTTTTGCATCTGTCTCCCTCCGACATCCAACATGCAGTCTTAGCAAAAACAAAAGTGTGTACTGTTACACGGGTCTCTCCGGGAGACTTGTTAAAAAAGAGTTTAATGAAAGACACTGTTTAATGAAGTTAGAAATAGAAACAATTACAAAAATCTTCAATTCAAAGAACGTCTGGCCTTTTTGACGGATCAGAGTGGACTCACTCTTGCTGAGCTTCTGCTGTACTAGCTAGGATGCATCCGTGCTGACTCAGCATCTGTTTTGCACTTTCATATACACTAAGCATATGTAACAGTACTTACATACCAAGACGTGTTTCACGCACAAACGGAGCATCGTCAGGGCAATGCACAGGCCAAGTGTGACCGCAAACTTTGCGAATGTCTAGCACTTGTTACGTGTATCTATTGAAGTCGCGAATTGGGCAAAGTGGATTGATGCTGATTTAATGTCTGAAGCAGTTGGTGAAAACACAATCTGCAATGTGAATAATTTACAAAATGACCATGATCCATTTAGGTCAAAATATTGTTGTTAAACTCAAACAACGTGTGTACCCGTTACACTTACACTTAAAATGTGCTTTTGTTGAATGTAGCCAATCACATCTACAAGTAGATTGTATTCATGATGTTACTGGATATTCAGCAATAGTTTTTATTTCTTAAACCGGTCTGTGTTTCCCCACAGCCAATTCTATCATCAGCGACTTGACCTTTAGTAGGAATGCATCCTACATAGATTGAATTGCTTATCGGCTCGTTTTGCTTTCAATCAGAAATTACCAGTATGGACAATGTTCGGTTTTTCAGAATCTAATTATTTTATTGCAATAACATTGTTCATGTGATATTTGGGGGAAAAGTGATTGCTTTGTCGTTTTCAATAAGAATTGTACTTACCTCACATTATCACCAACACAAAGGGCTGACCCATTGTGTAACCAATGAAGGGTAAATAACCTTCATGGCGGACAACATCTTGCACCATACAATCAAGTTCAACAGTGAGACGTAGTGTTGTTCAAACTTAAAAAACTTGTTTCACATTTTTACCTCCAGCCTGTTTGCAATGAATCTTCTTCAAGGATAATAGACCGATATGATTGTGAGTTTCATCAAAGAAGGACGTATGAAAAGGAGGTGAGACTTTCTGGTGCATTGTTAACGAACGAATTTCCATCTTGACTGGCTTCTGTTGTATCTTGGTTTACACGATATTGCATTTAACAGGAAACAAATTTTCTTTTCAGAGTAAGAGATCAGTGAATATGGAAATTCAAGGTAAATTTAAGTAATTTGTTTTGTTGTTGTTGTAGAGATTAAATTTGTTGTTTTTTCATTACTTTACCCTTTATTTCCTGTATTAAAACAATGTTTCGAAGACTTTCTTGCTGAAAAATATATTTTAATAGGAATCGTTTCTATTCTTAATTTTAGATTTTGTAAATTAAACAAATATTTTATATGAATATGAATTATTTATAAGTCACACAATCACTAATGGAAATATTTTTTTATGAAATCATTAATTTTAACTGTACTGATTTTAGCAGCGCCACAGAAGCAGTCAAAGGAGATATTAACGCTCCCGAGGATAGTCCCGATGCAAAGAACGGTAAAGATTCGCTTTAGTTGGATAGTAAATTGTTTGTAGATAGCGTTGTGATACATGAAATAGTACAAATTATAGACAGGGGAAAAAAAATCCTTCAAGGTATGAAAACAATAGTAATTAGCTTACCCGTACGTATATCTTAAGTTCTTAAAGTTTGAGCAGGTTTAGGTAAACAAAGATAACTTCAAAACTTAGTTATTGTTATGAAATGTTTTTATGTTTGTAGCATAGTAATTGAAAAAACGTACCCTCATAGTCATCATTACAACTCATAATTGTCTCATCTGCTGGGTGCGGGTCTTCTATAACAATGAGAGGGGATATGGTCAGAGTTTACTATACTGACCAAGACTGGGTTGGCAGACATCACACACCTTAGAGAACATTATGGAAAACTGTCAGGACAATTAATTTGTGATTCATAGATAATTTAAAAAGTTAGAGGTGCAGGATTCGAACTCCAGTCTCCCGTGCAGAAGACCGATGTTCAGACCACTTGGCTGTCACCACTATAAACGTAGCTTGCTTTAGTGTAATTCCTGCCTTTTATTTACTACAAGCGGCCTGCCCCAACGTTGTTGGGATTGAACAATTATCTCTCATTTTTTTTTACATAAAATAAGTTAACAGCTGTTAATAACTATCCCACCTGATGGTAAGTGGTGATGAAGTCTACGATGGTGAATGCACTAAATTATAAAAGCCTATTCACTTTCCTCTTGAGGAATACCACATTGTAAGTAGGTGAGAACACCGACGCGGGCAAGTAATTTACATATCCTTTGCATGTTACAATAGTAACTTTTTTTTTCAAATAGGTGCAGTGGTTCCGAAGATTACCCTCGACACATAAACAAATTCACAAAATTCACATTCTCTCTTTATAATATTAGTATAGATGTTTAATACTCTACCTTTCGTTGTAGATAGCGACGCCATTGTCCCCGATCCCATCAAAAATAGAAAGAAGATTAGAGCATGAATTAAAATTCATACTCAGTTCTTCTACTGAAATCATGCATGAGTGCTCTTGTAAATCGATTCAAGTTAGACTCCCACTGGATGCTCACATAAAAATAACTTCAAGTTCTTTTGATTTACGCAACAATAAATTTAGAAATAAAAGTAATATGAGAAGCAAATCTGAAGGAGAATTAGGTAATATTAAAAAGATTAAACCCGATAGTATTTTAAATATGCTGCAAAACTATAACAATAGTTCTGAAGTAAATGAAATATTCAGTAAATGTCCAATACGTACAAAGAAAGGAATCTGTCAGAACTGTAAAAACCTATTTGATGATTACGATGTTTTACGAAAAATTGTAAGTAACAATACCTATTTTCGTGAAGATTTTAATTTTAAAATTAATCAAGAACGAACAAGTAACCACTTAAAAGAATTGTCAAAATATTACCACGTTAATGGAGTTGAGCGAATAAATAAAGACAACTATAAAATTCAACCTGAATTTCTTTCTCATATGGATACTTATTATAGAAGTAATAATAGAATATCTGATGCTTATATAAAAGCCAAGAGTAGATTTAGAACAGGGAGTAATGAATCCCGCAATATCCAATATGATTGTGATACCTACAAAGTTATGAATATATTTGGAGATAGAGAAAGATGTCATAGAAAAGGTGAAAATGTTTCATCTAGAAGTGATAAGCATAATGGCCAAGTCTTTGAGACTGAGGTTCATAGGAACAAGAAAAATATTACAATGACAGAAGAAGAAGAAGAAGAAATGAAAAACTTAATAGATCTTGATATATTAGCGTTCGCTAAAAAGTATCGGGTAAAGATTACTACAGAAAGTTTATATGATTTAGTTGAAAACTTGTTCGATTTGTTTGTGATAAATTTAAATAATAATTCAATTCCAAAGAAGAAAAACATAACAGAGAAGATTAAAAATGTATTACAAAATAGAGGATTTTCAGAATTTCAATCTATTTATCTAACAAATATTTTGAGAGAACATTGGGAAGAAGAATTTTTAACAACAAATAATTTAAGATTAAATTCATCAAACTTTCAATCAGACACATTAATTGTTCTTCCAAATATAATACAGAATTCATCAGAATATAAACAAGGTGAAAATAACATAAGCGACGATCGTGAATTTAGTATAAAAGGAATATCACAAAAAGATATAGATTCCAACGTGAAAGTTTATATCAGTCAAATATCAAATGAAATTAATGATTGGCTTTCAAATTTACGAATACCAGAAGCTCAAAATGGAGTTATACGACAGACTATAATAAATGATTTAGTCACTGACATAATAGATAGACAAAAATATTTAGAACTTAATTCATGTAGTGAAATATCAGAGACATCCGAGTTGGAACATTTAAAGTACCAAATTTTTAAATTGATTTATAAAATTGGAATCAATGATATAACTCTGGTAGATCGCGCTACTGATTTAATGGAAAGAATTCAAAATATAGCAGTACCTATATTTTCATTACAAGAAGGGCAATCGTGTGCAGTAAAAATATCTAGTGCAAAGGTACAACCTGGGCAATCTTTCCAAAAACTTAAACTTTCAGGACAAACTAATTTAGGAACGTCATCTTCTAGATACCTTAGCCCAGGTAGCGTGTGCTGTAAAAGACCCACATGCCATAGAAATCTCATTGAAAAGGGTATCTCCGAATCAGTTTCAAGAAAAAATATCTCCTTGAGAGAACCTGGGCCCACCAATCAAACTACGAGTACTAGAAGAATAAGTAGTTCCGGCCAACTTCCTCCAATGAATAGAGAGTATGATAAAATTGAAGAAACTCTTCAATCTGAAGCTATTGAAATTAATACGCCATATAAACCATATCAAAGATCCAATTATCATAATTCATGCAATAGAAGTCCTCATTTTTCAGCTAGCATTAAAATAATTGATGATGAAAATAATAACATAAAAAACCGCAACAATACTCAAATGCAACCATCCTCTAATTTTAATGAAATAGAAAAAACCTATAATCAATATTTAAAAGAGTGGGTAAATAAACTACCTATACCGATGAAAAATGCTGAAGACCAAATGTTAGCTCAAAGAGCTAGAATTGATATTTATAACGGCATTTTGGAGGCTGTTTCTAAACTTAGATCAGAGCGCGATACGGTTAATAACCGCTTTTTATTTGAGGACAAATTAGATGACGAAATCGAACAATTAATAAACAAATTGCCTCAGTGCCCAGAATTAAGTGCAAAAAAACAAATATTCAAATCAAAATTAATAGAACAAACAAGAAATAATAACGATATCATGAAATCTTTATCAAAGTCGTACAAGGAACAATTAGTAGGAAATCTTAAAGGAAGTTTACCTAAAGCGACACTCAGGGAAAGTGAAAATTCAGATATATTAGAAATTTATGAAGAACTTCAAATATTAAACATAGTAGAAGACTTTATTATTTGTTCTCATTATCAAAATCAAGACCCGGTCGTAGCAGAAGCTTATAGAAAGAAATTAGTAAAATGTACGGAAGATTTTATTCAAGAATTGAAGGCCAATCATAGTAAAGCTTTAAAAAATATAGATACGAAACTATACCTTAGCGACATTTTGAATACGCTTCAAAATGTTCCTTTACCAAGTAACGAAACGATACAGGAAGAAGCTGATGAAATTTTACTATCGATTGAAATTGAAAAATGGTTCTCTGATCTTCCATTAATTCAAAACAATGACTTTGTTGAACAATTACATAGAAAAAGGCTCAGAAATAATCTAGCCAAACAAGTATTAGACATAGAAAAGGGTACAAGGAATACAGACAATATTCTGAAAACCTCACTGAAACATGAAATTTCACAATTTTTAGAAAAAGCACCATTGCAGCAGGGTGAAAGCTTAAACATTAATTCTATGGTCGATGAGCTCATTAAAAGATTGTACAATAGATCGATATCAAATGGAAATGACAATAAAAAAGTAGCATTTAACGAACCAGATTATGAAGATTTTAGTAGAGATGTACCATTATGCTCCACTTATACAGAACATCCTGATAAAAACATTGAATGCCAAATCAAAGGGTTACCAAGTACCAAATCAATTCAAGCAATGGATTCAAGTCAACAGTTGCATAGTGGACATTATCATAATATTTCTAAGCCACTTTTTGACAACTTGAAGATAGATCAGATGTGCTGTAACGACATTTCTATGGAAGACATACAAAATTATGAATCGTTTGACAATACCCTCCCAAGAAGTCCTTTATTAAAAGATCACGAAGAGTCTCATTGGTATACATTACAGAAAAGCAGAGATGGACATCGACAAACAAACTTTTCATACGATGATATAAGAAATCAAAAGAGAACAGAGCAGGGAAATAAATCAATTCAGACAATTGATACAACTGAGCAATCCCATAGTAGAAATTATCACAATATTGCACAACCTGTTCTTGATGACCTGAAAGTAGACTCTCACTATTGCAATAATGATACTTTGAATGACGGTACACTTGCTAGCATTCATCCAAGGCCGTTGTTTAATGGTGACTCAGAACCAAATTGGTACACTTTGCAAGAAAGTAAACAGGAGTATTCACAATCCCCTAATGCACATTTCATTCCTTACCCTGGGAATACATCACGACTGAGTGATCAAAAGTGGTCAAATCGAGTTCAGCAACGTAACATGCCCGAACAAGATTTTAATATACCTCAGCAGTATTTGCAAAATGCAGACCCTAATTATTATGCACCGCAGCAAAGACGTGATATCTCGTATGAAAGTCTAGGAAATTCTAAAAGACTTAGTGATATTAAAACTTCAGTACCAAGTGGGGGTCAAGACGAAAATGTCAGGGGAAGTAATAATAATACAGTACAACAAAAATGGTCTAGTTCACACTTCCCAGCAAGCAGTAGTCCAAGGAGGCATTATAACCCAAGATTTAGTCAAAGAAGTCCGAGGTTAGACCCGGTTGTTAGTCCTCACCGAATACCTTACCCTCCAAGGTCTCCAAAAGAAAACAGCAGATATATTTCAATTCATTCACCCAAAGTTCAAAATGTAATCGAAGATCAGCTTACCGGTAGGCCACAATTGCATCAACCGGACTTATTCTATAGATCGACTGATCCAGAAGGTATAAGAAGAACTATAGATCACAATAGAATTATAGAAACAGGCATGAATAAAAGCAATTCTCCTGAACATATTCCAGAATACTACCAACCTTCAGTTCTTATACCTCCTTGTTACATGCCTTTAAGATTAGGGACTAGGAAAGGTCACATGAACGACAGAAATATAGATGAAAGGTATCAAGAAGTTTCTGATGAAGAAAATGACGAAGACGATGAAGTCCGATGCCGATGCGTGGAGAAAATGTGGAAAAGCAAAAGAAGGTTCAGATATTATCCGTTTGAACAATGTGAGGGTTTTCCGATGTGTGTTACTTCGCCATACTTTTATCCGTATTTTTATTGAAGAGCATAAAATTAAATTGTGGCGTTTAATATACTATTTTCTAACGTGTTTTTTGTATCGTGTATATTGTGATTTGACGCATGTTTTTTATATGACCGATATTGTTAAAAATAAAATGAAATAAAATGATAGTGAATCTTATTAAATACAATAACTTATATATTCTTCCAAAACTTTCTTCTGGATCACAAAAATTCATTTCTATATTTAGTTAGGGCGTAAAATTTTAAAATACGTCAATGTTAAAAAGTGTACCGTCACTGTCATAAACGCTTAGTTACGGCCTTCAGTAAGAAGAGCCAAAACGATCGTTTGATTGACTAGGGGTGGAAGACGATCAGGGATGTAATAGATTTGGTCTTAATAAAATAGACAGTCCACAGATATAGACATTATTATACATTTCTCGTTGGTTGATATGAGGCTCGTAGCGCAGTTGACAATAAGTTTTTTTAATTCTTATTTTCTCACTACTCAGTTCGTCGAAATACAATCAAGGCATATGACATTCAAGCCACCTCCCATGCTATTGGCAACAAACTTTTGAGTAATGAACTAACATTAAGCGCTTAAACCAGAATATACCATTATGTAATATCAATGCTACTAGCGTTTTTAAGTCCCTTTTTATACAAAGCTGACCAACATCTAAAATTAACCGTGACTAACATGTTTCCGTTTCAATGTTCGCCTCCTAACAAGAAAGATAGCCGCTTCTTCAATCAGCTGCTGTCTTACAATACTTATAAACGCATATTTATGTTCATTTAGCAATTACATCTGTCTTCACTTCGGTAAACACATATGTCTAACATCAGAAATGGGGATAAGAAACGGCAGTAAGCTCAAAAAATAAATATTTATTTAACTGCGCGTGATATGAACTATTTGGAAATCAGGTGAGGGATATAATGAAAACAGAGAAACCTCATAATATTCATGTTAAAAAAACATTAATACAATCATATAACAAAATGATCAACCTTGTGTGAAATACAGATAGCTGGGATGTGGGCAAAAACCCTCCCAGCATTTTGGGCAATGTTTTCTTGCGACATACGAATAGCAGGATTTATTGGAATGGTGAGAGAGTTGACAAGGCGAATGTGGACGTATAGTGCATTTGGTTGATACGGGATTCCTACAAGTGCACGGCTGCTGATTTCTTCTTTTTCGTTTAGGAAGACACTCTAAATCTTTTATCGGTGTATGGCATAGAGGTCGCCTGAAACAAGGCTGATTTAAATTATTTTGATTCTCAAAACCATCGTGTCCCACTGACCAAAATTCAGGTCTATTTTCATGAAAATCTGTTCGTTTGTTTGTTTCTTGTTCCATTTGCTGGAGAGATGAATGATTTTGTTGAAAACCGTTACTAATACTAACTTCAGGGTTGTTTTTCAACTCTCCAGATAATACTGCTCGACCCCTGCAAGGTTGACAGGATTTAATCTCTAACCTTTTTTTAAAATTCAACTGTAAGTAGTCATCTGGGTCATAGTGACGCGTTTGAGGACTTATATTTATCTTATTTGAAATGTGTGGTTGTGCTGATGTTGTTGCTTGGGTTAAGCAAGAGTTTTTCGTTGAAGTTCCAATGCTATCATTTTGTATTTGTGTTTTGATTACTTGTTCAATTGATGCTTCTTTAGTTATGGTGGCCATAGACGCTGGCAACGGTTTTGTCTGAGATGCAGTAGTTACACGTGGTGTATCTATATTGGCTTTCTGCTGATTATTTCCATCTAGTTGTGTTGCCGGGGATTGCATTGATGATAATACTGAACTTGAGCGTTGCATTGTCGGAGATCCATGTGAATTCCAGTAATATTCTTTAACTATTACTTGAGGTGTGATTGATGTGGGTAGTTCTGGATCACGAATTATAGTTTGGATACTTGCATTTTGTGAAATCTTATGAGATATATGATCAGAAACTCGATTGTCTTCTGTTTGCATGCCGGTTGCCATTAGCCCTGGACTAAATGATGCATCGTTCCTGTCACTAATTTTTAAATTAGTTTTTCCTATTGAAGTTTTATCTTTTATACGTTGTAAATTGAATCGATCATCTGCACTTAAGTTACTAGGTGGATAATATGAACTACCATCCAATACGTTTGTTAAATCTTCATAATTTATTGATTTTCTAATTATCGTCTCGTTAAATTTTCTAGATTTTTTTGTAGCTTTCAATTTATCAATTAAATTTTTCTTAATCGATTCAATGTTCAATTCATTTTCAGTTTTCATTTGAAATTTTTTTAACCACTTCGATATTTCGTTATTCATTGTTTCATCTACATCCAAATTCGGATTTAATTCTGCCTCGTTTTCAATTTCGTGCAATTTTTTTGCCAAAATAGATATTATTTTATTTTTCTGGATGGGAACTGGAGTTTCTTGTAAAGCCAAATCTTTAAACCAATCACTGACAATATCCTTAACCCTAATTTGTTCCACTTCTCGACGCATTGATTCTTCTTTCGGTAAAGGTACATTTTTTAAAGCTTTGTAAAGCTCTAGATTTAACTGGTAAGCATTTATTGGCGTAGATGGATTTCGTTTTAAGTAATCATCACAAAATTTGTTAACTTCATTAAAAATTTTATCTTTGAATTTTCTTTTAAGCTCATCATCTGCGACGTAATGTAAGCTTATAAATGCATCAGCAAGATTATCCTTGAGAACTTCAAACGGGGTATCTTCTGATATTGAAAGACCTACAGATGATAATGTTTTAGAAATTGCATCTCTTAATTGTTGCTTGTAAGCAAACCCTGCTATTTCATTTTTAATACCCTCCTTGGCTTCAAGCAATTCCTTAATTAAATTTTCTTTTAAAGTTGGTAATACTTTTTGAAGTTGTTCAGTTTTTGCTAGACCGTCTAAAATTTTTTCTATTTCATCTTTCAGGACGTTATCATATAAATAATCATCATGAAATATTTCTGGATCCAAATTTAATTCACCAACTTTTTTTAACAATTTTCTCGCTAAGTTTTGTTTAATCACATTGACTTGTTCAATGTCGTCTTTTGTGATACCTAAATCAAGTGGAAGATTTTGACACCAATTCTGTATATTGTCATAGATTATTTCGGCAGCCTTTTTAAAAACAGGTTTTTGCACCGTATTGGCATCTCCTGTAATATTGTATAATTTTTCACTGTCACTCAAGACACCTTTTAATCCTTCGATTAATCTTTCTGTAAACTCTGGTAGATATTTAGAATCTTCTTTGTCAAATTGTAAAGGCAACTTCTTTAGATTATTTAAAATTTCGTCCATAAATACATTTATGTTATCCATATCTGTAACCAATAAGTACTGTGATACAGCTTCTGCCAAATTTTCAACGACATGTTTCATATCATCATAGTTTTTGCCTGTTTTTAAGGGTAACTTTTGGCACCAACCCTGGACAGCTTTTTTAATTGCTTCTTTTTTTTGAAACTTATCACTAATTTCTCTGGATATCTCTTGGTTCTGTTTTAAGTTTTTAGCGAATAATTGTAAACATTTTAAGTAGTCTATTAGTTCATTCGCTCTATGTTCAAGTTGTTCCTCAGTGACTGTTCCTAGGTGAAGATTCATTTTCTTAAAATAGTTTATAATTTCATCTTTACATAATTTCTCGGTATTTGACATTTGTAAATTTGGCTCCAAGCTTAATATATTTTTGAGTTTTTTTGAGAGCTCAGTTATAAGTTCATCTATAATTTGCCTGTTTTCAATACTTCGAACTTTCAAAGCCGGTATTTCACTTAACCAGTTCCAAATGGCTCCATAAATATTTTCTTCGATAAACTCACCGGTGTCTTGAGTTATAATATTACTATTAAGTTTCGTTGAAGAGTTACTGATCATATTTTTATATGCATTGTCTTTTCGCTCATTTATTTCTTCAATAAAATTAGGTATTCCTAAAACTTCTAAAGATTTCATTAACTTTTTTAATTCAGCAGTCTTTGCAGTCAAGTCAATTGGGTTTGGCAACTTGCTTGTCCATTTAAATACTTGATACTTAAGATGTTCCATTTTATCCTGACTTGAGTATTTTATTTTGGAAAGTTGTATGTATCTCTCCCTATCAATAATGTCTGAAGCTATATCATTAACCATTTCATTTTTAAAACATTCATCAATATCTATTTGTAAATTAGTAATCCAATTTCTTATTATTTCTTTCATTTCATATTTATATTTACTCTCTATTTTGATATCCTGAACACTATCTGTTTTTGTAGGTGTTGAAGTTTTCAAAGGATGTATGAATTTATTGTAATGATTTACAGAATCTGTTAAAGGCTCTGAAGTAACAGGACTTCTTGTAAGTGTGTCTTTATAAAAGGAGCTACTTTCATTAAGAACTTTTTCCATAAAATCCGTAATTTCTCGCTCTAGTCTCTGCATAAATATTTGTTTTTGCATCCACAAAGATTCAGCAGACCCATAACTTGATGACTTGTATGTTGTATCAGTAACTTCATTTCTAAACTGATTCGACATATCTAGTATTTTATTGGTTACTACTTCAGATTCAGTTTCATTCACATTTGATTTTTTTAAAAGTTCATATATCACATCGAAACCACTATCAATTTTAACATCTTCGTAGTTCTTTACTAAAATGTCAGTGATTGTGTCAATAATATGTTCCTTATCTTTCAGTGGCAACATTTTCAAAATATATTCCACTTTACTTTTTAACTTTTCTTTTAACGGGTAATCTAATATAACTGCTCTTTTTTGAATTGTGTGATCTAAATTGGACAATATATCTCTTATTTTTTCGATCAGTTTATGTGCCAAACTTGTTATTTGCGAATCAGATAACTTTGTTGCATGTTTTAGTATGTTTCTGATTTTTACAATTGGCTCATTAGTATGTATAGTTTGAATATCATTCCAATTCTGATTTATGGATTGTATTATTTGCTCTCTTAACTGTTCTTTGTGATGTTCTTCAAGTGGTATTTTCAAGTCATTAATAACATCAGACACTTCTTTCGAGATAAGGTCCTGTATATTTTTCCGTGTCTCCCAATTATTCCCCCGTTTCGTGGGACTAACGGCAGATAAAAGTTTATCATGCAACTTTTTTTGATTATTTGGCCCAACTGTTATGCCACGTTCTTTAGATAACTTTTCAAACCACTTTGTAAGTTCTGTATTTAGATTGGGTTCAGTAATTTCACTGTTTTTATCTTTTATATCTTGCAATTTTCCCGACAGTTCTATAACCATATGCTTGTTTTGCAAAGAATTGTCTTGTCTAAATTCAGGTTGAGATTCGAGCCAGTTCCAAATGTTCTGTGTAATTAAACCGGTTTCTGAAACATTTTTTTGTATACTGGGTTTATCTTTAATCATGCTTATAAGCTTGTTAATTAAGTTTTCCTGAATTCCATTTTTTATATATCGGCCTTGTTTTCCTTGCAAGTTATGCAACCACGTTGAAATTTCTTGTCGCATAGAATTTTGTTGATTTTCATTATTTTCAGTGCTCTGTAAATTCTGCAATTTTGTAACCAATATTTCAACGTCTTTTTGATTATCCACAAAATTTACGCCTAGCTTATCTTTAATATCATCAAACCATTTGTGGACAACATTATTAACATTTTCGTCCTGTTGGTGTATCTGATGTGAATCTGATATTAATGTATCTTTAAGTTGCTTTGTCAATATATTTTTCATGTTTCGATCTATTCGACACTTGTTCTTTTCTTCAACGATGTTTAACCATTTTGTTATAACATCATTAATTTGTTCGTGTCTATTATCAGTATCTTGGTTTTGTAAATTACTTAGTCTCGTAATAAGATCATTTACTAAAATATCGTCGTTCAAGTCTAAATCATTAGAAATCTTAGGAATGTTTTTTAACCACTCTAGAACAACATTTTTAATATTAACAAACTTAGGGTAATCAGATTTTTGGAATGGGAAAGTATGTAATTTGTCTACTAATTTATCAGCAATGTTATTTATAGCTGATGTCCTAGAACCAGTAAATTCGATAGGTAAATCATTAAGCGTGTTAGCTATTTCAAATTTTAAGGCCTCTTTATAATCTTTTTCATTAACTGGTCGCTTAAGAGTAATAGGTCTTAATTTATCGATTAACTCATTAACAACTGTTTCTTTATCAATATTATTTCGCGTGAATTTTATACCATCGATCCATTTTGAAATTTCATCTTTGTATTCATGTTTCTGACTTATTACACTTTTTATTTTTTGAAGAAGACAAAGTACTAATTGATTTTCAAAAGACTCTTGATCTTCTTTATTTTCTGGACGCCACATTGGTAATTCTTTTATACACTTCTTGATTTCATCCTCAACTTTTTCAAAGAACAGATTATCGTTTTGGAGTTGGCTTAAAGTATCAATTAATTTATAGATTACTTCTCTTCTTTTCATCGAATCTTTTTTATCGAAATTTGCATGTACTGGTAAATCTTGTGACCATTTCAAAATCATTTCCTTTAAAATTTTGCCATAAGGTTCATTTTTATTACAAACACATTCACTAATGGGTATACATTGACGGTGTTCAGGAATTATTGGTTTTAAAAAAGACCGCGATGATTGTGTTCCACAATCACAAGGTCCTGGTCGATCGCAAAAACAAGCTTTGCTATGTTTGAAAGAAGATAACGATTTGTTTGCCTAAAAAAAGATTAGAACTTAAATAAGAAGTGAAGCAAGGGTTTCCTACAAAAGCATTGCTTTCACAATGTTATGCAGCCTCGGTGGACGTCACTTACATATATAAAATAATAAATATAAAACTGTTTGCATGTTTTTCCATATGGCGGCATATGAGACCGTAATGTTAAATACTGGTGTGCTATATTCGTGACTGTACTGAACAGTTTCTGAAACTTTCAGAAGTTTCAACATTTCCTTACCATCATGACAAACGTTTACACTCGCCGCTATAAGGACAGCTTTGTGACTGCACTACTCTTGTAAGAAATTATAGATGAAACGGTGAATTTAACTTATTTCATTTGTTTATCTTACTCCTGACTCCTTTTGTTCTCTTGAAGTACTCGGTGAAATTCGAATTTCATTTTGCAGAGAAGCTGAAATTATAAAAATGCAATTATTAGTTGCGTAGATTTTGACGAGAGAAATGTAGTATTCTGTGGTTATATTATTTTTCACCTTGTGTCATACTCTCTTGACAATTGGTGCACTGAAAAAAATATCAGTACGTTTATTACAGTTCGTTTAAAAACAATTACTAAGTCGTGAAAGTAATTTCATTATATATTACCTTTTCCAAGTTTTTGCAGTAATTTAACTTTTGCGGTTTCTCTAAGCCGTTTGCTCTATGATATTTTCTTCTGTGTTGACTGTATCGATTTTGAATCTTAGGACAAATATTCTGCAAATTGTCAGTGTATGTAGAAACGAAGACGACCGAAATTTGTCGATTATCGATCATTAGAGCAAATTGTTCTTGCCATTGTAATTTTAGCCATCTAAATCTGCGAGACGTCGTATCATTTAAATACCTAACATAGCTTTCTACATAAATCTTCACCTAGCGCAGTTACTTTGAGATAGGATGTTGGTTTCAATTCGTTAGCTGCCTAGGCTGACGTCTTATTATCGAAAAGACGTGGAGTATGCTATGTGATGGTTCACCATCACATAGCATCAGTTCGGCTTGGTGAACAGTTAGTGACCAACCCATGTGTTCAAAGTTTTTACGCCAACCGAAGGCCAGAGCATAGCTTAACGATTATTATTTTGACCTATCAAAACCGATGACTTATAATACCTTCTCTTGGTATTCCCAACCACGTCAGTGTCATGACGACCTGTAACAACTCACGTAAAACCAGATCTCGATCAATAAGCGACGGGTACGTCGACCAATAAGCATCGAGTGTTCCCCACCAAAACAAAGTGAGGACCAAACTGAGAAGGTGCTAGCGCATTAATCCGTTAACAGCCGTCGAAGTAACACGTTGTCGCTATAC
Source organism: Megathymus violae (assembly GCA_003671415.1). Taxonomy (NCBI): domain Eukaryota; kingdom Metazoa; phylum Arthropoda; class Insecta; order Lepidoptera; family Hesperiidae; genus Megathymus; species Megathymus violae. The sequence goes on along the minus strand of PDGT01000020.1, from coordinate 1,081,577 downwards.
TCTAATCATTTACATTGTGCAGTGATTTGGTAATTTTATCATCTAAGAACTAACAAGCGCTGATGGAATAGTAATCCTTCTAATTTGTACTACTTTACAAGTTTACAAGTTTAGTTAACACTTCGGAAACGCTTTAGAACATTTTCCAGTTGTAATCCATCCCATTAAAGACTAGAAACTAAGTAACAAAGAAGAACTCGATCAATCACATGCAACTGACATAAACCGTTGGGTTATCAGCGGTTCAATCAAGTTTAAAAAACATCTACGTAAATCAATTAAATATTATTTTATTCCACTGTCATGCACAATTTAGATAATGTCTTCTTATCTCTAATTGCCTCGAATATTGAAGTACTCTCTTATATATTTAATTATGAGAATACAATTGCATTATTACCACCGGATCTTCATCACAGATCTGTCGAAGTCTTTCTCTTAAACACTGTTTTACATTTGTCAAATATCGTACTTCAGATCCCTTTAATTTGTCTTTCTGATTGGCTTTCAAGTAATCGTACATTCCAACTTGGTTATCGTATCTGTAAGATTTGAATTATTATTTAAATATTTAATTGTGACAACTATACGAAATACATAAATGAACGCAGACATGGAAAAGAATAGCCACTGTCCGTTTCATCGTGCGTAAGGTTGGCCCCGTGCACCATTTTAGTTTACTTTGAACCACACAGATGGAGTGTCGTAATGTTGGAAAAATAAAAATTACAAATTGTACTGTGATTAGTTGTATTGGAAAACTTATAAAGAGTTCTATGTACGTTGTCCACATTATTAAAAGCCTTGTTTCACGTCCTCGTAGGTATCTACCTTACTTTATATCTGAATGTACAAGTATGTTAGTGGCGAAAATGTTGAACCTTGTGATATACCATAACCTGTTTTTAAATACGTCTTTATAAGTGAGTTTACGGCTTATTTTGCATAATTCCATTCAATACGTACAATGATTATTTGTTTAAATATATGCAATATTTTTAACAAATTTAGTTGTAATGTAAAAGTTAATAAACAAATGATAGTAATTTAATCAAAAGCCTCTAACTATATATTTTTAATTATATTTATTTATTTATTTCTTTTGAACCATACAAGAAATAATGGTACAAAGGCGGACTTATTGCTATAAGCATTCTCTGCCAGTCAACCTTCAGGCAAAATTGAGAAGCGACGAAGGCGGTACATAAGATTAAAATAAAATAAGGATAGATACAATATACCATATATAAATTATACATGTCGACAAATGAGTAGGCGGGCGTGATGGTAAATGGTCATCGCCGTCTATGAACGTCCGTAATACCCGCTGCTAAGCGTCAGAGCTGTCTATGGCAAATGGTCGGACTTGTTGCAAATAGCTGGACTTTATGCGATCCAGGTAAATCGATGGTAATTCCTGTAGGATTGTTAATTTTACTCGTTCTCAAAACAATTGTGAAAGGTTTCAACGTATTTCGGTGGCAGTGTTGAGAAATGGGATATGAATGATAAACAAAAGTGGGATCACTGCTTTCTTTTTGCTAGCAATACATTGATAATGCTAACATCTGATTTTATAAACTTCCATGCATGACATTGGCTTCCCTTCCATGTGGTCCGTTTAAGTATGTACAATATGTTTAGGAAAATATAATGATGTAGACTTTGTTATCGATATAGAGGTTTAACATATTTTTTGGTATTTTGGTCTGTTTGTATGTACACGTAAAACACTCAAACCAGTAAACAGATTTAAATATTTTTTAGCATACTTAGAACTTTTATTATTTATGAGTCTTTTATTATGTTTTTATCTAGGATACCTTTTATCCCGGGATATGGATTTCTTCCCGCGGAAATTACAAAACTGAAGCAGTTTACTATAAAAAACTTACCTGGATTTCCGATTACTCGTAGGCGATGGAATCAATTCGACATCCCTTTTGTATCCAAAATTAGATTTTAAATCGTTAGTCGCAATGCCGGTGTCTTTCGTTGGTATTTCGTCTGAATGTAAATACATATATTTTGAAGCTTGCTTCGATGGAAAAGACTTGGCACTTCTTGTATTTGAATATCGTGAACCTACAAAAATATTTAATGAAATGTGCCCCACTATGCCCTGTGCCTGTGGTTCTCCACCAAACAACAATGGGAAGTTATATGACACGGTGCTAGTGCATTATTACTTTAACAGACATCGCAGTGAGACATCGGCTCTACCCTCTAATCATTGCTAATGTCAATACCCGTACTGAAACCCTCGGAGCGGGGCAATTTAAAAAAATAACCTAATTAGAACAATTTATTAATTTACTAACAATAGGGTACATGTATACAGGAACGTTTATACATATATCGCCTGTTGCTGTTCGAGATCATGTAACACCCGTGGGGCGCCAGCTGAAGTGTGGGGAATTCAGGAATCGAGAGAACCCTCTATGCCCGGACGTTATACTCAAATGGTCAACAGCTCCCTGCTATTGAGCAGGGTGGACAAGTATATCGCCTTAATCAATCTATCGGCCACAGCGGGCGCGGCCTATATATGGGCAATTCAGGTCTTGAGGCAATCCATAAAGATTATCTACAGACAATCAAGAAAGCAATAATGCCCGGGCATTTCCTCGAGGGGTCCAAGGTCCCCTAATAAGCAACCCCGCTGTTTAGCAGGGGGTGAGGACTACCGGATGTATGCTCCGTAGACGCAGTCTAGCCGTCGCCCCCCGTGTGGTTGAGGGGACCGACCCTAAGAGCGCGGCAGGCGCCCATCAGGTGGTCAACTGTGGAGAGGTGCGTGTGGGGAACCCTCTGCGGTGTAATAACTCCATCGTACAAACAATATCGCTATTCAAGATCTTTAATAGCGACATCTTGTTTGGATCATGAGAACTAATATACTAATGATTGGACAATTATAAATTGTGCAGTGATTTGTTTAAGGTGCTATATAAGAAATATTAAGTGCTCGTGGAATAGTAATCCATCAAGTTTTTTACTACTCGAGAGTCAATAACAATAAATAAATGAAATTCGTTTATACATGATATATGTATGCACTGTAATATTTTTCATGTTATTTAATGAACTTTATATTTTATACATTTCTTTAAATTGAATTTATTTAGTAGCAGTTTTTGTGCTGTGTCCTCTTCCTGGCTTTCCCGTTGTCTAGCTTCATATAATTTATCTATCCCTTACTGCCGTGTAAAGATTTATTTTTTTACAGATTCATATTTTCGTGAATCGCTCATTAGTGATTACAGTCTATTGTTATTTTACCAGTTCTTAAATTTACCGTACATATATTGTTTTAGTATGTTATACAGAGTAATCTACTCATTTATTTAATCTGACGCGTCTCCACTGTTACAAATCTATTTTGAAGTCTGTTGAGCACCCATTGTTCTGGTTTTGCTCTCAAGAGAATTTCTTACCGTTTTTCGTCTGCGTGTACGACAACATACGTTCTATCAATTCAGCGGATCGACTTCTGACAGGCGAACTGGGATACTTGCGCAGCGATTCAACGAATGCTTCTTCGTCAGGAGATCTCGATGTATAACCTAAAGTTAAGGTATATCGGTAAAATATGAGTAGATTGAATTTTTCGATCAGGTTATATATTCGTCAAGATAGTCTAGGACCAAAGGCACCACCGATTAGTTGGGAGTGGAAAACCCGTTTTTACTGGCTTACGGACACTGCAATGCAGTGGCGGATTTTCAGCCTTGGCCGCTCTAGGTTTCAGGCCATGTAATCATTACCAGCCGCCAATTTCTCAACACTCAACATATACTGGTAGACAACTATTGAATTTTTGTCACGATTACGATGACGGGCCTACTGGGTCTTAGGGCAAATCTGCAACTTTACATAATCTACTTAAAATTTTAACTTACCATGGTACTGTTGTAATCCGTAGAACGAGTACTGCGGAATGTCTGCTGGCTTATATCCTGAAGGTTGACAGTGGGCCATCTGGAACAAATGTAAACTACCATTCGTACAAGTTGTACAAACATTTGGACCTACTTTCGAATTTTATTCTCGAGTTTAAGTAATTTGAGACGTCTCCTGTCTACATATGCCCATGCTACTCACAACACAGAGCATATGACTATAATGATGCATGGTGAGTGTGTGAGCTTATAATTATTCGCGTCTGCTGAGACGTCCAGATTCGCCTTTGATCGGGACACACCGAGTTTCAATTTTTTACTAACCTTGTAAGTAAGTAAGTACAATGCACATTGATTGAGAATTTTGACAGGAAAATACAGTACCTACATATGGAAAAATATTTTTTATTTTAACTTTTCATATTTACTTATCTAATTAATTAATCATTTTTGTAACCATCCCCATGACAAAAGTAAACTTTTTACCTTTAAACGTCCGTGCCGAAAATTGACCCCTTACCTGATAACTGCTTCTATACAGAGTATTCTTCGCGCGATCCTGGACTGCTGTTTCTGTGGCAGTGTCCACTACTCTCTGACACGCCTGGGTTGGACACGCAGCTCCTGTAAGGATTGCAATGACTGTTCGATTGCCGTTGTACTGATTTTTAGGTACGCTAGAATTAGAAATTACTTTACTCAATCAGCACGGCGGCTAAGTCAATCGTAAAGTCGACTGACTGCATGACCTCTTTGGAGTGTTAGTCGTTAAGTTGTTGGTTCTGGTGACTGTCATTAAATTAAATAGCCGATGAGCCTTCGGGCTTCTATAGACCTTTTAATACTAGAGTTAGCTTCTTATCTTACCACCGTTTGCACGTTCGCAGGGTAATAGAACACGTACCAGGTCTTCACAATTACGAGAAATGACCGATGGATCGCAGATCGGTTGAAGCTCCTGGTGTTGTAATAACTCTCAGACTCATGAAAGAACTCACCCGTAAGGCTAGCCGTGACCACACGTCCGGACGGGTGCCGATGTGACAGCAGCGTGACCGCCAGCCCCGCGCCCTCCAGCCCCTGCACCACCGCCACCATGCCGCCACTGTCCTCCATCATGCTCAGTGGTGCGCCGGGAACGAACCGTGCTAAGTGTATACATTGGCAGTCATAAAATAGAAATTATATAGCAAGAACTCAGATTCTTCTATTGTCTTACCGCCATTTTGATAATTTGCAGTAGAGGATAGCATAAGTTAGGCTGATAACAGCCCTTCCTCTCGTCGCATTGAACTACCCTGGAGCAATAAGTATTATAAATAAAAATTATTAAATCCGAATCGAAATCATTTGGGGCATGATTCAGTGTAGTACTTCTTTTATTTCACAAATCAAATTCACAGCTGATATTATTATAATAATCTGTAATAAGTATTTATTTTTTAAATAAACGTTCAGACACACACACCACACCGGGATTCCGTGTTGCGGGTGGTAAGGACAAACACAAATATGACATTACAAGCACCGATGATCCCAGAACAAACATATGTTTGTGGCATAAAATGTCTGCCCAGGCCGGAAATCCAACCCAAAACCCTTCGCTCGGCAGGCAGGGTCACTACCAACTTGCTGTGAGGTCGTCAAAACTAAAACCTTATTATAATAATTACCATGTTATGTCTAAATTATTAAATATGGTTAAATTCATGGTGGATTTCTCTGTTAGATTGCAGTATTATGGTACAGTACATAAATGTATCATAATATAAATTTTTTGGTGTTTTATGCAAAACTAGTTTCCACCTTCGCTTCGCGTCGGGAGGCTTGATCTTTAAGTTGACAAGTAGGAATCGCTGCCAAATCATTCGTTGCTCATGTTTACCAAGCGTTTTATAAACTTTTCTTGTTGTAATACACCTAAGCCATTCTCATGAATCACTTTATAGATAATCACCGTTTGAGAATCCGGTCATAGATGTGGAAACTAGAGAGAGATGTCGCATTCAGACAGAGACAAAGAATTAGTTTTATATATCTATGTCCATCCTGAATAATTTTACCTTTCAAATCGAAAATATTTTTTGAGAAGGTTCTGGAAATTTCTCTCCACAAATACGCTAACTCATAAAACTCGCGCTACCTCTCTATTAGGTATAAGTCAAAAGCTTTTTGGTTTTCATAAAGATTTTTCACTAAACTGTAGATGAGAACCTACATATATATATTTAAGTGCTCTGTTAAACTCAGTTTCAGAGATAAGAAAATATAATATTTTATCATTATCAACTTACATTATATACTATTTGTATTAAAATTGACTTAAAAATTTTATTCGTTTAAATCATAACAATTGCGACTGGTTTTCAAATGTCAATTGTGACAAATCATTTACTTCTTTTAATCCTGCTATAAAACTGTGTTTACGATAAAAAGATTTCAGATATTGGATCAGCGATTAAATAACACAAATTACAAATTAGCGTCCAGTGCTAAACAACCTGCTCTGTTCGTAGTAAACTTTTCAGAACTATATTATAGTGCCAGCTAGGTGTTAAGCGTTAAGCCAGGTAAGTGTAAAATATGCTTTAAAATTTTTTAACACATTCATATCCCAGCACTAGGCTTCCGGATGTGGCTTGTGGCAAGGGGTGTACACAAACAACATCACAAACATTTATCTGTCCCACAAAAGTCTGCCCCGGCCGGGTATCCAATTCGGGAGCCCCCCACCCGGCAGATAGGGACAACCAGCTACCACCACACTAGTACCTCTGTAGTGAAACAAAATATATTTTTAATTTTTTAAATTAATTTAAAATCAGCCACGCGACATCAATTATATAATGAACTTATACGACTTATACGACTATAAATAATATAGCAATAGGTTTGATTTAAATTGGAATAGCCGTTAGCTGTAAAACAAATTTTTATTGTTTCGGTGACAAGTCAGCACGGTGTCAGTGAGCCGGTGACACGCCTGATAAACAAATATTATCATGTAGGAGCACCCCGCTGACACTGCACGAGGACAACGTCAGCTTTCGTTGTTATTTCATTGGAAGGAAAAATATTTTTTTCTTTGTGCGTTTATTTAACGACAAAGACCGCTTTCCTTGTACGTTTATTTAACGAAAAAGACCGCTTTCCTTGTACGTTTATTTAACGAAAAAGACCGCTTTCGTTGTACGTTTATTTTACGAAAAAGGCCGCTTTCGTTGTACGTTTATTTTACGAAAAAGGCCGTTTTCGTTGTACGTTTATTTAATGAAAAAGACCGCTTTCCTTGTACGTTTATTTAACGAAAAAGACCGCTTTCGTTGTATGTTTATTTAACGAAAAATACCGCTTTCGTTGCTATCTTCTGTATAATGCTTTATTGGATTTAGCCAGAGGTAAAAGGACTTGAGAAACCTTCAGATTTAAAGTCAATATTGCAAATCCAGTTTTTAATTGCTGAATTTAACTACCTTGTTGTGGTTGTGGTTATATTGTTGTGTGTTATGTATGTCCATGCCATCAGCGAGACATGGAATTAAGTGCAGATGTTGAAAATGCGAGCTTTTTTATTTAGTATTGTAATACTTCAACATTATCCCGCAAGCTCTTAAATAAAAAAAAAAAACTGAAACATATAGTTATGTTGGTTAAACTCATTACACTGTGGCGGGTATACTAGCAGGCTGGGTAGGCTTGAGCCTAGGGCGACAGATTTTATTTTTACAGTTAGCAAAAAGATTTCTGTAAGACGGTTTTCTTACAGAGTACAGTCTTACAAATTACAGAGACACATCTACAAGACATCTTGCCGATGAATTTTCCCTTTACCTTTCATTGTACATTCCACGATACAGTTAATTTCTATATTCTGTGCTAAAAACCCCTAAACAGAGAAAATGCAATAGTCTTCAGACGAAAATATGTTTTTACTCCGAACATATAGGGTATATATTGAAAATGTATAAATCCGCCTCTGTCATCACAGTTCAGTGGTAGAGCGCTAACTATAAAATGCTGTAGTAATGGTAAGTGGTAACTATTGCTATAAGATAGTCTCACGTACAATTTAATTACGGCCACCTTCTAAATATTTCTAACCGCTAACGGTCGCTGACGCGCCGCGCGACAGTCGGAGATCTCAATTGAAGAATTGGATCCGTCCTCTACGCTCCGCTGTCAATTTGTTGCGCACGCGCATCTCCTCGATACACTTCTGGATTTCTGACGCATTTCAACGACGATGTAATCGACTAGCTGTCACGACTAATTGCTAAATAATATGCCTTGACACCATTAGTACTTATAAAGAATATATTTGCACAAAATTCACGATGTATTTTGCAGTACCAGAACTAATGTCAGTATACTGCAAATTCGTATTAATTTGTGACGATTTATTACTAAATTCATAATAATAATTCCTAATTCATTTATTTGAAAAAAAAGTGTTACTAATTTTATAAGTAGCTCTAGGCCCCATACTAAGATTCCCTGTGTTATGGTGTCTAGCCTCTTCCATGAGATACAATTATGTGTGACGCTTTTTACTACATCTATACTTTCTTTTTACTCGAATGGCGACCACGCACCGGGCGACGCTCAGTGGGTAGACCCTCGACGAGATGGACCGACGATGTGGTGAAGGTCGCGGGTAGCCACTGGCTGAGGGCAGCGCGGGACCGATCGTTGTGGAGATCCTTGGGGGAGGCCTATGCCCAGCAGTGGGCGTTGTCCGGCTGATGATGATGGTGACTACATGTATATGAATGTATATATGATACATATACCAAAATAATATCTTTTACAATTTTTGTCTGTCTGTCTGTCTGTTTGTTACGGCTAATCTCTAAAACGGCTGGACCAATTTTGACGGGACTTTCACTGGCAGGTAGCGGATGTAATAAAGAGTAACTTAGGCTACTTTTATTTCTACTAAAAAAATTTTTTGCTAATTCCTCGCGGAGGAAGTCGCGGGCATAGTTAGTTAAAAATATATTTCAATTATCCGTCTGCCAGGGTCGGAAGTCGATACACACAATGAAATTGGAACTGATCACATTCTGTACATGAAGGATATATGATAACTGTTATTATAGCTGGCCGTCATTAACGCAATAGAACCCAAAACAAAAGTCGTTAGAATTTTTGTCTGTTTGTCTGTGCGCGCTAATCTCAGAAACGGCTTAACCGATTTCGTTATGGTTTTCACTAATGTATTGCAGTAAGTCTCACTTAATCTTATTCACAGAACGAGATAAACCCAGCCCTAAAACAATGCAGGTGCCATTTTTAAGCGTAAAGCATTGTTATTCGGAAGCGAAGCGAGGGCTGTTTGCTGGTATTATATACATATAATAGTTGAACACTTCGTTAAACTAGTTGGGAGGCTGCGTGCGAACCGGTGGCGTTGCATTCCTGCGGTCCCGGGGGATATGCACCGGTTACCAAGCGATAGGTTCGAATATCCCACGCATCTCGACATTTTCAAAATTATATTCGTGTTTATTAGGAGGTTTTATTGACCGCAAACGGTTCAGTGCCACGTTTATCATTCTATGGTGTCACATACATATGCATCGCACGGCCGACAAGCAGAGCCATGCATCCATGCTGAGCCTTAGAAAATTCAGTGACACCCTCGAGAAGGTTTCAGTAGAACTTGTCTGACTTCGCTTCCAGAGCGTTATTATTTCTTTACAATACATTACCGTATATACATTACATTAATGACGTTGTATACATTACATTAATGACAAGGACGCCTGGAAATTTAGTGTCGAAACCGGTTCCGCACGGGCTTAAACTTTTGTAATTACCATGTGTTGTTTAAAAGATGTGCTGAGGAGTTTCTTTCGCCGTTTCCTCTCCTCATTGTTAAAGCACCTTTTCGAAACGGTGGTAGAAGCAAAAAATGACGTTCACATGTGTATTTACTGAATACCTATATGATTAAATGATTTTGAATTTTGAATTTTTTGGGTTCGCTGGGAGCTCTGTATTCCTTTTACTAGGGCGTGGCCGCTAATTCGAAGATAATTCTTCCTCAATGGTTCGCTACTTTGAACTATACGGCTAGCCGGCTTAACCGTTACCTTCACAGTAACTACAAAACTGTAAGTAATCATCGCTTATCAACAATATTTGTAGCGCTTTGCGTTATTAATGCGCAAGAGGGGAAAAGGGTGAAGGTGAAGCACTGAACCCGCATATTGTCTAGTCTGCAGACTAATACTATAAAATACACTTTTGTTTTACTTACCATGAAATTATCAGAATTTATTATGATTTATTGACACGAAAAAGTGTTATTTTATAAATAATTGTTCGTCTTGGTGGTGGTTTTGGTGGCGTGAAGTCGATCATTGTTAAATAATTTTCTATTTCCAATATGGTTTTATTGATAGCGCTAAAACTCATCAATGGTTATGAATAAAATTGAAGTGAATATAAAAAAAATACCGACCCCTATTTGACAAGCTGTATTTCTTGATTTCATCCCCTTTTTTTCACCCTTAGGGGTGGTATTTATTTTTTAAATTTAATTGGGACCGACCGGGAAGTGTGGTAATTATTAAATAGCCTTTGAAACAAAAAAGACTTTTCCAAACCGTTTAATAAGTGACGGAGTACTAAGGTAACAAACATAGAATAAAAACGAATTGATAACCTTTCCCTTCTTTGTTTGTTAAAAAGAAGATTCGTTGGCAAACAAAGGAGAAAAGGCGGGGCACATCTTTTTCTTCACGTATAAATAGTACTCGATTTAATGAAGAGAATATCTTGAGCAAATATGCGCACATGGAGGTCTGGCTACGCGCATCGCAAGAATACATTTGCTCTGGCTCCGTCAAAAATGCATCTTCTTACATCAAAATATTCAATGACCAAACGAAAAGAAAAATAAAAACGCATGAGTTGAAATTAATGTCATCGCGGAATTTTTTCATTTTATTATGTAACGGGTACTCACGATACGTTTTTATTTGTTGCCAATATTTCGACCCAGTTGCATGGTTCGCGGTCACGGCGAAACTGCAGCGGCGGGGAGAAACCGTCGACAAGCTAGCGGTAGATTAAACTATCTACCCTACGACTAATTCGTTTTTATGTTTAAGCTACCATGTCACGACACGACAATTACTGTATCATCGCGCAGTAAACTTTGCCCTTTGTTTCATAATAAAAATAAAACTGCGTGCATCTAGACTTGTCTTCGTCACAGTGAGGCTACCCGAGCCGGGATTGCCGTGCCCGAGGAGCAGTCAACGACCTCGTGCCCTCTAGGTAACAACTGTATGTAGGAGACATACCAGACACCATGATCGTTTACATTGATTTGACTGAAATCAAAGAGGTTGAAGCGGTTCGAAGCTTTCGGATAGGTGAGTTAAGTTATTCTGTATTTTGTATTAATTAAAAAAGATGTGTAAAAGCCAAAGTACAAAGTTTTCGGCTACGGCGTCGCATCAGGATTCGTCATATTTTTATCAACGTGGATAATAAACTGTACGGTGTGCTCTCCAGTGATTTAGTGTTTGAACCACTCTCGTTATCAAGAGATGTTTTTTTTTAATGTAAATAGCCAATAAACGAGCAGACGAGCCGACAACCGGCTACCGTCGCCCGTGGACATTAGTCACACCAAAAGTAGCACTGATGTGTTGTCGGCCAGGAAGGAAGAAGAAAAAAAGGAAGTGACGAGAGTGACTTAGAAAGGATTGCCGCAGACGGACAGCGCTAGAGGTCGCCTCGCTTCCGATATAAGTCAACTTTACGCTTTTGTTTAAAGTCACCGACTTTATAATGAACAAGGCGTAGGAGATCTTTACGATAAGACAGACGGACGGAGGAGGAGGATACATAGTACAATCAGCCTCCGTCCGTCTGTCTTATCGTAAAGATCTCCTACGCCTTGTTCATTATAAAGTCGGTGACTTTAAACAAAAGCGTAAAGTTGACTTATATCGG
>PDGT01000020.1:1007066-1069554 GCA_003671415.1 Megathymus violae | reverse complement strand
TCTATAAATGTTACCGTTAGCACAGAGAGACAGATAAAAAAACTATATTTAAACCTCTACATACGTACGTCAAACGATATGTTTTGAGGCGCTTAATAATATAACATACCTGTATTTATTGTATATTGTGTTTGGTAATTTAAAATAAAATTTATTTGAGAATAGAATTCAGGAAGGCATTTGCTCAAGTTTTAAAATAGAACAATGTTTTTATCATTTTGTGGCAATGCTTCCCGCGTTTTTTATTTAACATCGGATTTGCGCGCTATGGTCTATTACGGTTTTAAATTTGATTTAATCGAACAATTAGAATCACAACGGTCACAGTCGGTCTAAAAGGACTCGGCTCTATCTCGTGCGACAACTTTTAGGTGATTTGCTGAATTTAAAAGCGGTGTAGTTAACCTCAAATATGACCAAAGAAGCGGAGCCACGGAAACAGCAGGAACTACACAAAATGTTTGGATCACTGAAAAGACGGTGCGAGAATACCCACAAATCACACACATTGACTTGAGAAGATCTTAGGCAATAGGTATTTAGACAATGTTTTGAAAAGATGTAAAATAAATATTGCCGATATATTTCATATATTTCTTTATCGCAAAACTGAGTGACCTAAGTATAGATAATGAATAATAATTCTGCTTACATTTAAATGAAAATGTGCAAAAAATATTCCATATTGTATGGATTCGTCCTCGTTCATTGTATTATTAGTATAAACTGGCAAACTGCCCTCGCTTCGCTTCAGGAAACTACGCCTTATATTATTTTAAGTTAATTTATAACTTTTTTTTATTTATGGACGGATTGTAATGAAACAAACTTTAAGTATTACGTGACGCTTACTGCAATACATTAGTGAAAACCAGAACGAAATCGGTCAAGCCGTTTCCCAGATTATCGCGAACAAACGCACAGACAAACAGACCAAAATTGTAACAAATATTGTTTTGGGTTCCATCGCGTTAATAAAGGCCCGTTATGATGTTTCTTCTCTCATATATCGTTCATGTACAGAAAGCGATCAGTTAGAATTTTATTATTAGTATAGATGTAGCAGAAAAGGATCTACTGAATCTGTTGATGTACAAAATGAATCTATAGTTCCGAGTCACTCACTCCGCATCGACAAAGCTTAATTACATCGGTCGTGTGAAACAACCGACCTCGTCTTCTTAACTCACTCGCCTTGAGTACGCGACGCGCGCGTACATATATCTAACACCATTGTGCGTTACGAACGTGCAATTTTGAACGCTGAATCCGTCGCCCTGCTCGGAGGGGCCCTTCGACTCAGGCATCCCGGGTTCGATTCCCGGGCCAGCCGTTGGTTGATGATGGATGTTTGTTCTCGTAATGATGAAGTCGTTTCTGCGTGACCGTACCACCCAGTGTACGGGAGTGTGTCTATTTATGATTAAGTATTTGTATTGACGCAGTATGAGCAGTGATCGCCTAGTGGTTTGAATTTAGGAATTATGTACGCACCTCTAATTTAGCAGTCGCTTCGGTGAAGGAGAACATCGCGAGGAAACCTGCACACCTGACAGTTCTCCATGTTCCTAAAGGGTATGAAGTCTACCGACCTGTACTCGGCCAGCGTGGTGGACTGTGGCCTGAACCTTTCTGATTGCGAGGGGAGTCCCGAGCGCCAGCAGTGGGACGATATAAGTTGTACGGAATTGATGCAGTAGGGTCGGGTTAGCCATTAATTATATGTATATCTACTGGTAACAAAATTGTAATGGGGTCGAGCCGTACGTGGAATATTATTTTGGAAACTTTAATGTAGGTACATTGTTTATCGGTATCGAGGTCAATTTATTTATTTGGAATTTTTTCTGTCTGTCTGTTTGTGCGCGTATCACTCTAAACCCACTGAACAAATTTGGATGATACTTAGACATATTAGTAGCTTGTACAATGGGTCAAAATATAGGATACTTTTATCACCGGCAAATGGATCTGTTCCCGTGAGATAAGAAATCAAATTTAAAATAAACATTGTGTGCAGAGGACAGTAAAAAGAAACTGTCTGTCCGGCCGCAGCTGTTAGGGGAAATTTGTATGTTTCAAATTCATAGAACTAGAAAAAGCCATTTCTGAAACTAATCGGGTGGTATTACTAAACGTAAGGTATAGATAGCTATTCTACAACGAGGCGAGGCCGGATTGCTAGTCATGGAATACAGCCTAAGTTATCTTCTATCTATCTATATCTATACATATAAAAAAAAATCTAACTGATCGCTTCCTGTACATGAACGATATGTGATAAAAAATATTACTAGGGGCCATTATTAACGCAATAGAACACAAAACAATAGTTGTTAGAATTTTTGTCTGTTTGTCTGTGTGTTTGTTCGCGCTAATCTCAGAAACGACTTAACCGATTTCGTTCTAGTTTCCACTAATGTATTGCAGTAAACATCACTAAATATTTAAAGCTTGTTTCATTGCAATCCGTCCATAAATTAAAAGTTATGAATTAGTTTAAAATAATGCGGATACTATTTCTTAGCGTAGGGCGTAGGCTTCCCGAATGGAAGCGCCCTCGCTTGCTAGGAATAATAATAATTGTAACATAATTTATTATCTTCCTTTGTACATTTTTGGTGCCGTTACATCAATGTATGAATTCTATTTTTATTCCCTAAAGAAAGGCTACCTCGAAACACACCACTTTAACGGTAAGGTCAGCCGAAATGCAATATAATCTAATGAAATATGTCATATTTCATCCATAAAATATTCTGTATTATACAGCAATTTATTTAATTGTGCAATTACCAACTTAGCGCCGATTAAAAATATTTATAGAAATAAAAAATATACACAAATTTAGATAGTCCTAATTTACAAACAAAACTAGTTATATTCATATAAATTGAGAAATATTAAAACGAACTTGGAATTGACAGCTGAATTATATAACTGTATTATAATTACTCATTATCGCACCTATGTTAATACCAAATCAACATATTATTTTAAATAGTGAGCCTACCTCTATCCAATCTTTGTTGTGTTTGTTCCCTATGATTTAACTAATCTGTAACAATGTATATAATACAATATCAGAAATTACTCTGCCTATACAATAAAACAATGCAACTAAATAGTCTCTTTGATTTAATAATCAAAGCAATGCCCTTTCGGAAGAAATATTTTACCCGTTGCATACGGTAGCGAGATTGGCTTCGTTTGTTTGAATAATTTCTAATGATTATACAATAAAGATACAGAAACTATAATGACACAGCTTATAAAACTACCGTAGACTACAAAACTGTTTCCTAACTGTATATTATTACGCCTTTCGAACTACATTACGTAATTTATGAACTGATAGATTAATAGCAATGTGATACGAACCTGCAGTAGGTATATTTCATTCACATGACCGGTTTGAACACCCACACAATGTCTCAAAGTTTTTATAACTTCCTCTTCACATCCATTGAGTCATATAGGATCCAAAGTAAAATACTGGCGTTTACGCAAACCGTGATGGGTGTTTATTCAAGACGATGATCTACCATGACTTGGCTACATAAACGGTTTTTAAGGCCAATTCATGATAGATTGCTTTTTGGGTTATCTACTTAATTAAAAGAAATATTTGCGCATTACGAATTAATTATCACTTACCTCGGTGAAGGCAAAATATCGTGAGGAAGCCTGCGTACCTAAGAGTTCTATAGACAACATTGCCAAACTTTGACCTCAACCTTTTCATTGTGGGAGGAGATGTTGTGCACAGCAATGTGCAACATGGGTTGTAATGATGATGATAGGATAATTAAGAAAGGTTTATGATTTTAAAATTAAATGATATGAAACATACAATATACTTTTTAACTACTACGCGTCCCCGAAAAAATAGAATACTTAAACCACAAACAAAATTAAAATTTCTTTATAAAGATATCGTTACACGTATAATAGTAATATTTCTTTTCTTTAACCATCAAAAATTGTAAATATCCATAACAGTTACTATTAATACATAATAACGATGGCAATTAATACTCAAAGGAATACATTTCCAACAAACTGACAAAGAACACTAAGTTGTATTCAGTTAGGTATCTTTTCTGCAATTAACCACTAATTTATTTACATATCCAATGAGCTTTGTATGTACTCACACATTCAATCCCACAAAATTATTATTATGTGTTATAGTTGAGATGATCCATTTAATGTCTAAATGGTCAATAATTAAAATTAAAGAGTAGAGAAAAATTTAAATTAATCGACACGAACATGCAGATCGTACAATTGGAATTTAATAAGAGACACTCTAAAATATAATGCCTTTGTATATAAAATAGCTTCGTGCAGTAAAAAATACGTTTAGATTAGATCGCATAACGTGTTGGTACAAACAAGAAAAATATAAATGTTCCAAACTCGTATTACGTTGGGTTAAGGTCGAAATTATGGAGCCGTGAAATTACCGTTCGTTCCACAGATTTAAAATAAAATACAACTTCAATTCAGTTGGCCGTTGGGTTTGGCTCGATAAGCGTGTCTGCGTCGCGTCACTCTTCGCCTTATCTAAGTAGATAAAAAAGCCGTTAAAAATTCGAATCATTACAAACTGTGAAACAAATAAAACTACTGTGGTATGTGTTCGTTACTGTATCATTGAGAAATAATGTGTTGTTTAATTTTGTGATTTGATAAAGACGTTGATACGAAAACCTTAACCGACATGATTTCGTAATTCAACATGGAGGACGTATACACTATTAAAGTGAAGACAAAGCCGGACACCAGGAATGTGTACCCATCGGAGAGGAGGTATTCAGCATCTACTGTTTCTGGATTGGCGTGGGTGCACATAGCATTGGCGGCAACTTCCTTCTTGCTGGCGTGTTTAGCGCTAGTCAACCCTAGCAGCGATCAAACTGAGGGCGATGGTTTTAACAATGAAACTCTCAACGATTTCAACGCTACCAGGAACGCCACCGACGTTGACGAATCAAATACTTTTATACTTGTTCTAGCGCCAACGATGCTAACCGTGTTCGCTTTAGCAGCCGGCATCGCCTCCATACTAGCCTCGGTACGGTGGTACGTCGACCACAACATAACCTGGCTGTTCGTCATGTCCATTCTATCGACAGTGTTCTCACTGATCTCATTCATCATGATCGCCGTGTGGTTTATTACAACTTCACAGGACGACATATCTGAGTTTTACAAAGACAAAGTGCCTTTCAAAGACTATTTGGTAGTGAAACATACTGATGTTGTCGATAGAAACGAGTCCCACATGATAATTGCGCGCAATTTGCCCATTGTTCAAGAGGACACCCATCTATTCACAAAGCGCGTTTTGTCTATTAATATATTGATAGCCGCATTTTTGGAGTTGCTGTGGTCGATTTTGAGCGTCAAAATATCGTACAAGGGAATGAGGAATAATTATAAAGAAGAGAATGAGAGGCGAGGCAATTGCATATCTGTGGTCACGACTATAAAGGGCAACAACACGAAAAAATTGCCGCGAAACGGAAAGCTTATACCCCCGAAACCGGATATTATAGAGCACTATCCTAACAAGAAAATAAAAAGAATTTTTCTAGCTCAAGGCGATAACGGTTTCTATCTGAAAAATCAGAATAATAAAGCTAAACCAAATACAGAAACTAGCTCAGAGTTTTATAAGGAGAGAATGATGAATTTCTTGAATCGTTGCGCGTCCTTAGAAGGCATATCGAACCCAGAATTGAGGACACCGAGCGTCCAATCTGAAGCTGTACTTAATCCGATACCAGAGGTAGCTAGTATAGAGATAAATCTGGAAGAGAATCGGACTGATTTGAACCAAACTACGCCTGTAACGCCAGTTAGTTGGGGAGACAGCCCGGATCATACTGTGTTTAATCAAAATAACATAAACTTCGACAAGATTTTCAGTTTTGGCGCGAAGAAAAACCAAGATGGCGGCGGAAAAGAAAGCGACAAACCGTCGACAGAAGAAATAAGTGAAAATACGCAGAATAATTAATAAGCCGTGAAGAGACTGATAGTATGCAGCGGGAAAGTGATTATTTACGTAAGCGTAAAAAGTTGGTGTCGAAAAGTTATTATAATCGTAAAAAAAAATAGAGGGGCATTTATTGCGGTTGAGTGTGCATTGGCGTGAATCAGAAACGATATTACGAAAAAACAATATGATTGTATTGTTAACACCTAATAATAAATCTTGTTAAGAATATTTCACATATATAAGTCGATAAATCTTTAACATTGCCTAACTATAAATTGTTTTCTGGTAATGAAAAAAAATTAGGTATAAATATCAGTAAATTAATAATCAGTTTTAAACAATAATAAAAAGTCAGATGAAGAGTAATTGAAAAAATACGATAACAAAGCATACAATATGATTATAAAATATTACCAAATAACAATAACAAATACTTTGAATAGTCAAAACGACTTTAATAATTGTCATCTGAATATTATACAGCCAATATGCTATTGTATTGTACCTACGAAGTTAAGTTAATGAGGTATTGACACAGTAATTTCCCATTATACATTTGATCTGAATGCAATTAATACAAATTTGTATATTCTAATTATGGCCACGTTAAATAGAATATTTATTCGAATTTTTGCTGTCTTCTGTAAAGGTACCGGTTACACGTGTTAAATAGATTCAATTTGTATTATAAAAATAATAATTAAATTAATTATAATATTACTCCATTACAAAGGATAACTGAGTTATCGTGTTTATTAAGTGTTTAAAAAAAATATTAACTGTAGTTATGTAAAGAAACTTCCATCGGGCACAGTGGTATTGACTCACTAGGCGACCGTTATCTATCGACGACAGACCAAAAAATCTAGATCTCAAGAAACTGTTTCGTCGGTTATATACACTTAAATTGCAATCAGTTTTTCTGAGACTGCCGATACAAATGATATATTTTTGTTGGACCATAGATATTAATCAAATCATTTGTAGTTCCGTCTTGGTACTATAAGCGTAATAGCTTCATAGGTTACATAGGCTTCATAACATTGAGGCATAAGGATTAGTATGCCATCTGTAGCTACATGTTGAACCTTTTGGAGATCTTATTACTGATTGAAGAATCGAATTTATTTTTGAGTTTTATATTTCGCTATACGCTTAGTCTAGTCCAAGAGAGTACGAATACTGTATCTTGAAAGTAATTCGGGAATATATAGTGTTTTCGGCGATTTACCTGGTCTCCTCATATTATTTATATATTGCATTGGTGCATTTGCAAATACATTACATTTTACCTTACCTTTTATCTGGCAAAATGGATGTGGCAGAAACCGACATTAATAATAACCTTGTAACATGATGCGATAATTTCTAGAAATTTTGCAATGAAATCATAAGAAATAATAATAAAAATGCTGTAGTGTTGTTAACAACTTATATAGATAACATAACTTTCTGTTGTTTTTTTTTTACAATTTTATACTTTTATAATTAATTCAGTATGTATAGTATATAAAAAGAATATACTCGTACATACTAAAATAATAAAAAAAATACATCTTTAAAATCGCATTTATTCAAATATTATACGCGTAATAATAATTCTAATTATTTGTATATTATTAAGCATGTAATTTATACAATAAATGTTAATAATGTTGGTGCATGTAAGATACATGATTATTAAATTCGTCTTTTATTTGCTAAGATTTATTCTATATATTATTTATTAATTATTAAAGACTCGTTGATCAGTCAACGAGGTTTATAGCCGGGAGTTTGATTCGACTCTGCAAATATCGTATTCAACTCATCTTAATTATCAAACAAAAATTATTCCATTGATTTGTAGAAGTTTTATGTTTTGTTTTACGTGGTTTTATCTATTGTAGCCTTTTAGAGGTCACGTTTGGGAGTTCAAATTTTAATTGGAAACAAAAAGTTTTTTTAACATTTACATTTTATCTTTTATTCTGAGAGAACAATTTGCTAACGTCGGTTTTCCGGCTACTTACAATGTGGGAGTGTTCAAGAGGAGGGTGAACAGGCTATTACTCGTTAGTACGTTCAACTGTTAGACTTCATCACCATTTACCATCAGGTGGGATTGTTGTCAAGCATTAACTAATATTATGTAAAAAAAACATATATAAAATATATCTGGGAATAAAAAGTATCCTAGAACACTATAAGTTGTAATGGAATATCCTTAGTTCAAATATGTTGCTACTTCAGTAAATTTGATTAATTGTTATCTATAAAACTCCTAACACTGACCCCTACAAGATAACTTTGAAACATTAAAGTTATATCCCCGAGGAAATTTAGTAAGAGACCATTTCTGGTATGTACATCTTATTAAAGAATAAAATCATATTAAAGAATAAAATTTGCAGTTAATTTTGATGAAGTTAAGTAAGTTTAGTAGATTTTAAATCGAAATCTATAGTAATATTATCTATAGCAACATTTTAAAGAGAGAGTGGGAATTTTGTGAGTTTGTATATATGCGAAGGGTAATCTCCGGAACCAGGGCACTTATTAGCAAAAGTCATTTAAAGTTTGAAAGGTACATTATTCCGGATGGACATAGCCTATTTATCATGCGTATATTTATAATAATTAACTGTTAAACCCGAACGAAGTCGGGATGGGACTAACAATCAATCATAAACACGATAATATCTTCCTATCCTTCATGTTTGAAACATTCGACCCCCTCATTTTAACAATAAATCAGTAAAAGGAAGATTGCCTTTATTCGATCAATCAAAGATTTGAAAGTGAGATTGTAAAGTGATTTTATTAGTTAAAAACATTGTCGGATGTGGAAACAACATTTTGTCGGCCATCTGCGGCTTTGTCGCTCATAATCATCTATGGAGTGTAGTCAGATTTACCCATGTACGAGTTTCCCGAGTCGCCGTGTAATAGCTTGTGGTACATCGTCTGTGATGTAAAAATTACTGTCTGCTCTACAACTACATGAAAATTTGAAAAAACCATTGAAAATGACATAACGTTACTCAATACCAACAATTCCGCCGAAACTGTCCGTTCTGTCCGTTGCAAGGTTAATTTATAAACTTAACGATTATGTCATCCGAAGCGAATTACCTAGCGATTACCTGTTCTTATAATCATAATTTTAAAACGTGTGAAGTTTAAGCCATTGTGTCTCTGTATGAATTATATTGAAATTTGAGATATCACTCGCAATGAAGACGTTCGTAATATTATGAGTTCCAAACCGAAGTGTTCGTTATGCTTGGTTTGTGCCGCGCGTGTGTGCAGATGTGGTTATACATAATACTAATAGAGGATTGATTTCAGAAAGTCTAAAGCTTACACCTACCCCCGATTCGTTGCGTACCTACTGTTCGGCGGACAAAGCGATGGCGTGGGGTCCTTCTCGTTCGAGGGCGCTGAATCCTGTACCAGATCACAACGTTACTTGTTCACGGTAGTAAGGTAGTTGACTGGCTGCCGTCGTCTTAAAATGACATCTAATATGTTTAACGTGGTACGGTTACTGTTGAGGAGCGAGTGAAAGAAGGTTCACAGCTTACTTGACCGACAATGCGTCGGTTGCTTATAGCAATTTTGATTTATTTGTAAGAGTAAAGGATACTTAATTAGCAAATTGTTCAGAAACCAAGATCTGTTTCTTCGGAACTGAAGAACGATGCGAGGCTGCGATGCGCCGGAGAGTTTAGCAAATACACCGGTGGAGATCTCATGGGACCCATACTCAAACATGTGTTAACGATTGCTATCCAATGATATAAAAGTTTGATTAATGGATGGATATGGACAGAACCGCCCCGGAGTAATTTCGCGGCTACCAACACTCAATGTCTCATATCACTCACGACCAGGGCCGAATTTGCTTACGATTGGCATATTGATACGTAATTTACTGGCAAAACCTTTGTATGGTTGGGTGAAATGAAAATATGTGTCAAATTTTACGATGGAGTCGGCTTCGAGTAACTATGTTTATTATTCAGAAGGTAATAAGTAATACTATTTGACGAATTGATATGCAACTCGAGAAAGGAAATGTATAATATTGTTAATATCAGCTGTGACTTAATTTAATTCGAATGTGCTGATAAAAGGCCAGGGACTTTTGCAACTGACTTTGAAATATTGCAATTCCAAGAATGTTTTTACAGCCAGACAGAGAATGGTGAAGTTAGTTTTGTATATTTGACATTACATTTTTTATACCGACACACAAGCAAACGGGTCACGGGCAAATGATCACCATCGACCGTAGACTCCGTAACACCGAATGCATTACTCGTTGAGGGTCGAGAAGGGAGATGGAAACCAGGTTAAATAACTAACAATGCAATAGAAACGCGCTTTCAGGGTCCAATTTAGAAAGGTGTTAGGTAGTTAGGCAGGTAAAAAACCACCATCTCGGCGGTCTGCGCCCGGAGGCTTGGGAGTCTCCATTGTCCAACAGCGCGCTCCACAGACAGGACGTTGGGTTGGACTCAAAATATGAATGGAACTCTTCACTGATTGGTATTTATTTGTATGCGGGAAATTAATAATAGAAATATACAAATAATAGACGAGGTTTCTGTTTACACAATGACGTTTATATAGCCTGTTTTTATACGAGGCGTTACAGGTCACCGGTCCATAGATACAAAATAAGTAATGAAAAATAAATATAATACATCCCAATTTGACAAGGAAGTACTTTTCGCTAGATCGACAACGTCTAGTTGACGCCTTTAATTAACGTGCTTGTTGCTACCACAAAAATATATAATCAGACAGGCGCTACGTGATATTTTTGTTACGTATCATTCGTGTCTGGTTCGCAAATGTTTCGCGGCGTCGCAATGCCCGGCGTCAATTGATTCGAAGCAACGTCCATTAAACTATTACTCCCCTCACTCCATTCCCTTCGTTCTGTTCCTCTTAAATAACCCGCTTAAACAAAAACACGCAGTAAATTTTCCTGTATATATTTGCTATGCTATGGACATAAAGTATGAACATCCGAATTGTACATTTATATCAATGTCTGCCGGGCGGGAAACGAGCATGCTGTCTTGGCTTGACAAGCAGGTTCACTACCAACTGCGGTAAACATCTTATATTCGTACTTCAAGTCCCTCTACCTAACTCCGTGCTTCTCAAAGCGTCACAAGTTACGTCTCATCAGGGTCCGAAGTCAGTACAGTGTTGCACATGTGACACGGTGGTCACAGTCAGATTGAGCGTTTCTTTAAAGTGCATTTAGACAGTAAAAATAAAAATATCATACGCTAGACTTACGACCAACGCGCGCTAACAAAATTGTACCGTCGAGCGTATGTTTGCATTGAAAATGACCAATGAATCAAGTGTACGGCCGTTCAATGCGGATACCTTTCAAAAAGTTATAGGTGATTTTAATTATGTTTCATTTCAATTGGACATATAATATTAACATATAAGTGTTCTGAATAAAACACTGGTGAACGTGTTCATTATGTTTATGCAACGCTACTAATATTTACGACAGTTGTGACGTAAGCATCTATCGTAATAAATTAAAAATTATTGCGTTCAGTTCACAGATGTAATTTGATTAGTGATTAGTAATACTTTTAATGTAACGAACACAAATTAAGTGCTCGCTCCAGCAAATGACGAAAACACGTCAGTCGTCTACATAAATATTTGCGTTTGTTTTTAAGAAGGGTGTTAATTTTTGTTTATCTATCTATACTAATAATGAAATTCTAACTGATCGCTTTCTGCACATGAACGATATATGTGAAAAACATTTTTACGGGCCTTTATTAACGCAATAGAACCCAAAACAATATTTGTCTGTGCGTTTGTTCGCGTTAATATCCGAAACGGCTCAACCGATTTTTTTCTCATTTTTACTAATGTATTGCAGTGAGCGTCTCTTAATACTTAAAGTTTGTTTCATTGCAATCGGTCCATAAATGAAAAAGTTATAAATTAATTTAAAATAATGCGGATACTATTTCTTAGCGTAAGGCGTAGCTTTTCAGAAGCGAAGTTAGTTTAATCATAAATGTATCAAATTATGTGCGTATAAAAATTAACTATAATTTCCTTTCGTGGACTGAATGATTAATAACAAGACGTCATCATCAACATGGTCACTACAACCGATATCGTCCCACTGCTTGGGCTCAGGACTTGCAATCAGAAAGGTTCAGGCTACAGTCCGCCACGCTGACCGAGTACAGGTTGGCAGACTTCATACTCTTCAAGAACATTACGGAGAACTCTCAGGGGAGCAGGTTGCCTCGCGATGTTCTCCTTCACCGAAGCGAGTAGTTAATTAATTTGTAATACTCACGTAATTTGAAAAGTTAGATGTGCATGAAGAATTCGAACTCGCGTGTTCCGCGCGGGAGACCCGCGCTCGTACCGCCAGGCTACCACTACTTCGTCCGTCGTATAACAAAGTAGGTAAAATAAAAAACGAATTGTGACACTATGTTATTGTTAAGTTTTGTACGTTTCTTAAAGAACCGCAACTGGTTCATTGGCTGTATAGTCGCAATCACTGAAATCTAGAAAATAATTAGGTTTATAAATAGGCTTCTTTATAAATATTACTACTGTTTATAAAGAAACTTATAGGAAATTCGTCTAGAAATTTTAAAAGAATCGGATATCCAGACTACACTATATAATTCTGTAATCTCACAGATCAATCTATCTGTCTCTTGCAATGAATTCGGCAATGAGTATTATGATTAAATCAAGCTGGTAGTTTGATTAAATATCGATTATAATATTTAAATTAAACATAATCAATTGTCATTAATATGATAATTTTAACTATAATACATTGGATACACATTACAACAACAGTTATAATGATATCATAGCGGAATTATTTGTGAATTTGATTCGTGAGTTGTTTGCGTTCAACAGAACTACGCGAGTACGATTGGAAGTTTATCGGTTTGGATACTTTTCCAGCGGATCAATTGGAAGGTAAACAAATGGACATCTAGTTTCTGCTGCCATTACATACTGATATTATGAAGAGAGTGCGAATTTTGAGTTTCTGTGTACACTACCGGTCAAAAGTTTGAGACCACTAATAAAAGATTTTTTTATTAGTAAATATTCTTAAAATATTGGTGATAAAAAGTAATCTGCACACCTGCATATTCTATTGTTTTTAAAGATTGCCTAAAAGCTAATTCTTTTGTATATAAGCCAAGGAAAGGGCCATAAACCAGCATTGTTTCCAAACTGCAACGTGAGCCGAAGAAGAGCTAGTCCGATAATCGATTGTAAAAATTTTATTACCTCATTACCGCAGCTGACACTTCGTTTTTTTTTACATCATCTTACAATGCGATTGTTCTTTATTTTTAAAATATGTTTTTAAGTTTATTTTAACCCGATATTTTCATGGTTATCTACGAATATCCGCTGTTAGTCTGATTTTGTGATTCCTACAGTCAAGACGTCTCTAAAATAGGAAAAGTTTGCGAAATTAGTATCGAAACGCGATCTGCCATCGTTGTTCTCCATAATGAAGGCAAATCTGAACGTGAGATTGCATCTCAACTCAAGTTATCAAAGACTTGTGTTCATCGCACTATTGTGCGTTACAAACAAACTGGCAGTAATCAAGATCGTCCGCGCTCCGGGAGATCAAGAGCTACGACTTCTAGTGAAGACAAATTTATTGTGGTAACCAGCAAGCGAAACAGACGCCTAACAGCCCCAGAAATCCGCGTTGAAGTCAACAAATCTCGGGAAAAACCTGTGTCAGTGTCTACAGTGAAAAGATGATTGCGAGACGCCAAGTTGTATGGTCGCGTTGCTGTTCGAAAACCTCTTCTAAAACCGCAGAATAAGAAAAAAGGGTTGCAGTGGGCCCTAGCCCATCGACACTGGACCGAAGAAGATTTCAAAAAAGTACTTTGGAGTGACGAATCTAAATTTGAAATATTTGGTTCAAAAAGAAGAATTTTCGTTCAACGTTCCGCCGAAGAAAAGATGATGCCACAGTGTGTAGTCCCGACTGTCAAGCATGTTGGCGGATCTGTTATGGTCTGGGGTTGTTTCTCAGGCTATGGGACTGGAAATCTGGTCCAAATTAAAGGAATTATGAAAAAGGAGGAGTATAAAATAATTTTGGAGAAAAATGCTATTCCCTCCGGTTTATTATTTTCCAACAAGATAATGATCCAAAGCATAGTTCAAAATTATGTAGGGGCTATTTAGACGACAAACAGTCAGAAAAAGTGTTGGAAAACATGACATGGCCACCCCAAAGTCCCGATCTTAACCCCATAGAGCTTTTGTGGGAAGAACTTGACCGAAACGTTCGGGAACAATGTCCTTCTTCACAGCAGGCCATGTGGAATGCCTTAGAAGACAGCTGGAAAAATATCTCGCAAGAGACATTAAATAAGTTAATTGCTCGCATGCCAAGATTGGTAAAACAAATAATAAAATGCAAAGGAGGATATTTTGATGAAAAGTCTGTGTAAACTCTCTTGTTTGTATTTTCTTTAGTAATTTAGTATTATCTTTTGTATTCGTAATTTTTTAATTTTAAATATTGTGTATAACATGGAAATAAAAACTGTATTTCATAATGAAGGTCGTAAGGCCATATGCCAAGTGTATATGTATAATGTGAGCAGGGTAGCACGCCGGAAAGATTGAAGTAGCAGTAAAATATAATTATAGTAAAAAATCTAGTAACAATCGACATAGCACGTAACAAGAAGGGCGCGAAAACAGAGATTAAAAATGACAGTCACTTGACATTGTTAATATAGAGTAGGATAAACGATTTTTATTGCTCTCAACAATATATTAAACTTAACACAACATATAATAATTAATTATAGATTTCGAACGTAGTTCAGACGAGCCGTTAATTGTATATAAAAAACGTACTCCGGTATGTGCTAATACTAAATACCTGTCTGTATCTATCGACGCCGCCGGACAGGAACTAACTCGAATGTTATTTAACGCAGTTACCTCCAGTCCGGTTCTACACGAGTGTTCAAGAGCGAAGTTATTTATTAAACTGTAAACATGCCGACAAACGAAAATCACGCATTTCCGTTTACAATTTAAGTACTTACTTCAAATAATACGCGTCAAGTTTTACACGTCGGGATACGATAAAGTTTTATTTTTTGATTTACTTATACGGGCAAGTAATAGACTGGATACCTGATGGTGAAGTGGTCAACGCGCCCTATAGACCTTTGAACCCTACATCACACTCGGGAGGGAATATCTTAGTAGGAATTCCATTCTATAACCCAGAGCTCCGTGGCAAGAACGAACGCGAAAACCGGACGGTGAACAACTGCTACGGGCAAAACTTCAATCTTTAGCGAGCTGTGCGGTGCAGAAAGGTGGTTGGTGGCACCAGACTGAACAGTTCATTAGAACGCTTACCGATGTGTAGATGGTGTTATACACAGAGGAAGCCTATGTCTCCGGAGACTTAATACCTCTTATATATATATAATAGCCCCTGTGATGTGATTTCTCAACAGTAGGGACATGCAATCTACTTAACGGCAATTCTGCAATCTCAAATCAAACGCACAACTGATTCTTAGATCACAGTTTATTATTTTATACTTATTATTACGATCTCACTGCAGAATTAACTGTGAGTTTGCGTATGAGAATATAGAATTAACGCGCGAGGGATGTTAGTTTCAACCAAAACATGAATGTATGACAATTTAACTTTTGAGTGATATACGCCGCAACTAAGCTGACGTCACTGCGGCAACCATCGGATAACCTCGTGGGAACGTCGGCCATTGTTCTAACGTTGTTAATCGCTAGTGCTTTGTTTTGTTCGTAAGTTTTAAACAATTAACCCGAGATCTCTCTACCGCTGTAGAACCGATGGCTTAATTGTTTTTGGTAAACCAGTTTTTCGTTGAGAACATTTAAGTAGCAAAACACCCTCGCTTCGCTTCAAAAAAACTACGCTTAAAAAAAACCTGCATTGTTTTACGACTGGGTTTTTTCGTTCTGTTAATTAGAGCTACATGTATTCAAAACTTTTTTATTTATGGATGGATTGCAATGAAACGAATTTTAAATGTTCAGTGACGCTTACTAATAGTTTCAAAATATTATTTTTTCTCATACATCCTTAATGTACAAAAAGCGATGTATTAGAATTTTGTGGTATGTCATCTGGGAATAATACAAATTTTCAGTTTCGTGCATCTAATGTAAAAACGAAATCATTAAAGGGCTGATTTGTGTATTTTTAAACTTCGATTTTCATCGAATGCATTGGATTGAAAAAAATTTACCAACTCAGGCGCCTTGGATCACGCCACTATGTCACTGTTGATGGATGTGTCCCATGCACCGACATAACTCAACGACAGCTCTCCCGCCCCGACAGTCTATTTGTCATAATTGAATGCTGAAGAACTAACTCAGTATTTCTGCGGTGTTTTCACCAATTGTATGTACACCGTAAGTTTATTTTTATGGTGTACGGTAAAAGGCAATCTCGTAAAACAGTCCTATACATATAATAAACCTAATCGCTTTCTGTACATGAGCGATATATGAGAAAAACTGTTATCAGGGGCCTTTATTAACGCAATAGAATACAAAACAATAGTTGTTAGAATTTGTCTGTGCGTTTGTGCACGCTAATCTCAGAAACGGCTCATCCAATTTCGTTTTCACTAATGTATTGTGTATGTACAGTAAGCGTCACTTAATATTTGAAGTTCGTTTCACTTCGATCCGTCCATAGATAAAAAAGTTACAAATTACTATTGCATTTCTAATTCATAGAACAAGAACAACCCAATCCTAAAACAATTGTGATGCTATTCCTAAGTGCAAGCGAGGGCAGTTTGCTAGTAGATAATAAAATTAAGGGAGTCGAATGTGAACTTTAAATATTTTATTTTTAATGTAGGCACGCTAGCCTATGTTATCAAAAAAGATACGCAGAAAAATTAGTACACATTTTATGGAATTTCGATCATATCTACCTGTTGCTTATGGCACAGTAGCAAATGAAACTTGTCATAATTTTAACATATTCAGGGTCCACACGGGACGCCATTTATTCCGGGAAATCGCTCGAAGTAACAACACAGTCACATGACGATACAATACAATAGTTAAATAAAAAGACAATCACATCAAAATATATTTAATTTGGCTCAAATTTATTATAATACAACAGCAATACAACTGGGACAATTGACATCAGATTATACACCTACCTAAGTACCTTAACATAAACACTAGGATCAAAAACGTTCACATTCAATCTTTGCTTTTAGGAACAAACAATAGAGGGGCGTGGCTGCCGAAGTTAATTACTAAGTTTAATATTAATAACTATTACTTAAAAAAAAAAAAACGAAATAACACGCCTTTGAAGTAATTTTTTTTTCTTAAAGCACCCTAGCAACATCTGTCATTTGACTGGCAAACCATTCGTTCCAATGCATATGAAGTAATTATCGAACTGATAACATCGACTCCTAGCTATGAATAAAATTCCCCTACAACTACTGGGTGGGTTAATTTAAGTGTATTCTCAACTCGGCTGGGCATTGCCGACATGACTACACGATACCAATTATCAACAAATTGGCAGGCTATTGTGCTCTCTGAAGCACAAAACCTCCCGTGGAATCCACCATCACTGGTCACTCGCTGACACTCACGATCGACATGGACCTTTGAAGTGAGAACTTTTTATATAATCCATCATTGTCCATGACTACTCACTTACAAGTATTTTCTTCATACTTTCGAGTTATAGTAATTATATGTATAATTAGTCATTATTATTTTTTGTTTGATTAATATTTATTTCTATCCGTCCCTCGCTTCACTACAGTTTGTTAATTTTATACAATTAATCATTTTTGCAATCAATTATTAATTTTACACTCAATTACTAATTTTAATGATTTCTAACAAAAACATTTTTAACTTCTAAACTGGATCATATTTTTTTATTACAGCTGCAGTTTTGATTCAAGCAACATTATTATTTTCTTAAAATAATATCAACATATAAATTGTGACCACACCCCTTCCCCAGCATATTTAAACAATTCAATTATTACAATTAATTTTAAAAATACAATGAAAAAACTTATTACGTAAAAACGCATCGCTGAAAATCTATATAAAAAAACTTCTTTATAAAAAAAAATATGTTCCTAAACTAAACAACTCTCTGTTTATAGATGAAGTTTTAACAACTCCATCTTGAGTTTCATTCCGTTACAAAAATTTACATTACAATTTAATCAGTTGATTTTCAAAACTTGACTACAATTTGTTTATTTGCGTTAATTTTTTTTTTTATCTCAAAAGCTGTAAAATGGTTAAGACGGACCAACGTGAGCTTTTACTTATATATTTACTGTTCATATCTTCTACTTCCATCGTGGTCGACAACGCGTCGGTGACGGCACCGGCGTAGCGGGATACGTTCAGTGTGCGCCGCGGTGGGATCGTCGGCAGCCGTGCGAGTTAGCTCAGGGGCTCCTCCGTGAAGTAGGGGTGCTCCAGACAGTCCAGTGCGGTGAGTCGCTTCGCCGGATCGAAAACTAACATCCTCTTGAAATAAATAATACAACATTAAAAACCAAGTTGTTTATTTCTCGTGATCCACAAAAAAAAACAATGAAGCAAAGGCACAATTAATTCTATAAGCATTCAGACAACGTTCAGGTAAAATTGAGAAGCGACGATGGAATAACAATCATTTTATATTGTGATCAGCGGCACCCTTAGTTCGGGTTGAAAAATTAATTATATGTACTACTAGCTGTGCCCGCGACTTCATCCGCGTGGAATTTAACAAAAAAGTTATTTAGTAGAAATAAAAGTAGCCTTAATTACTCGGTATTACATCAGCTACCTGCCAGTGAAAGTCCTGTCAAAATCGGTCCAGCCGTTTCAGAGATTAGCCGGAACAAACAGACGAACAGACAGACAAAAATTGTAAAAAATGTTATTTTGGTATATGTACCGTATATAAATTCATATGCATGTAGTAATAGACACTACAATTTTATTTATTTGTATCGATTACTATTATGGCCTTGATTAAATATCATTAGGTTTAATTATTATTTAATTATTATTTAATACAGCTTATCGTCTGCGCAATCACGTGTTCTCACTACAATTTTTTTTACATAAAATAAGTTAATGTTCGACAACAATCCCACCTGATGGTAAGTGCTGATGAAGTCTATGATGGTGAACGCACTAACTTATAATAGCCTATTCACTGTCCTCTTCACCAATTATCATTAAGATCGGTCAAGTAGTTCTTGAGTTATAACAGTATATACAGCCAAACAGACAAAAAAATGGTGAAATTGATGTCAGTAAAACGAATATTTATCATTTAATTTAACAAAAATGCAATGTACAGACAGACATACACTACAGATTTATATAGTATTGTAGATATCATAATCTAACGAACACTTATATAATGGAGCATGGAGATAGCCCGAGCGTCTAGAGTAGTATCCATGTCAGATTCCCCTTGGAAAACACTTTGTTCTACCTGACAGTCGGCTTGCCTTCGGTGCTTTCAACATACGTTTTCTTTATTCCAATCTAATATTTGATAAACTTTAAACCGAGTAACATGGTCTTTGCAACCAGATCCAATTGTGAATCTTAACCATCAAGGAACTCAATAGAAACAGAAAAAGTTTCATCAAAATCGGTGCAGCCGTTTAAGAAGTGTTCAGTGACACACATGTACGGCATTATTTATTGTGTAATATTATTTCCTATTATGTAAAAGCCCTGAAAATATGATACAATTTGAACAGCGTCGATTTCCTTTACACGGCGAAGACCATGGATCATGCATGGATCTGTTTATGCGTCCGCGCGTGTTTGCATGTGTGTTTGTATGTAATTATTTATACCTTAATAAGGTCAAGGGCATGCGGATGTATCCTGGGCAGGACATCCGCGAGGTTCTGTGGCGGGTACTCCGGAAAGCTGTCGGCCATGATGGCCACGTTTTCTGGCCACTCATGTTTCGGCGGGCGGCCTATTAACCTGGCACAAAAACATTACGTCATCATCATTACAACCCACAATTGTCCCACTGGAGCTCGGATCTGCTCTCACGATGAGAGGGGTCACCGCCTGTAGTGCGCCACATTGAAGTGCGGCTTAAGTTGGTGGGCTTCACACATTTTTTACAACTATCAACTGTCAGGTCTCGCACAGAATCGAGTGATAGTTAAATACCACAGCATTTGCAGGGGCGACATAACAATAGAATATATTGTAATTTTTGTATCTGTCAGTGACGACAGTCGGATGGAACGGTGACCCCGACGTTATGTTTAAACACTAGATGCCTCGTTTCGGTTCAGAAAACCTACGTTTAAAATAGCGCCTGCACTGTTTTAATCGTGTTTTTATTTATGGACGGATTGCAATGAAACGAACTTTTAATATTAAGCGAAGCTTACTGCAATACATTAGTAAAAACGATAACGAAATCGGTTAAGCCGTTTGTGAGATTAGCGCGAACAAACGCACAGACAAACAGACACGTACTCTAACAATTATAGACTTAGAATTTTATTATTTATGTTTAATATCGCGATAATGGTGACTACGGAAAATTATTCTTTATGCCAATAGCGAGCAAACATGCAGAACGACCATCTGATGGTCAATGGACACCGATCATGGACATGGGCTACACCAGCGGCATCACAAACGCATTGTCAGCTAAAATGAAAACAGAGAACTAGCTTGCGTACTCCCCAAAACTACAACCAAAACCTTTCTCTCGCCAGGCAGATAAAGTACCCTTGTGACATCTACGAGCACCTTCAGGATTGAAGTGGGTATGAGCTTTGGCAATATACACCATTAATCTGCAGAGTGGACCGTGCAATCAAAGATGTTAATGTCAAAAACCGATCAATCACAGCCATGAACGTATGCAATCTACCGACATATCCAAAGATTTATCTGTCACATAAATGCGTGGCCCCGCCGGAAATCGAACCCGTTATCACTCGTTTTGCATGAGTCACTAGCAACTGGGCTACGGGGTTGCCGATCAATTATATCACGGTGACTTGGGTCAATGACAAGGATGAAATGTACAAGGGTTGCTAAACGGAACGCGACCGGTGACCCGAGTGGTGTCAGCACCGTCCCTGTGCCGTACAACGTTGTCGGACTAAGTGACAGACGCTGTGGCGGGACACACTGGTATTTCAACAGTGCTGGAGACTTCTGCTTCTCTGTTAAGAATTGCTAACATTACTCTGCTCAAAAATAAAAATATCTGTCCGTCCAACATGTACATAGACAAAGTATACAACTTTCTTTTTCAATAACAGATGGCGCCACTATGTCGATCTATGGTGACTTCTCCCACTCGTCAACAGATGACGCCACTAACAACTGACCGGAAGATACAGTGCAGTTGGTCCGAGTCGCAAGAGCCGGGTAGCAGTGGCGCGCGCGTGTGCAGCTGCGCCAATACGCACGCACACGACCACACGTCCACTGCCGTGTTATACGACACGCCGAGCAGCACCTCCGGCGGACGGTACCACAGGGTTACCACCTGGAATGCGAGCGCTGAGTAGTTAATAAACATTCACCCAACTCACACCTGCCCATTAAAATTCTCTGCGTTGCGAGACCATGGGCGGATATTTATGACATCACAAACACCCTCGACCCGAGAATAAACTATCTGTCACATAAATGTCAGCTGAGAATCAAACCCAGGTCGACTGGCAGGGTCACTACTTATTTGGGTACGAGGCTCTCTCTCAACATATATTGTTTGCTTAAACTTTGTTCGATTAAATATTTGAATTTGCTGTAATTCGATTCAGAATTCAGTTTTCAAATATACAAATATGTATTTTGTAATAATTACTTAATTCATTATCAAACTGAGTTTTAACGGGAAAACTGTTCTGTTACACTACACTTACACTTTTCTGTTACAATAAAAATATTATTTACTTAAACAAAAACTAAAATATTACGGACATCTTTCAGACAACCTGTAGACGAAATATATAGAACCAAGTGCAATAATACTTTAAAAATACAAATACCTGGGGATGCAGCCGGTCCAAGTAGCTTGTAAATAGAAATAAAAATATTCGATAAAAAATATTTCTCTAAGTGTCTAGTTACAGACGTATCGGCCGCCATTGCTGGGCCGAGCTAAGCTGATGTCGGCCCATGGTTGTGCACGACAGGGTACAAACAGAGCAGCCACAGGAAAATTATTGTACATTCAGGCTATGAGGCACAAGCCGAGCAACGAAGCAAAGCGGTGGATGTTACAGATAACGATTTTTATATATTGTTTTTTATGTTAATAGCCTACAAACGAGCTGACGAGCCACCCAATGGTGAGTGGTCACCGTCGCCCGTGGATGTCAGCAAGACCATAGGCATCACTGATGCGTTGTCGGCCAGGAAGTTAGAAGGTAAGAAAGAAAGCACTGGCTCTCAAGCCCCCAGCCGGAACACGAAAAGGCGTTTGGCGGCTGACTCGAGCAGGACGGTGGTAGCTAGCCAGACAGGCTTCACGGAAAGATAACATTAATGACTTAATAATAATACTGATAATACAATCCTTACGCGAAGCCCTACCACCGAGCAGGCTGGCATCTGTCGCCTCTTACGACACCCTGTTCTGCCAGCATGGGATTGGGGGGGAGTATTCTAGGCCGCCCCGACACGGCCAAATAATAATATATACTTGTGCTTAAATATTTATTTTATACAGATAATTTATGAATTTCTTAATAAAGTAACAAACTGCCCTCGCTTCGCTTCCGGAAAACTACGCCTTACATTATTTTAAATTAATTTATAACTTTTTTACTTATGGACGGATTGCAATGAAACAAACTTTCAGTATTAAGTGATGTTTACTGCAATACATTAGTGGAAACCAGAACGAAAATAAAACCGAAACGAAAACGAAATCTCAGATTAGCGCGAACAAACGCACAGACTGTTATAACCCCTTACTTACTGTTATTATTTATACCAGAAGAAAATATTGTACATTTGTCATCTGTCATTCTTATGTTCTATGAAAATTCTATTACCTTTGTAAAATATAGCATAATTTTTAGCAAAATAAAGCCAAATTCTATTGGTATTGTCGTATATCTTATATCACAGACAAACAGACCAAAATTCTAACAAATATTGTTTTAGGTTCTATCGCGTTAATAAAGGCCCGTTATAATGTTTCTTCTCTCATATAACGTTAATGTACAGAAAGTGATCAGTTAGAATTTTATTATTGGTTATTACCTCCAATGGTTTAAGTAGTGCATTTTCTGTCTGTTTTTTTCTTGGATAAAGGAATTCATCCAACAGAATCATTCACTGATCGGACTTGACAAACTGAATGTAACATTTTCATTGAGATTTTCATACAAAAACACAATCCAACATTTCTATTTTTTCTGGTGGATTTTCCGAAAAGAAAAATACGTTACATACAGGCCTTGACCTAATTACAAACACGAAAAAATAATAAGTCAAACAGTCTAGCAGTTCATAAATCAACGTATTTATATTTATTTATAGAAGCAGAGGAAGATAGTAAGGTGAGGTTCACTCACCACGCTGGTCAGCTTCATCTCGGTGTCGTAGGTCTTAGCCAGCCCGAAGTCGGCCAGCTTCACCCGGCCAGCGGAGGTCACCAGCAGGTTGTGGGGCTTCAGGTCGCGGTGCACGATGCGGTGGGAGTGCAGGAAGTCCACTCCGGATAGAATGTCATACGACATGCTCTGGAATTAAGATTTTTTTTATAGTAACATCTTGTAAAGTAATTTAGTAACTGTAGTAAATTAAGTGTTTTTAATGTTGAATTATTATTATTATTATGATTTTTAATTTTAGATTATTGTCCTTAGTATTTTTTAAGTTGTTACTCCACTTTTATTCATATGCAAGTAGTGTGTAAAAAATTATTTGTATAATATGCTTTTTACATTATGTGGTGTTTAAAGAGATAATAATAAAGATTTTTCATAAAAGCGGAAGGACCGTGACAGGAAGAGTTCACCGCTGCTTATGTCTGGCACAATAGAGGGGTCCTCGAGGTGTTGGGCGCCAACGAAGCGATGAACCCATTTGTTATCTGGTTCTCCAACTTAACCCAAACATCAATAAACATTCAAACATTTGTTTTTAAAAGGTTGTGTTGAAATAGCCCAATTGTTAGTGATCTTTCTGCCTAGCGAGGGGTTGGTTCAATTCTCGGCCGGGGCAGACATTTATGTGACAGACAAATGTTTGTTCCCGAGTCATAAGTGTTTGTAATGTCATTTAAGTTACTGTCCGAGTCACCCGCAACATAGGAAATCCTAGTGCGGAGTGTGTGTAAAGGTTTATTTATATTATTGTGTGTTTTATTTATTTATTTATTCTGTATATGTTTATACACCTGCAACAGGCTTTCCAGAGCAAAAAAGGGGGTTTAACTGTGGGGCCCTATATTTATTAATCCATATATTTACAAGACTACAAGACAAGTGTTTCACTGACGCCCGCTCACCCGTATCCTGTTCTCGGACAGAGGCCCCGGAGCGCGCTTCAGATAGGACTCCAGGTCCTGCTCCACATGCTCGAACACAAGGAACAAGACCAGCTGCTCTCGTTCCAGGGACTGCCCACCATGGCAGACATCTAAGAGCCTAGAAATCGAGTTACTAAATTAGTAGAAAAATTTAATATAAATCTTTCAACTTTCCTTTCTGGGACTCAGTGTTCGTTTTTACAATGAGGTTCCAAAATACTATATATATAAGTTATTTAAATTATTTTGGGTTTGAATTTTGAATTTGTATAATTTTACTCCCTTCAATGCTTTCATAGCCTCAAACATACTTCATAGCATAATGGCAATGATGAGTGACTGAGTAAATAACTTTCTCAAGCACTTCTGTCTCCCAGGGTATCTCTGCTATAACCAAGCCATGTCAAATGTTTTCATTTAGTGTACTAGCATTAACCACCAACCTCAGTACAAAGCATTGGCATCATGATATAAAAGAATCTAAGATTGCTCAGTGATGATAAAGGCTCATTCTTAAAATGCTTTTCAATTTAAGTAAGCCAGATGTCACTAAATACCTAACAATATTAGGATGACGATATGCCTCCAACTGGCGGAGCAGTGCTATTTCTCTCAGTGTTGACAGCGGAATACCATCCTCCGTGAGGGCAACCTTGACTTTCTTCATAGCTACAATCTGGCCTCCATTGTGAAGGTCTCTGGCTTTATACACTGTACCATATGCTCCTGGAATAAATGAAGAATGGACAAATTACTTATTGCAAATGTAAATGCATATCAGACTTAAATTAATAATTGGCATATAAAACTCATATATTCCACATAACATCTTTTAAATGTTTGCTATGTCTACAGGTGGATCAAAGTGAGAAATTTGCTTGGAACTGACTACACAAATGTAAAATTTTTCATTGGTGCATATGTGTTAGGTGTTAAATCTCAATTGCTTTAAAGAAAAACAGGAAGAGGGTTACATACCTGAATGTTCTCAGAAATGTTCTCCAAGCTGTGTGAAGTCTGCTAATACATTCTTAGCCAGCATAGGGAACAACAGCCTTAAAATTCTCATAGACAAGTACAACAACAAGAGCAGAAAAAGTATATAAATTTTAACAGATACATATCAGGATTCCCCGTGTCGTGGGTGGCATGATGTACAGAAATTGCACAAACATTCATGATCCAAATACAAACATTTATCTGTCACATAAATGTCTAAATCAACTGGGAATCAAAATCGGGACATTTTTCTCAGCACACAGGGACACTAACTGGGCTCATGACATGGGGTCACAATGGGATAGTTATGGGGTATGTTAGTGAAAGTTGTTGATATTAATAACACAAATGAAGCATTCAATTTCAGTTCCTAGAAGCAACTAATCTATATCCAATTTTATTGACTGTAGATAGGACCACCTGTTGTATTTTTTGTCATTGTTATGGTGTCCAATAAAGACAATGGTTATAATGGTTACAGATAGCAAAAGATCGTAGTGGCTGTAGTGTGTACACTGGAAGACAATGTATATAAATTGTATGGTTTGAGTATGATTGATACATTATCAAAACTAAATAAAATATTCAGCTCAATAATGTTAAAACTAAATTGGGCCCACCTTAATTAAATTTACGATCCAACAGACTTGTTACAGAGTGAAGATTTAGTATTATCGTAAAATTGTATGTTGATTGTTGTTCTATTTAAAAATAGTTACAAATATCATAGAATATTATAAGTTCCATATTTAGAAATAATTTTTAACAAAAATTTGCATGTCCTTTTCAATGGTAGGTAACTCAAAAGCACACAATAAAGGCTTCATGATCACAAGATTTGTTTTAATCATACAATAATTTACAGCAGATATAAATGTAAATTTGTACACATGGATTGTTGCAAAGTATTTGTATAATAGTCGCATTTACAGTAAAACTTTTTTGAAATAATAATTTAAATTGAAAACAAGTCGTCTGTCGCGCCTACAGATAATAAATGCGCGAAAGTTCATATACCGGCACATGGTTGAAAGGTTATTTTTTTTACTTTTAAATAATACATACCATTTCCAATTACATTTAATTCTTCATACTTTTTCGCTGTCTGAAATAAAGCACTGACGTCACTTATTGAAGCTACGGCAGGTGGGCTTTGGTCCTGACTACTAGTCGCCGACATTTTAAACTATTTACTGTTCATAAAAACACAGCATTGAACATTAAACACACATTTTAGGAACTTTATTCAACTCATTCTTAGGTATAATTTTAACAAATTTAACTTGCTTTAGACGCAAGAATATAAATCATTGAACTTTTCTGAACAAATTACAAGTTTTCAACTTTTCTATCGAATTGAACTCCGCAAACAAAACTACGAAATAAATACACCTGCCTGTCATTGACGTTTGTATTGGTACGAGAGCAATCCGGATCAATGTTATAGGCTTTTGAAACTTGATATCGTACCATCGAATGGTATGTTCTTAGGAACGGAAACCATACAGATATTCAAATACTGTAGTACCTATTTAATTTGGTCGTATTCTAAAAACGACAGCTGAGTACTGATTGACTATGTAATTGTATAAAAAAATAATAAAAACTAAAAGATTTTTTTTCTGACTTCAATATATTTTTTGCTATAAAGTACTAATAATTTTATAAATTAATTTACGACTGACTAAAACAGTAAGACTTAAATGTAATGCATAACCATACCATCTAGTGTTCAAAATGTGGACAATTTAACTAACTCCTGCAATTACAGTTTGTTGTTTAGTATAGATGTCGTTACTTATTAAATATTATATTTTTTAATAATTTATAACAAAATAGACAATTTATTACTTTCCTGTTCTTTACAAAAAAGGCAGTGTGAGACTAAATTCAACGTTCATGTGATATCAATTAAAAAAGTTTCAAGTTAATTATTAAATTAAAAAGTAATAAAATAAATAAAAATATCAGAAAATATTAATTTAAAATACAATAAAAAGATAATACATTAATGTAATTTGGGCTCGTCCGGGATTTGAACCCGGGACCTCTCGCACCCGAAGCGAGAATCATACCCCTAGACCAACGAGCCAACGATATAAATTTTAAATTTACTGATTGATTAACGTGCTATATACAGCTATATTATCTATAAAAATATATATTGTGTTAAGAAAATTTTTACATTTTTTCATGATTTTTTTGTAATAATTTTCTTGTTCTATAATTAAAACTTTTCATTTAACATATAGTTACTACAATAAAAAAAACTATTAATCATTACAATTGTTATAATAGTAAAATATATACCTAGAATATTTCGATTTCGAAGTGTTTTAGAAAGTTGACGCGCGAAAGGAGAAAAAAATTACCGCTACACGACAGCATACAGCTATTTCGCTTTAACTTTAAGAAAATGTGTTTTGCGTCTCTGTCTTATACAGGCGTCTGAGTGGAAGAGTTTGAAACGGCCCAGTCGACTTAAGACGTTTAAGCGCGCGCTCGTTCAAATAAGATGGCTTCATTGCGTTAAAAATATAAATTTGTCTTTTTATTCGAATAACGTTACAAGTAACCTTAAAAAATGAACAAGACCATGATAAAATATATCAAATTTTTTCAAGTTTTATATTAAACAATAACGAATGTTCGTGTGCAAGCGGAACTAGTGTATTGAGTAAGGTAAATGTGAAAGTTTTGTGGAAGTAAAAGAAAACAGTGGTTCGACGTTTTGTGACTTATAACATACATTTAGTGCTTGAAGTGTTAAAATAAATCCAATTCAATAATACCGTGAGTATATAAAATATATTTCGAATTTACAACGCATTTATTTTTATATAAATCCTTAAGAAACTAATGTTTTAATTACATAAATATAAAGTGTATTCACTATTTATGATAATTGGTTGGTTAAACTAACCGCTAGTGCCTATAGCTACATCGGTTTTTTTTTTGCTAATCCAAATTCCAACTACGTTTCGCTTCGGTAGACAACCAACCATAGATTACTTATAGCTTCTCTTTAAAATTAGAAGGAATGTCAAATTTTTGGCTTTTGCTCTTCATTCTAGTTTCTAAATGATTATCATTAATGAATTTAGTATACATGTTTAGACCCTCGGAAAGTACTTTCAAAAAGTTTTTGTATCCGACGGGTGGAATCCGGAGATATTAGGATTATTATAATTATATACAATAATCAATAACGTTCAAAGTCGGACATTAGTCATTTGAGTTAAGAGATCCCTAATTTTTGAGTTTTTCATAAAAAATTAACATTCAATATCACACATTAAATCTAGCAATATTACACAAACATAATTGCGCGAATCTATATCGGTTCAAGGCATGTGTTTTTAAACAACTGTTCTTACCTCATTTAGGCGCGGTCGCAGCATGAAATTTTAAGGCATAGATGACAGTATACTTAAAAGGGTGCATTTTTTTTATGTTTATAGCTGACAAACGAGCAGACGAGCCACCTGATGGTAAGTGGTCATCGTCGCCCATGGACATCAGCAAGACCAAAGGTATCACTGATGCGTTGTCGGCCAGGAAAAGAGAAGAAGGTTAGAAAGTATTGGCTCTGAAGCCCCCAGCCGGAACACGACGAGTCGTTTGGCGGCTGACTCAAGCAGGAGGGTGGTAGCTAGCCAGGCGGGCTTCACGGAAAGAATAATACCAGTAATAATATCAACGAATTAATAATAATACTGATAATACAATCCTCACACGAAGTCCTCCCACCAAGCGGGCCGGCTTCTGTCGCCTCCAACGGCACCCTGTTCTGCTAGCACGGGATTGAGAGGAGTGTTCTACTGGTGACATCCAGGCAGGTTTCATACTAATAATAAGATATTATGTCGAGTAAATTAGATTTTATTATACAAAACACCGAATCAGTGCCCATAGAGATGTGTACGTCGTAAAACGAAGGTACCTACTGTGAATTTTTATGGTTCTCAGCTGTAGTTGTGTCTTAGAGATTAAATGACCTCGCGGTGTCTTTCGAATGGCTGTAATGTTTATTCAACATTTTTTATTCAATACAAAAATAGTATTTCGTAATTGAGATTATGTTATTGATTGTAATGAAGATTTATTATCTTTTCTAACTATCGTCATCGCTTTATATAACTTTCACATCACGGGATTTCACTCTGGAAGATAGGGATCAAGAGCGGGATTGACCTCTGGTCAATTGCTGCTTAGTAGACTTCAAAGATCATTGACGCGCGCAAGTTTTTTCACGATATTTTTTTTCCCAAACAAAAGATAATACGCATGTCTCTTTAAAAATTTAAATATGCGTGCAGAATTCCATCCAAATAACAAATGTTGGTTGGTGACTTACTGTCGATACTGTATGGTGTCATTGCAAATCGATTACGCCTGTATTTATTGGTAGTTAAATATTGTAAATTTAAAATTAAAATACCAGGGTGGCATAATCATTGAAACAATAGTATAGCATATGTAAGGGGCTTAAATAATTGTTAAGTTATTATTAATTGCTCATGGTGCACCTTAAACAGGAGAGCTGTTATCCGTGGATCTTTTACCACCCAGCATTTTAATCCTGGCAGTACTCGTGGAAGGTGATATGATTATTTACCTGCTTCACTTTCATATCCCCTAAGTGTAATAATGATTAAGTAGGAGCATAACTTAATAATGTCATCTTAGAAGAGTATGTCTCAAGTTGCATATAACAGTAAGGATAATTTACAGATTAAGACTAGTTCTGATCATTAAGTTTCTCTAAAACAATATAAGATCAAAATAAACAGACTTGAGTCAGTCAGAACATCATGTTAATGGTGCAATCTCATTAATGAAGCTTACGGCTGTTTCCACCATAACTTAATTACAATGGTGAGTATTGTGTTTACAATAACTGTCTATTAGAATAATTAGTATTGATTATTTAAGCATTTGTTGTGCTTTAATGAAAAGTAAAAGTTGCAACTCACCGTGGAATTACCTGTAAGTTTAATATGTGATTTTTCAGAATAACTATGAAAATATTTTATATTATCTTGTATTGCTGGTAAAACAACTTTTCAATATTATGTCATACAATTTCAATTTTACAATCATTTACTCATTTAGGTATTATGTAATTACACTTATTTAATTTACTTTTTGCTTCCACTCCTGTTCCCAAAAGATGCTTTAACATTGAGGAGATGAAATGGCGAAAGAAACTCCTCAGCACATCAGTTTTAACCTGTGTGGAACTGGTTTCGACTCTGTTACCTCTATAACTGTTGCCTGGTGATATTGATAGATGTTTGACAGTACCATATACTATAGTAAATCCATAATAAATGTCAGGTACTTACGATGTTAATATTACAGAGTCAGTACGTCCATATTCATCATGTTTTCTTTCTCACAACAGGGTCTGTGATTTGTTCTTCGAGATTATCTAAATACAATTAGGTACATGTATTTTATTTAACCACATTCTATGCAGTAACTTTTAAACACAGAATAAATCTTTCTTAGTAAGTTGGCAAGCCAAAACGGCAAACCACATATTTATATACATACATACTCGTATATTTGTTCCCGAGTACTTATGGTGTGGGAGTCTTCAAGGGGAGAGGGTATAGGCTATTATAAGTTAGTGATAGTAGGCTATTATAAGCAGCAGAGCGGCTTAGTATGAATTATTAAAGGAATGAGTGATTAACTCAAGTCACGTAGGTGAAGGCACACCGTGTCAAGTATAATACTAACCTAAATGCCTCGTCGTGAACCGGTCGGATGCCGGCCGGTGTTTGGGTTAAGGGCATTCGTGATGGGCTATCGCTAAATAAGCGACGTGGTAAAATACAACTTATAGCCAAGGATATTATGGTATAGATGAATATATTAACGACAAGGACGGCTGGAGATAGTAGTGTCGGAACCGGTTCCGCGCAGGTTTAAACTTGCTTTGTAGTTACCATGTGTTGTTTAAAAGATGTGCGTTGAG
The DNA here is from genome assembly GCA_003671415.1 of Megathymus violae. NCBI lineage: Eukaryota > Metazoa > Arthropoda > Insecta > Lepidoptera > Hesperiidae > Megathymus > Megathymus violae. The sequence continues at coordinate 1,037,928 of PDGT01000020.1, read as the reverse complement.
GAGTTCCTTTCGCAGTTTCTTCTCCTCAATGTTAAAGCCCCCCCCGTAACGTTACTTTTACCCCGTAACGGTGGTAAAAGCAAACAATGACACGCATAAGTGTATTTACAGAATACCTACATGATTAAGTGAATAATACACAACATGAAAATCAAATCAAAAAATAATTTAAATATAATACATACAAAGAAAACACTTAATGGGCAATAGGAGGTGGAGTTTAGGTTGGGCTGACATAGAATTGTACGCAGCGTTCTTTTTCAGCCACCCCCTATCTCTGAGTTGTTGAGCGGAAGTAGAATGGTTCCCGGCTGCTTCCTCGCAATTTTTAACCATGGACATCCTCCATAAAAAAGAACAATAACAAATAATCAGTGTCATAGAATTAAAATCAATGTGCCAACATGAGTTACAGTTAGTTTCGAACTTGGATTTTGAAGAGGCCCCGGATTCGCTGTTCGAATAATGCGTCAATTGGAAATTAATTCAGCTTGCTACGGTGAAGGAAAATGGTTTGTTTGTACGCTCGCCTTCTGTCATGAAAAGAGGTAGTTCTGTACCTAAGAATCGCTTACCTGTGACTTTTATAAATCGGTTTCTATTGGAATTTAGTAAAAAAAATAAAAATCTTTTCCTTATTTAAGCCTTGTAAACCTGCGGGCACAGTTGCCAGTGGTGCTATTAATTGATTTAATTCCAGGAATTTTGTTTGTTGTTGCGAATTATCTATTATGTAATTATTGTGCTATTATTATGTCTACTTCTAATTATTTAATGTGAAAGAATTCGAATTGTGCTAAAACTCCATTTTGTTACAAATTTCTCGAAGAATTGTGGAGGCAGGCCGGTTGGTATTATAATATTATCATGAACCGTCCACCAACAATGTAATTGTTCGCACATACGTACTATTTCAAAACTAATAATAAATATTTATTTCTTGCTAAGGACGGAAATGAAACGAACTTTAAAGGGCAATTGATGCCCACAGCAATACATTAGAGAAAGCCATAACGTAATCGGAGTAACCGTTTCAGAGATTAGGGTGCACGAACGCACAGACAAACACAAATTGTGACGACTATTGTTTTGAGTTCCATTGCGTTAATAAAGCTCATTAATAACAGTTTTTCTCATATATCCTTCACGAACAGAAAGCGATCAGTAAAAATTTTATTATATGTATAATATAATGTATAATTGTAGTGGGGTAAAGTTGTTGCTGCGTCACACATTTCTAACTACAGACGGACACCACGAACCACACGATCAGTTAGTTAGTCGATCCAATGCAGTAACTTGTACGTCATCCGTCGGTCTAGTTACCGCGTCTGCGCACCTCGGCTTGTATCCGTTTACGTATTTCAACTTGTGTGTACGGCGTCTCATTGTATCCGTGTACACATTTCAATTTGTGTGTACAGCGTTTAAAGTTTGTAAGTGATTTTGTTGTTCAAACGGCGAGCGCAATATCGATACAATGGTACATAATGCAATCTTAATATGTATTGTGTATTATGTATTATAAGTAAATGCTTGGCTACACGCAACACGAGTGTATATTCGTATTCTCTAATAGCACAGCTTTATCAAGGTAAATGTATTTGACAACTGTTAACCGCAAAGGCGGTTCGTGGCGGTACATGATACGAGTCGATTATGGTATATTTCTATAGCACAATAGATTGATACTACATTTTAACTGTAACGGGTACTCACGATTTTTGTGGTGTTTACCGATATTTCGACCCAATTACACGGTCGTACTTGACAGACACTAAGGACCGGTGAGCCTGTGTTTGTTTCTCGTTCTCGGCTATCGACATCGGTTGAACGCAACAATCGTGAGTACCCGTTACAGTTAAAATGTTTAATGTTCGCGATGATATAACTTTGAAATCATCGATTAATACTTATTTCGTATATGCACTTCCGCAAAGTAACGTTTGATGATTTAAGTACGAATGAAATATTTACTCTCCTTTTGGGAGAAATACAACTCCACGTAACGTACGCACAATTCGTAATATCTAAAACTCTTTATTCACACACACACACACACACATATATACACATTACTTTAGTTAGTAAAATAAATTAATGTTTCTCCGATCTATGGATTCGGAAGATGTGGTGTCATATAGTAGAAGAATCTGCTGAGTACGCACTCTTGCGAGTCTTTAAAAAATAAATTTTGAACACAGTAACTTGATAAATGAAATAAAGTTCATGCGATACGAGCAAAAGGGCTATAAGTCCTTGAAATTCCGTTGGGTGAAAAATTATTTATTTATTGTTCGTTGTTACCATGAGACATAGTATCCACCGGAGGATTTAACGTTTAAAAGCATTTTCTCCCAGTCAACCGGTGGGCAAAGCACATATATACGAAGATGGTATACAAAATTATGTATTTATACACATATTAATACAGTAAATAAAGTAATACAATTAACATTAAATAGAAAGACATGATTTATTGAATATGAGTTTAATATTAGTCTCAAGACTGCATCAGCCGAAGAATTATGATATGTATCAAATTCCCATCGTACGTGTGTCTTTTATAGCGCTGTTTGCATTTGGTCTCAGCTACCAGACAGTGAAAGGAAAACATTTAGAGAAACAGGTGTACTCACCGTAGCCTGTCAATATGTTTGTAGTAATTTAGTATTTATAAAAAAAATATGTACAAGCAGAAAAGTGATACACACAATCATGAAACAAGAAATAGGCATAGTTTGGTTCCGTCTTCGTATCGTCTTCAAAAGGTTCAGCGTTCCTTTACGGGGCTTGGAGTTCGTTTTTACAATAAGATTCCAAAGTTGATACGTGGCTTACGTGCATAAAGGTACTACAGAACATGTAAATGATTAAATGATTTTGAATTTGGATTTGAATTCTATATAGACATTGTGAATTTTGTTACTTTGTGTATATGTGTAAAGTGATCTCCGGAACCACGCCGCCTATGTGAAAAAATCGTTACCATCTGAAAGGTGCATTATTCCGGATGGCCGATGGCTGTATATCAAGTCTATGTGTTTTTAATAATAAATTATTGAAACCCTGAACTAAGTCAGGACGGGCAGGTAGTCTTGATAATATAATCACACCAGCATATTCTCAAAAAAAAAACAACAAACCAATTTTCACTCGTAAAACTATAAGTGTGCAAAATGCGGGTAGTACACAAATATATTATAGGAGTTTACTTTTACTGATAAAAAAGGCTGCACAAGACTGTCAAGCGAAGTTTTGTTTTGATAACTTAAAAGTCAATAACCCTAACCAATTTTGGGGTGTTTATGTATGTCAATAGCCGAGGTACCGTAGGTCACCATCGTTGACGGTCTTCGGTAACACCAAAGGTGCAACATACGCGTTGTCGGCCAATCCTAAAACGGGAAATCCGCATTTAGTATATCGGAAATTTAAAGCTTAATCCGTTCTTGAGTCCAAATTAAACTCTCAGCGTGATGTAACTTACAAATTTTGACCGTATTGCGGCGGCCTAGAATACTCCCCCAATCCCATGCTGGCAGAACAGAGTGTTGTAAGAGGCGACATAAGCCAACCTGCTTGGTGGTAGGGCTTCGTGTGAGGATTGTATTGTCAGTATTATTATTAAGTCATTAATATTATTACTGGTATTATTATCTTTAAGCGAAGCCTGCCTGGCTAGCTACCACCCTCCTGCTTGATTCAGCCGCCAAATGACTCGTCGTGTTCCAGCTGGGGGCTTGAGAGCCAGTACATTCTTGCTTACCTTCTCATTTCCTGGCCGACAACGCATCACTGGTACCTTTGGTCTTGCTAATGTCCATGGGCGACAGTGACCACTTACCATCAGGTGGCTCGTCTGGTCAGGTGGTTTGTCGGCTATTAACGTAAAAAAGACTGATAATGCGTGTCGCTTTAGTTTTAAAAAGTACTTGTTACGTTTACACAGAGCACCAAAAACAATCAACTCTTATTAATGTCTGGATTTTAATAAATTCATTGCACCGTTTCCTCATTTTAAACGCACATTCATTTATTATAATTACTGCAGAAAATCAATCACAACTTTATCTACCCTCATAAATGAATGATAAGGAGTTTTATTTCCTACTGTTATTCAACTATTTGTAACCGAATTCAAAAAAAGAAGAGGTTCCAATTCGTTTGCCTTTGTTTTGGGCGGTACCTCAGAACTCTGTCGTCAAAAATTCCTTTTTTGTTTGAGAGGGTAAGCTTCCCGTTTGGTCCCACTTAAATTTGAACAAAAAATACCATCCCAAAGTGAAAAACAGGAGGTTAAATCAAGTAATTCACCTTCGAATCTAAGTTTGTATTCTTGTTAAAAAAAAATCTCCAACAAACATTGCCGTGAAGTTCTCCTCGTGTAAAACCACACGTAGATTATTGCCGGTACCGTTCTGGTTTGTCGAGCAATCGAGGCAGTGTGCCGATGAGTCCGAACCCCCGGTGGCCGCAATGGCCAGTTAATGTTTGATTAATAATGTACTGTTATTAAAACTGACAGGCGTCTGTTGAGAATCACATTTATTGGTCTGATATGCACATTAAGTGTTATTATGAAACGCGTCGGTACTTGGTATACGTACATCTTGGTATATATTGCTATATAAATTTGTTTCTGTGTGTACATTTAATTTTAGTGTCATATCATGTGATAATATTCGCTTTATAACTCACTGATCCAAATTAACATTTTATAAATATTTGTCTGTCTGTATGTCTTTCTATAATTCAAAAAAGTCTTGATTGATCTTCATGAAAATAGGATGAGTATTTAGGAAGAACATGTGGTTGCGCAAACAATGACGATATAATATGATAGCGGTAAATCTTATATTTATCGACTTTTGTCCATCCAACAACCCGACGCACGGTGAGTATCCATCCATGCGTCGTGAACATCCCTTCCGTACGGACAACGTCTTTTTCATCATTTGTTATAGTGGAATTAACATGGAACATGTATCGACTGGAATAACTTGCCCGCGTCACTGTTCCCGCCTTTTCACAATGTACTAGTACCTTCAAGAGGAGACTGAATAGGTTCTTATATGTACTTATTGAGTTCAACATCTTAGACTTCATCACCACTCACCAACAGGTGGGGTTGTTGTCGAACATTAACTTATTTCGGGTGAAAAAAAAGTTAGTAATCATATTCGTATTTATTTTGTAGGCGTATTCATTTGTCTTTTTCCATGTATGTGTGCCTTAATCGTATTATGGTTTTCTATTATTTATGGGTTTTTTACCTAAAAAAAGGAAATAAGGTTACATAAACCATCAGCGCATTCGAAGTTGAGGGCTTTTGCTAATTGTTATATACTTTTTGGGCTCGCGAAAAGTTGAAGTTCTTTTCAGGAACTCTTAACCAGTATCTAAACAGAGTTCCATGCGTTTGAAATAATTATTGAAACAATTTTTCTAGCCATTTTAGGCATCGTTCATGTAAAGATCTTTCGATCTCTTCCATTTGGAAGGGATTCGTTGATTATTAAGCGGCCAAACCATGGACTACGTGTCCTTTGAAGCCAAATTGAGCTATATCGCGACATCTTTCTTATTTGAGTTGGATTCAAATATGGATGTAGCCCCTTGAAACTTATTTCTATATTAATATTATTTCTATATTTATTCTATATTATTCTATATAATAGCTGTTCAACTGTTGTGATCAACTTGATAGGAATCAGACATATAACTTCCCAGTAATAATAAGTAATAATAATAAAATCAGTATATAAAATCCTCGAGTTAGAGACATTTTCTTTTCGCCAACATAACCTTATTCTAATAATAGCCAATGGACAAGAGGTGAGTATTAATCTCTCGGCACGTCTTGATAGTAGTGTTGTTATAAACAATTGTTCTTGCGTGCAGTGCGTTCCGAACCTCAAACCTCGATCCTCGACGACGGACCCGTAGAGTGTAACCGTGACTCATCCGGAGCTCGCGAAGCATTACGACAGCCGGATGCGCCATCTAGCGCTGATGTCGGTGACTCAACAATACGGCGACGTTACACAACCTGAGTGGAGCCTGGGTTGTGTTATGTGCACGCGTGTTGCAATAGAGGATTGTCTGATGATTCATATGTTGCACGTTTACAAGTGGTAGCAGTAGAACAGTCTGAAGGCGACCTGATGAGAAGATGTCGCCACGTTCGATCGTTGCACCAAAAGTATGGTTGCGTGGCAAACAAGATGGAAGAGAAGGCAGGTAACAACCAGACCACGCTAAGACGAAGGTGGTACTTAACCAGGCAGATGAAACACCTTTTCACCGCGTACGAGTTCGATAGGTAGGGGGCGGTGGAGAGGAGTGGGTTAACCCAGCGACCTCCAACAGAAAGAATTTGGCGTGATTTGTTCGTTCATTTTTCAACAAGCGAGGAAGTTGTTGCCGTCTCAGGAATCTGATTGCATTACAGAGAAGAGCGCTAAAAATTACCGTGACTAATTCGTATACAGTTATGTTAACAAATTACATTCATACACACACTTATTCTAGAAAGTCACTATAACGAAATTTTCTTTGTATTAATAGAACTATCGTATTTTATAATAATCATTTAGGACATGAATTTTTTGTAATAGACTCCAAAGTATCAAATTTACAAAGGGACCAATTATTTTTTACTTTGAATTTAATCGCTTTTTATATATTTTGTGTAGTATAAAACAAAGTCACTGTCTGTGTGTCTGAATGCCATATTCCACGAAACAGCTGCACGAATTTTGATTCGGTTTTTACGAAGAGGCAGCGTAATTATCGATGGAGGTTTAGATGGTTAATTTGCAAGGTTTTTGCGTAAATTATCGATCTATAAATAGAAATATGTTACAAGCAGTAGCTTAGTGATATTGAACGTGGTTCGCCAGCAAGGGGACTAGAGTTCGCATCCTGTACGCACCTCTAATTATTCAAAATATCCCCGTATTACAAATTAATTATCAGTTATTATTACTAATTATAGTATTATTATTAGTTTTTATTATTGCTGGTATTATTATCTTTCCGTGAAGCCTGCCTGGCTAGCTACCACCCTCCTGCTCGAGTCAGCCGCCAAACGCCTTTTCGTGTTTCGGCTGGGGGCTTGAGAGCCAGTGCTTGCTTTCTAACCTTCTTTTAATTTCCTGGCCGACAACGCATCAGTGATACCTTTGGTCTTGCTGATGTCCATGGGCGACGGTGACCACTTACTATCAGGTGGCTCGTCTGCTCGTTTGTCGGCTATTAATATAAAAAGGTGCTTTGGTGAAGGAAAACTTCGTGAGGAAACCTGCTTACCTGAGAGGTCTACATAACGTTCTCAACAGACCAAAGGTGCGGTTTATGGCTTAACTCCTCTCATTGTGGGAAGAGACCAAAGGTTGACCTACCCGTAAAAACGGACCCGAGCCGGTTTTAAAACTAAAATCCCATTAAATTGTATAAATATAATAACGAACTGCTAGACGACGTCCATGGCCACTCGTAAAACAAGCCTCGTAACGGTTCGCAAGGCAGGTGATGCGTGTGTGACCCACTTAGCGCTCAGTGAGGTGCGCACGCGCAATCTTTTTACGCCCATGGCTCTACAAACAGGTGATTTGAGCACATTTCTAAGGATTCTTGATCCCGTTTTCTAGGGGGATTTTCTCTGTCTGGAAATATGCTTAAGGGAGAAACTCTTTGAGGTTCAAGGTTTTGTGTCGTTTTAACAATTACAGCTTATAGGGATTGTTTCCTAAATCCCATGGGAAAGCAAAGTCTCATAGATTTATCATTCTTTTATTCATTGCCAGTAGAACTTTTGTAGTGACAGAACGAAGCAAGGACTTATAAATCATATCACAAACATGCGGGCGGCATAATTTTCACATAATTTTCAACAACCAATACCATGGTCCAATACTCTCCATGCCTCCTTAATCATACACACCGGTGTCCTGGGGAGACTAGGTTAAAGTGTTGCGGAGGTTCTTATCTGTAAATTCATTATTGGTCGCATAGTTGTGAGCTTTAGAATCAGAATTTCATAATTACTATTCATCACAGGTACTCAGTTCTGTTATAACATCCACCTGTTCGGGTTGCGAACCGAATACATTGCTAATAGCCACGTCACCATTCCGGGACGCGTGACAAACATTTGGGAAACTATTTGATCAAAATTGCAAGTAAAGCTTCGCTTGAGTTGTCAGTGGAACGTAGATATAATAACAATTGCAACGGCTTGTATCAGTAGGTAAATGTTGTTTTATCTGGCCTGTGTTAGTTCTGTGCTCAGGTGGGCTGGAGGGGGGATCGAAGAAAGCGGTAGTAAGTGGACTTTTAATAAGGTTAAGAACACATTCGCACCTCTGCATAATACTTTAAATATATTGGCATTATTTCATCGTCTCCATATTACCATAAATAATAACGCCCATGGAACAAACTCTCATATTTATGTCCTGCATATAAATTTGTGGTCGAAAAATCATATCTGGAACCCTTCGTCTCTTGAAGTTACGTGCCTTATACACAAAGTCTATCTGGAGGGAGAAAGTCAATTTCTTGAGATAAAAACATTTTTAGATTTTGGCTCATAAAACTTATAGCTAAATATGCGTAGTATCATCTTTTTATTTAGTAGTTGCCGCATGACGTCGTAAACATAATCAGAAAATCATAAAAAATATATTGTAGATATAAACATTTTAAAAATTTGATAATTTAAATCTTAACTTTACATAGATTGCACGATTTCATTGATTTATAATTCGCGCATACATGATTTCAATATAATCTTGCATATATAATAGTTAAAACGATTATATTATATCACATCTAGTACTCGAGTACCAGGATATAAGAATTGACACATTGGTCACACTCCAAGCCTGTTACGTGATTATTATTCAACGGCGGTGTGCCCCACTGAGTAAATTCGCACAACTCTTTCACACCTATACGACAGGGTCCTGTTAGAGTGTGACGCTCGCTAAGGAGGTTTAGGACTACTGGCCTAAAAGCATATTAAATACAGGTTTTAAGGCATGCGGCTTGTGAATTCGTTTCACGTTGAATGAAGCTAAAAATATCGCGCTATTGAGCGCAATAGAATAGAATGTATGAATGTAAAAGTAAGAAATAAATCTTGGATTTTTAAGTAGATACATAAATGAATAATGCATAATGTGACCACGCTACGCTATTAGGAAGATAAGACTAATCACTGATGTAGAGACAGCTAGACTTGTTTATTTTGCCTATTTTCATAGTCTTATGACTTACGGTCTCCTAATGTGGGGTAAATCAGCGGACATTGATTCAATATTTATATTACAGAAAAGAGCCATTAGAGCTATATACAGATTTAAGTCGCGTGAGTCATCAAGAGAAGAATTTAAAGAAATAGGTGTACTCACCGTAGCCAGTATATATGTATATAGTAATTTAGTATTTATAAAAAAAAAAGTATAAGCAGAAAAGTGATACACACAATCATCAAACAAGAAATAGGCATAATTTGGTTACATCTACATTTCGTCTTCAAAAGGTTCAGCGTTCCTTTATGGGGCTTGGAGTTCGTTTTTACAATAAGATTCCTAAGTCGTTACGCGAGTTGCCCATTGGAATTTTTAGCGTCGCATAAAAACAACTTGTAGGCAAAGCATATTATAGTATAGATGAGTACATGAATGACAAGGATGCCTGGACAACATTAGTGTCGAAACCAGTTCCGCACAGGTTTAAACTATTGTAATTACCATGTGTTGTTTAACAGATGTGCTGAGGAGTTTCTTTCGCCGTTTCTTCTCCTCATTGTTAAAGCACCTATTCGAAACGGTGGTAGAAGCAAAAAATGACGTTCATAAGTGTATTTACTGAATACCTATATGATTAAATGATTTTGAATTTGACTCTCCAGCAAGGATTCCTTGGGTTGCTGGTATTGATATTTATCATTAAAGTATTTTAAAAAAGACCTGATGTTTTGGGTCGCCGCTCGTAGACTTCTGTAACTCCAATAGAGCATGGAGAGGATAGCATTGTCAGAAAAGAAAAGATCTGAATGTTACATTTACCTACCTTAAAACTTTCGACCAGAACGTGTAGAACATGTCACAATTGATTCTAAAAGGGCCTAGACAGGTAGAGAACTTCAGTACTATCGTGATTAAAGAGAAGAAACTACACGAATAGAACGAATTAGAAGTCACTACAGGTACTTTACCAGTAACATGACAGATGGCACTAGCACGCTCATTTTGAACTTTAATAAATCTTTTTTTGTTCACATTGTTACCAAAGCGTTTATTATTTTAAATCCTATCTCTATTGTTTCAGGTTCACCATAAACACGAAAGCCAAATGTGATCCGATAACTTAAACACCAACACTGTATATTATTTCTGTTAGAACATTGAAAGATATGTGACAGTGATGTGAAGTGCTCCCGAATGAACAGTGATTCGCTGGTCTCAAGACAAAATGGCCGCCAAGACAAGATGGCGGACCGCGCGCTTAGGTGCGGTGCTGTTTGCTATATTAATACAGGTTGTGAATGGTGAGTTTATTAATTTAAAATTTGCGAAATTATTGTTACTCACTCATTTCTACCGGGCATTTTACAAATTTATTGTTTATCCCGTTTTAGCTGTCGATTTTGAGAGTTGGATGAATTACAAACAAAAATATATTGCGAATAGTGTTTCGTCAGCTTCAGAGTGCTACTAATGAGCAACGGTGACCACTTACTATCAGGTGGCCCGTCTGCTCGTTCGCCACCAATTGTAGTCGTTAGAATTTTTGTCTGTTTGTCTGTGCGTTTGTTCGCGCTAATCACAAAAACAGCTGAACAGATTTTGCATTGGCTTTCACTAATGTATTGCAGTAAACATCACTTAATATTTACAGTTCGTTTCATTGCAATCTGTTCATACATAAAAAAGTTGTAAAGGAAAAACCCAGTCTTAAACAACCCAGCTGTTATTTCTAAGCCTAAAGCATAAAGCCTAAAGCTAAAGCCTTCCTGAAACCAAGCGAGGGCGGGTTGGAAGTAGTCAATACCAATTTTTATGTAACGAAAAAGTTACAAGTCACTTTTAACCGTAACAAGTACTCACGATTTTATACAGATATTTCATGGCAATTAATGTTCTTGCGTGAACAATGCCAATCCGCAGTTGGCCGTCGTGGCGGACTTTGGAATAAAAAGGTCTCATTATGAGAAAAGACCCGAGCATAGTAGTGGGACACTTAAGACTGAAAGTGTAGTTTCTATAGCATTGTTGTAAAACTATTTTAATTATCAAACGACTCATCGCCTCCTTATCGGCCGGCTAGACGCCAGGGACCGCCCCGGTGCATGGCAACCAATTTAATTTGGAATATCAATTCCAAATTAATTTGCTCTACAAGTTATGGTACATTGTCAGATAGTGAGAGTAAGACATTTTTTAACATTAATCATCAATCCATCCATTATTACCTTAAAATATACAAAGACAAATCAGATGAAACCGATAAAATATTATTTAATTTATCGGTTATATTCATGCCCATAACGTCCCTATTAATCAAGTATATTTTTTAAATGTGACTGTACAATATGTCTCGGTGATTCGTGTATAAAGCACAAGAACGACGTTAGAAAGAACGTCTGTACAAAAATTGGTGATTACATGTTGGATTATACTTAAACACTAACTTATGCTAGACATAAAACTTATGCTAAACATACGACAGTGTGAAATGGTCAGATACTGTGATAGTGGGTTCTGAAATCTCTTATATAAATCTCACAGAATCTCATCACCGTGATTCAGCTTTGGCTACAACGCCATCTATTGGGTATAATTGTAAATTGTTTTGTTTTGGGACGATGAAATAGGCGTGTCATATGCATGTTATTAGCGATAAAAGTTGTAAATAAAATTAAAAAAATTATCAGGTTTTGGACGCATGGGAAATAGTAGATCAAGTCAAACTGAGCTTGCTTAGACAACCGTACAGGCGTACGGTTCAAATTTAACAATATTTTAAATCTTATATAATAAAAGATATAATTAATAATTTTTAATACTTTTCTTCGTGTTGAGAGCAAAACTGCCACAGCCGTCGTAGAAATACTCCCTCTCTGCTGGCCCTCTGAAAATCAATATCGCGACGGACAGCCGCGGCGAATAATGCCGAACGGAAAACGTTATTTTAGGGCGTCCACTTATAAAAGACATCGATGGTTTTCTCGGACGCAATACATCGATTTTACGCATCGATATTTTCCGATGCATCGTTTAGAAACGTTGTTTTCTCAAATTCGAATACTTTTTCTATCATCGCATCATCACAAACCTGCTGTCAACCCACTTATACTCCATAGAGACAAACATGTTCTTTGCCAGCCAATAGTAGTCCGCTAAACACTTTTCTGATATAATTTTACTTTCTACCTGAGAGTTGTCGCCAAACACTTCAAAGTTAGTAGTTGAACCCTAAAGAGATCTTACTAGTTAATATTTTATGTCATCAATTGAATATAGCTTGTGTAGCACAAAATATATATTTTATTTTATACCAAGCGGCGAACTAGAATGTTAAGTTTGTGCCCACTTCCAATATCGGTTGGACAGCCTTCACCTAAATCTTCCTCGTGGATCATTATATTTATTAGTAACATCAGAATGAATTTCTATACAGTAGTTATTGAGATAATCGCTTTCAAAAAGACAAAACTTAATTTAAACTATGTAGTGAAAGATATGTTCAACTCTATCGGACCAATATAAAAAATCTTATTGAAATACAACTGATTCTGTCGAATGAAGCCTCGAAATGCGTTTAGGCGAACGACCCTGTCCTTGAAACGGCAAGTTCAAAGCTCTCGGAGCTTTTTGTGCGAGGCCGTAGATCGTCGTAGCTTTTAAAAGCTGTAATTTGTGCTTCGTGTAAAGAGAGAAGAATGCCCATCGAGGCGTTTCATCTGCCTAACACAGTCACATCATCGCAACCCATACTGTCTGTTGCCGGGCGCGGGACGCACAAAGGGGTTAGTCGGAAACGGTGGCTGAGTGCGTATTGGTAGAATTTACAAACATTTAAAAACATGTAGAGCTCTCAGGTATGAAGGTTTTCCCGGGATGTTTTTCTCCACCGATGCGAGCGATTATTTTGTTTCGGTGTTACCTATTATAATAATAATAATAATCCTTCTCCCAAAATCTTTTACTGAACTCGCCAATGGGTACCGAATAAAATTCCCTATTCAACGCCAACACGACGACAAAACACGAAAGCATCCGAAGACAGCCGACGGACGGCCGACATATCGTGGCCCGATACGTAAATGTTATATTTGTCTGGTATCCGACGGATGAAATTGACTTTCACCCGGTCGTTACTCTAGCTTCTGATTACAAACTTGTAATGAAAGTGGTGTTAGATGTTTCATGATTTGTTTATAACAGCCGATATCCATCTTTCAATTCATCCCTGTCTTGGATTTCCGATGCGATTCATGATACAGAAGATTCCAGAAGGGTTTCCCGTTTCCTTGTCCGGCATTTTAAGACAGAATTTTCGTATAAGTTTTCCTTTAGTCTGTGGATAAAAAGGTGTATAGAATTTATGGTGAACATTTAGGAATCAGAATATTTCGGAATTGAACAGGAGAGGGGTTTTTATTGAATATTTTTTTTAAATCAGTCGAGTATTATTTGATTTAATCATTTAAATTTTAATTCAAACGCTAATTTAACTTAATTATTTAGTTAGATTGTGTTTTTATTGGGGGCAACTCCGGAATGGGTTGCAATAACGAATGTAAAATCGGTTTTGGTGACTGATGAAGTGGTGTGTGCTTGTAAATCCATTGGGTCCAGTTACTTTTGTCCCTGTAGCTCGAGACCAGAATACGGCTACGGTATCCTCTGCCTGTCGTAGGAGGGAACTAAAAGGTGGCTTCTGGAGTTGTGGGCAGCTAGGGTGGAAGCTCGAACCGTCCAGTCAGGGACCCCTGGAAGGACGACAGTAGGTGGCCGCGTACCGCCGTAAACACCAGCTGTCGCTCCCACGGTGCCTTTGAAACGTTTCCCCATCGAAAACAACAAAAAAAGGTCCAGTTATTTTAAAATCTTGTCAGTCACGTATACTTTAATCGGTTTGTGACTTGTGAATGTTAAATCAATTGTATTTTGGTAACTTACTGTATTTTATTGAGGACCATCAGACATCGACATATCCGTGTTGTGTATGTGCTGCGTGTATGCTTATGTGTGTGTGTGTTCATGTGCGTGCACGCACGTGTGTCGTAATATGTCAAAATCAAAACCAAAACCAATATCAATACTTAATCTAATAACCAATACCGTACCAAATAAATTAACCAAATCTTGGCCTATCGTTAATACAAATGTATAATGATATATCGAACTCAATCAAGTCGTTCATTAACACATTAACTGAGCACAAAGTACAATAATAAACATGATAAAATTCCGATCACATATTTATGAAACGGCTGCCGTACGGTACCCGCGACCCGCCGCAGCGCGGAGGTGCGGCCGCCCGGGTCCAGCGTGGCGGCTGGTCCAGTATGGGGCTGCCGTTATGTTGCTGGCCGATATAGTTGTGCGTGTTAACTTTTTCCTTATTTGAAATTATGGTGTTGACCAGTTTTTTATACTGGTTAGGCGTGAAACTGTTCTTCAATCACCAGGTAAAGTTCATTTAGTAATTTACTTATTGTTTACTTATAATATGTTAAACTGCAAACACAAATAGATTAATAATTACTAAGTAATATGTAATCACGGCAGGGTCTTCGTCCGGGTTCAGCGTGTATTAAGAACGACAGGTACTCGTGTCGTAAGCTTATAATTCTTTCGATTAAAAAAATCTCAGAAAATAAGTAATGAGCGGAGTAAACTGTGATTATGAGGATGTACAGCGATTCGTCGCAGACCTGATGCGCTAGGGCCGTCTCGAATCGAAGTGAGCTCCGAGCTTGACGCCCCGCCATGTTGCCAACCCCAAGAAACTAAAAAACAATAGCTCACCAATAAAAAAAAGGCATATTTCATACTTTTCTCATATAATTAAAAGAATTACCTACTTTTATTACTTACCAGGACTCACATGCGTTTTTATATCATAATATTGACAACAAATAATAAAAAACAAAAATTGTAGTAAAATTATTTTCCATTTTTATCCTCAATCGCCTCATCTAACATTGCGCCCCGGCGCCATCGACACGACGCTGCGCTAGAGTGACATTGACAGCGGCATGTCACTCTTGACGTTGAGTTTGTGAACGCGCCGTCAAATAAATGTTGCATAATAAATTGCACGTTTTTGATTTGAATATTTATTATGAATAAATTAACAATTTTTAATACGACTTGTTCGTCTTGAATCTAGATCTATAGTAATAATGGAACTGTAACGGGATTGAATCTGTGCATGGAAAATTTTAAAGTAGGGATACTTTTTTTAACGATTTTTAAAATTTCCGACTGTCTGTCTGTTTGTAAAACCCTGAACAGATTTGGATGATACTTGGCATATTTGTGGATGTATTTTATGATTGTAAGATATTAAAAATGTGATGTATCATAAAAATGTCATAATTTCTCCGTTACGTAATGAAGTAAAGAAGAGGTTCCGATTAAGAAAAACGTAGGATCATGTCAACAGGCTTTTCGACAACAAATGAAATGCAAAATACTTCACGGTTGACTTTAGGTGGGTGGTAGCTAGTCGGGGAGTTATAGAACCTTGTCACTGAGTAGCATCCAGAGCCCAGAGACCTCAGCGGAAGGGACCGTTCGAAATAGCCTCATCCGTTGTTCAGTAGGGCATGAGAGGGAAAGATTAGTTTTTTGAAGGATGGATTTAAGTTTTTCTTTATTTACATATTTATTGTTAGTTACAGCGGTACAATCCATTTGCACAAACTGTCACTAAAGGTATTTTTATTACAATTGACATTACGTTTTACAACAATATTTTCAAATTAATAATAATTATTAAAATTAAGTAAAAAACAATTTAAGTTAAACAGTTTTATTGAAACTAAAGATAATAATGGTGTAGATAATGAATTAAAACCTAAAAAATAATTCGGTAAGTCCTAGTGTACCAGTCGTCACACCACTCTACCCACCTATCTAAGGTTTTGATCAGACAGAAGAATAATATCGTTGGGCACTATTTACACACTTACGCAGGTTACGCTACGGTAATAGATGTTACAATTTGTGTCTGTTTGCCTGTGCGTTTGTTCGTGCTTATCTCAGAAACGGCGAAACCTATTTAGTTTATAATTACAAATAAAAAAACATGTTTCTCAATAAAAAAACACATTTCTGTTAAAATCCACCGTAGCATCCATCGTTCCGTGACCACCTGGCAGATAGCCGTTGACCGTTATCCGGTGATTAATTGATAGTTTACACAACTGTAAACACCACTCGACTTGGACGATAAAATTGTTGGTTCGTTGCAAATAAACGGTTAGCTGAAGAAGCGCTCGGCGATTGTTTAGATCGTAAGTGATCGACGGACTTGGGGCATTGACAGGAGATGGTCTTCAAGAGTGGTTTCATGATTTCGACACGCTATTGCCTTTATCTGACAGAGGCCTCCGGCCGACGTTAAAAGTTCGTGGATCATTGGAGCCTTTCGTTGTCGATGAATCCCTTCCCCACACCGTAAGCGATCTGCAGTAGTATTGCAAAGCTACTCAATCACGAGAGAACCGTGCTTAGCGATACTGATTATTTTATAACGTTGGATAATACTGTTAAAAGTATTAAGTCAGTGTTATTAAAATTATGTTCAAAATACTACAAAGCACACTAGCATGCAAGCACGCACGCATACACGCGCGCGCTAGCTCACGCACGCAAACACACACGGGCACAAACTTACGCGCGCAGTCTAATATAAATCATGCAATGTGATGATTGCCGCGAGACAAAGCCTGCACGGGGTTGTCATGTGGTAACACACCACATATGTCACACGCGGCAAGCCGACGAGAGAAAGTCTATCTAATAAGGACAGTTATCTATTGTTTACGGCCGACGTGGTACCACCAGCCAGCAGTTATGTCACCGTTTTAAATTGAATCATTGTTGTCACTTCGCTGTTCCGTTGACGAACGGAATCTTGATTGCGTCTCTTGTATAAGTATATCGGGTCCTACCTAGCTATCAGTCGTTAAAGATTCGTCTCTGGCTGACGTGGCGTTGGGCGGGGTTGATCGTTCGAAGGATTGACAACCGGTGGGGGAGAAAAGGCCTCGAATGGCGTCGACGCCTTGCTTAAAGGAGTACAGGGCGCCCTTGAACAGGTGGCTTAATGACGTGAAGAAAACAGTTGGGTGCCGTTGGACTTAGAGGGCCAAGAATCGGTCGGAGTTGTGCCAAATAGGGGCGGGGGGCGCGTCCAGCACTGGATTACGAACGGCTGATGGATATCAGTACACGGTAAATCCGTCTTGGTCTCTCTAGAAAACTGAGGCTTTACGTTTATTTACGTAAATAACTCCCGAACCCCAAACAATGGTTGCTAATGTTTAACTAAATTCAGTGTTAATTCAGTGTTGTTGAAGGTTTTCGAATTAGGTTGGTTTTTTTTTACCTCAGAACACTGGCATTTATTGACCGGTTTGAAAAATAGGAGACAAGACAAGAAATTCACTTTCAAATTAAAATCGGTTTTTTTAAGTTATAATATAAATATAATATAAATATAATAAGTTATAATATAAATATAATAATAAGTGATAATTATATTATACCTGATTCGCGGAAAACTTTGAAAATTCTTGCGCAGGCGATTAACATCCCAATGTAGGTTAGCACCGCTTATTATAAATGTTATTGCAGCTTTAATTTCCAACATCTACAATGCAGTTGGTGTTAGTCGCCAAATAGGGAGCAATTGAAATATATTTATTTGTTTTGTAAATACAATAACGCACGTTATTTTTTGCTACAGTTTTACTGCTTACAGTTTTTAAACGACGCTTTTGCATAGTGGAGGAGAAATGGCAAAAGAAACTCTCCGGCACATCTGTTTAACCAACATAATTGTAACAGTTACAAAGTAACTTTCTAACCTGCACAGAACCGGTTACAGCGTCCATTTCCAGGCGTCCTTGTCAACAATATATCCATCTATACCACAATATCCTTTGCCTACAACTACCGCTTTCACACGTTGTTTGAAGGTTCCAATAGGTAACCACTTATCAACTTTGGAACGGTATTTAAAAATGATCCCGCTTCTGAATTGACTCTCCAACTTCGCAACGGAGACATGTAAATACAATTGTCGTATGAGTTTAGTTTAACGTTGTAACTCCAGCTAGGCTAGTAGGAATTTTGACTGTACAAAAGCTAACAATCATGGCGGCAGGTATCAACCCGAGGTCATTGTAAAGGTTGTAAAACGGTAGGTGTGTCATAAGCAGATGTTGGTTTGGGTCTTTGGGATGTTGTCATACTTACAACAAAACTGGAAGGAGGCTAAGTAATTGTATATCAATTGTTGGACTTAAATACACGCAGACCTTGTTGTCGCTAGTGGCCAAAACATATTTCTATGGATTTTTTGTGTCTGTTAACACACGCAAAAAAAAAACAAGGAAAACATTGAACAGAACATAACGATTTGATATATCGTATCATTTGATATATAACATAGAATCAAATATGATTTGACATCGGAGAAATGTATTTATTTTGCTTTACATGGCATTTGTTGTTCCCCCGGGTTAGAAGATAAAGTAAGTGGGGGAATTCTGTTAACAGATTAGTAAATAATGTATTCGGATATTTTTCATTACAGTGTTACTGTTTCATAGTTCCAAAAAATCCACCGTTACATAGATAATATGAGATGAGGCGAAAACGGCCAGCCAAAATATTTGCAGTTTTTTGCGAAATATTTGCGAAGTGCGGATGCACTAACTATCAACTATCGAGCAGACGAGCCTCCTTAATATTTTTTTCTGGTTTAATTTCTTTCCCGCCATCATTACTAGATGCGATGAAATTATTTGAAACACGGTAAAGAGTGTCGTTAACATGATTAACTTACATATAGGGTAAACTTGAAATTTATAGAACACCTGATAAAAATGAGTAATAATTATTTTTGGGAGTTTTTACAAGTACAATAAATTTATATCTTCCAAAAGAAATGGCAACTGTATTATACTAAAATTAAAATGATATACTATTTAATTTGCATAACAAAATTGTTTCTCTCCATAACCTATTTCTATTATTGTTTCAGGTTATGAAGAAATCTACACAATATCGCAGCTATCACCAAAATCGATTATTTATGACAAATCAATACTAGATGTTCCTAGAACAGAAACTACAAGCTTAGCATTTAATATAGAACCCAGCGCTAAATACGACGGTAGCCCTCGTTTACAACCAGAGGACATCATAACTGACGAGGATAATGAAAACCATGTAGTTGTAACCAGATCCGCTGATCCTAATGACAGGGAATCCAGATCAATAAATGTAGACGAAGTACCATTATCCAATAACAATGAAATAGACAACGAATTAGAATTACGTCACATCCAAAAGAAATACCGCGAAATAGTTCCGACGAAAACTATGTCGTACCTGCGCGATAGGGACGATGAAGAGATTGTAATGTCGTCTGAAGGTTTCGGCGATAAACTAGAGTTTAGGTTTCCGGGGGAAGCCAAAAGGGCTCCGAAGGGACGTGCACTCGCACCTACGGGGCCCAAGATTCGTCCTACTGCAGTGCAACCAATATTCGCGACTGCGAACCCTAGAGAACCACGTCAGAATACCGAAATACAAAACATCATCACGGGAATAGTTAAGCTTTTAAACGGAAATGTCAATGTTCAGGCTAACTCTCAACTTTTGAATGGAAGACCAGGACGACCAATGGCTTCCAGGATCAACAATCGTGGGCCACCTCGAATTTCCGATGTTCCGCCACTGCCTGACTTCGATAAACTAGTTACACCACATCCGTTCCATTCAACGAAAACGCCACCACCCTACCCTTTCGACCTACCTCCTCATGGTGTCAATTTACCTGAGCAAATTGTTCCACCAATGACTCCACCTCGACCAGGGTTTCATAGACCGATGCCTCCGTGGCAGAGGCCTCGACCCAGGCCACCAAACAGAAGACCAAACCCAAGCCTTCCTGTCTATAAACCCACCGTACCACCTTTGCCTCTAGATCTTCCAGATTTAGATGACAAGCTAGACGAAGAAGTTACTGTTAGTGAAAATGAAACTCATTCTGAAAACAACATACACCACGATGAAAAGGAAACTTTATCTATGGGAAACATTCCAGAAGTCAATACTACAGAAGAGATTGAAAATGATACTTCTGTGGCCGATACGACAACTGTTGCTACGAGTTCAACGAGTACAACTACAACTACAACAGATTCTACAACTACATCGACATCTACAACAACTTCAACAACGACAACAACGACAGAAAAGCCAACAGAAAAAACGACTGAAAAAACTACAACTGAACCTGTAAAAACTGAAAAACCTTTCAAAATTGAGAAGGAAAAAGACAAAAAGAAAGATATAACCTATAATGAAAAGGATAAACAAAAAGAGAAACAAAAGACAGGAAGCGTAATTGAAGATAAGCCAACAGATAAGGTTAGAAATGAAACAACAACTGAACATATAATAGAATCGTCCATAGCGGATACAGTAGCGCCAGCGGCAGTTACGCCCACTCCTACGGATGGACTTATAAGTCACGCACCGACTGTCAGTGACACATCTAATGCGAATGAGATTATCGAGACATCGACCATCAATTCAC
Source organism: Megathymus violae (assembly GCA_003671415.1). NCBI lineage: Eukaryota > Metazoa > Arthropoda > Insecta > Lepidoptera > Hesperiidae > Megathymus > Megathymus violae. Next base: position 1,017,063 of record PDGT01000020.1, on the reverse strand, counting down.
AACCTTTACCTAGTGAGTACCTTTTATGCTTAATTTACTTTGTTGATTTGTTTCAACTTTTCCTTCCAGCTGCTTTGGAGAAAATAACGAGTGATAGATAGGTGTGCGATTTGGGGTGTAAGAGGCTCCATCCTCGAGTCGCAACTGACCTCTCTTGCTGGTGGTGCACCCTGCTGAACAACGGACGAAGTTATGGTAAATGGTCCCGCCTGTTAGACGTCGCTGGGCTCTGTACCATCCAGTTAATATCGACGGAACTTACACGGTGGTAGGGTATTTTGTCGAACTGGCTATTGCATTGTCGGTAACCCAGTAACAACGCGGGCCCCACACTACGGTTATGCCCTTGAGTGTTACTGAAGTCTGTGGCAAAAGGTTGCGGTGTCTACTTACCATCAGGTAGCACATCTGCTCGTGTCATATCTCATACGTGTACATAACTTAAAGAATGTTATTACAATTTAGAATTTCTATCATAAACAAACATTTAGCTTCACAGAATATCCCGTACCAACCGTACCGCCCTCGGCCAGGTATAGTTCTGGATGATCCGGATTTCAAGCCCCACGGCAGTCGGTACCGTCCAGAAGCGTCCGTGATCACTGCTCCCGAAACCCGGCTTCCGGGGTACGGCGAAATCTTCGACGTCACTGTGTCTGCTATCCAGGGACCGGGAGAGAAAGGGGCCCACGGTGAGATTTATTACGATACCTCTACGGACTTTGGAATTACTTCAAATGATATAATTACGTGTGGGGCTCTGTGCTTGAGACTAAACCAACAGTCAACACACGTGGTCCGCCCTACCTAGCAGTGGGCAAGGTGATTGAGTCACGTCCCTGGTAAGTCACTGGGCTCTGTAGCACCACCCAGTTTAATGAAAATGTTGAAGTTATTGGTGATGATATGGTATTCATATAAGACTTAGTTAATAATTTCCGGTCGCGAAACTGTAAAGAAGTTCAACGCTTCCTTCATTATGATTAGTCTCTGACGCCTTCGTTGTTGGGAATGTCCATGGATTGCGGTGGTAACTTATCTACCATCAGGTCATAATGTTTGCTCGTTTGATGCGATGATGATGATAATTGGGTAGTTTTGAAATTCAGAGTTTTTTGTCTGGTGTTTTATCCTACGACAACGCCATCTAGTAATGAATAACTGAAATCTATCTCTATGAATCTGCTGGGCAAGTTCTTGTAGGAAATAGGAAAGTTTAGTTGCCCGTATTTCCTTGTCATTCCGTTGACAAGAGTATTTTTTGTTCGACATTGTAACGGAGTGACTTTATAATTAGACTGTAGCGCCATCTGTTAATAGGTATCAGATATTTTTTCCACTACCGTGCGTTTGTTTCTATTTGTTAAGCAATAAATTCTTGTATTGTTAGATAGATGACGCTGTCTTATGAAATATACGTTAAAAGTTCCAGTTCAAGGCGGTCAAGCACAGCTTGCAATCGGTGCACACGACATTGGGGATAATTTAAGATTGGTCATTTAAGAGAAACTTAAAACACTGTGTTTTATAAACCTTTACTACACTGTACATTGAACAGCATAATATAATTATGTACTCGTGGTAATAAATCGCTTCAGCTAGCTTCGTATGTTGCAGACATTTAAATAAAACATCCATGATTGTAGATAATTTACTTCCGGAGAGGATACCTGTAGTCTAAATATGGGTTGCGGTGGGATAATAAACGTTTATATACATGATAGTCAACCAAGAACCGAGAATAATCTTATGTAATACTAATTTCCAATACTAATTTCCATCGGGATCTTTTTGTTTTTATCTAACGTAAGTTAATGCTTGACAACAATCTCACTTGATGGTAAGTGATGATGAAGTGTCCTATAAAAGCCACTCACTCTGTCACTCTCCCCTTGAAGACTTTCACATCTTAAGTGGGCGGTAACACCGCCGCGGTCGAACGACCTCGAACTTTTGGTCATTCGGCGGCACTTCGCTGTGTACATAGCGTCAAAACCAATTAGTTAAGAATCATATCTCACGAAACAACCGTGACTCACAAAAATCACCGTCACCCGCAGTGCACATAGAAAACGTGAATCTGGACCGCGCGGAGCACGACGACATCATAGTGTCGCCGTCCGGCGAGCAGGGGTTCGTCTCGATCGACGGCAAACGCACCTACCTGAACCTGTTCGAGACCACGCCCCCCGACGCCGTCACGCCGAGCCGCGTGCAGCCGCAGCACCACTCTGGTCAGTAGCGACACCGCATCTCGACGACCCCGCAGCCCGGTTGGTGGTGAGGTAGTGATCCCGGGTTCGATCCCGGCCGGGGCAGACGTTTGTATAGCGGATAAATGTTTGTTCTCGGTCGTCGGTGTTTGTGATCCTAGTGAGGGGTTGTGAGTGTGTGAATATTTTATTTATTTTGTCAGTGTGTCGATTCGAATGATGGTATTTACTGTGTAACGACAATGGCAGCACTGAGGACGAAAACGAAAAAACGCGAACGCAATCACGCTGTCCCTTTCTCTCGCATTGTCGCTAACGCACTGTCTCGTTGAGTCAAAACAATTTTTTTTGTGGTTTTCGTTGCTCTATCTCGCCGTTTGCATATTATATCGATGTGTTTTTGCGCAAAAAACATTCTGTTAAGGGTTACTCAATAACGTTTATGGTATGATTTTGTAACAGTTACGAAAAATCACTGTGTGATGGCGTATTAAAGCAATAATAATTTATTTATTTTGAAACAAAAAGAAAATACTAAAGTACTGGCTCTCAAGCTCCCAGCTGGAACACGACGAGGGGTAGCTAGCCAGGCGGGCTTCAAGGAGAGATAATAATGCTAATAATGACTTTATAATAATACTGATAATATAGTCCTTACGCGAAGCCCTACCACCAAGGCGGCTGGCTTCTGTCGCTTCTTACGACACCGTGTTCTGCCAGCATGGGATTCGGGGGAGTATTGTAGACCGCCCCGATACGGCCAAGATTGCAGGGGATACGATGAATAATATGTCTGTCACCTAGAATAGTTTATTTGTCACTGTTATTACATTGCAATGTAAGCTACACTAGCGCATACTATCTATCTCGGCGTACATCTTCACGCACTACTTCACACGAAATCGTCACAACACTGCGTTTTATTTGTTTGCTTGAAACCCAAGTTGTTTGAAAAAGTATAAAATTTGTTAAATTTTTAATCCATTTTGAACAGTAGTTAGCAAAGCATCTGTTATGTTTATTTAATAATCGATTATTGCTAAACATACATACATTTCTCCATCATTCCTTTATTTTGTTTAATCTAGAAGTTCGTACACACCACTTATACAGAGATGAAGATAAAAAAATACTGCAGATGTTTTATTGTCAAAAAAAAAAAAACAATGGTTGTAGAAAAAATGATTTTGAATTTTCATTATAGATTGCACCTTATTCTGAATATATAGGCGATTCTTAAGTAAACGCACGACACAACGCGACACAACAATATATATATATATATATATATGCATAACGTTTTATTCTGCATGTAAAAATCATATACTTAACCTGTTGCACATCTCTTCTTGTTCCAGCCCCCCCACAAGCTCCACACGACTCAGCAATAGGCACCGGGGTGGCCATCCCCGCAGACGACACCCCCCAGCCGCCGCCCAGGAGACCGACGCATCCCGCACAGAGACCGCACCAGCCGTACAGACGACCCCAGCCCACTGTCAGGTAGGGCTGTCGTATCCAGTGTCGAAGTTAAACCTATAATATTGTATTTTTTACAGAAAAGAGCAGTACGCGCCATTTACAACTTCAGGCCTGGGGATTCCCTTACAGATCTCTTAAAATAAATTGATATATTAACTGTACCATCACAATATACTTTAGATAATATTGTGTACGTTAAAGAATACTCTAATACTTTTCTTAGAAAGAGTAATGTACACAATATTAATACTAGGAATGAGGCTAAACTGATTGTTTCATATTTCAGACTGAGCAAAACCGGTGGCTCTTTCTTGGGTAGATGTGTAAATATTTATAATAAAATTCCATTACAATTGACAGAAATGCCATACTGTAAATTTAAAATTCACATCAAAAGCATTCTTCTGCGGAAAGTTTATTACAACGAATATGATTACTTTGTATAAGACTGCATGGACATGAGTTTAATATGTAGCCACAAGTTTTCATGGTTGATCTTTGAAACCATATTTTTGCTAAGTTATATATACAGGTCATACATCCACTTAACCCCAACAGGGGGAAAGGGCGCCGTTGTCTTCACGTTCAGCAGGGTAGGGTTGCTGTAGATACACAGATCTGTTTCAATTACCGACGTTATCAACCATAATATAACATCAACAATTTCAAATAATACAAATATTTTTCAGGATTGACACGTGTATAGTGGGGGATGACTCCACCTGCGATCAGGCTCAGAACGAGAAGTGCAAGACGGAAGCAGGTAATATTTTTGCAACCACATCTTTATGTATATATAGGTATGTCAGCATTGGGTAAAAAAGGACTTCAATCAAATCTATGATTGAAATTGAAATTGAAACGTAAAAAAAAAGTTTTTTTATAAAAAAAAAATATATAAAATGACATTGACAGATGGCGGGAAATGCGATTTGATACATTGTATAATGTGAATAAAAGTACTTTTTTATTCTAAGTAGACTATAAACAGACAGAGCAACTTAAATATGGAATTGTATTATGTACCATTCGAATATCGAGATAATTGTCGTTGCGTTTACGTTCCAAAGCAACTATAGATTTTCTATTGGATGTTTTAAAAAAATCCAGTTTTATTATTTCCAATAAAACCGCTGAACAAATTTTTTTTGCTTAATTAAACAATTCGTAATTTTCATGACGCGAAACGACACCACCTAACAATTTCGCAGTCGATACGTGACGCGTAAGTTCGCGTCGGTTCCTTTTTAGCGTTTTGGCGCCAATGAGCCGGTGCCGGTGCCATTTTGTTTTGTTCAGTGACCCGGAGTATTCGGGTTTCCAAGGAATGTCATCTGTCGTACGGCTGGTTTTGATGCTTGTCAAACGAAACCTGTGTAAGAATATATTATCTGAAAATACTTGAATTGTGACAAATAAAATGCTTCTGTATCAAAATATGTCTCGTGTTCGTAAATTAAATAATGCACATATTATTCACAACGTCACATTAAAATATGCCAGTAGGAACATTTATAATATAATACACCAGCGGCCCGCCCCGGCCTCGCACGGGTGTACACTATAGTTTCCGCAGCGTACGCGATGAAAGAAATTTAAAAGCAAATTTTTTTACACCTTGGTTCATGGTAGTGAACTTTTAGCAAGGATCCCTTATTTTTTCTAGTAACAAATATAGCCTGTGTTACTAAGGGATAATGTAGCAATCTAATGGTGAAAGAATTTTTAAAATCGCTTCAGTTTTTGAATTTATTCGTTACAAACATACAAAAATACAAAGATTTCCTCTTTATAACATAAGTATAGATTAAACGTCCTCGATACCTCAGAGGCCTGCGTTCAAGTATCCAACAACCTACAATAAGGTGATGGCAGCTGACGGCTTCACTTTCTTGCAGGCATATCCAGCTGTCAATGTCGACCTGGGTACGCCAGACGGAGCCACAGAGACCCCTGCAGGCGGGTCGTGTCCCTGCTGCTCAACTTGAGAGTCGACAGGATATACGACAAGAAGGTTAGACATTTCGTGGATCAATGTAATAACGCTAACGCACGGGCGTCGCCGACACGCTGCCGGTCGGGAAGCACGCAGAGAAATATCTGATAAACTGGCGTTGCATTCCAACATAACAAATGAAATGTGCTGCTTTAAACATATTATAGTTGTTTTTGGGAGTGTTAAGACAGCCCCCTTCTCTCTCTCTGCAGTAGCTTAGTGAACTGAACTTCGGTCTCGTTCCGGTCATTTGGAGTCAGCCCCCATCCGAAATTATCCGAAACTTTTATACCAGATTCGGTTACGGTTTTGGATATATTTTTATTTCGGTTACGGTTACGGAGATCCATACTGTATATAAAGAAAGAAAGAAAGAAAGAGAGAGAAATAAAAACATATTTATTCTGTCTTAAGAAACATACAATATTGACCTTACCATACAGTTACAATAAAGACAGAGAAGGTACGCACTCGATCTCCCAAGTGTGACCTCTCGCTCTCGACTAGTTCAGACAAGCGGATCGTTGATATGTCCCGTAAGAGGTTACCACTGACGGCATCGTCTCTCCGGCAGGTGGCGTGGGACGGCAAGCTGGTCGACAAGGAGTCGGAGCCGTACCAGCGGCTGACCTACGAGGCGGTCAGAGCGGTCAGTGGCTTGTCGCTGCCAGTTGCACGGTTGACGGTGACCACCGCCGGCCGCTCGGCCGTCGGCGGGGAACACGGCAGACGGCAGATGTCGTCTTTTCTCACTAGAACGAAGTTGTACAATTTCGAACAGACGGACGGTTTTTTTATTTGGTGCAATCCAACCGGGGAAACCAAAAAATGAACCGTGTTGTCTCCGTACATCATTTATTACTTTGTTTTTGTGTGCAGACAAGTGGAAACAGGGCTACCCTCCCGAGATGCGCGGGAGGGGGTGGTGAATGCTCATGCAAACCAGCGCAGCCGGCTGCGCTGGTTACGTGGGACTCCCGATAAACCTAGGGGGCCTACCCATTAAACACCACCCGAGGTTGGTTTCGGCCATGCGGCTTCTAAACCTTCATCTGATGCGAATTACAATCTAGTTTGTTCACCCAGAATAATGTTTATTAAGGCTGTCGTTTACAGAAGTCGTTCAGTGCGGCTTGTCGAGATTGTTTTTGTGGTTTAAAATCTACACTGTTTGCCAATTCAATTCACTTGTCGTTCGAGTTGTTTCGACTGTAGCCAAAACCGTGTAGTTATGTTGAACCGGTGGCGTGTTTCAATTTATCTTCGTATGCGAGTGAATGGGTACGAACATGTAACAATTTGTTTAATGTATTCTCTGTCTGATCAACCGGAATTGTCCCCTCGTAGTTCCCTCACGATGGTCCTGGATTGACACACAGGTGTCCACCCACATATATGTATGTAATTAATTTAAAAGCACGCACGCTGACACCCCGGCACTTGACTTTAATTTTGCTATCTCAAAACTTACATATGGATTTAATGACGCACAAAAATACAAACAAACTACTTTATTTTATTTTACTGTATGTATGGTTAAAGATCTTTATTTCTCATTTAGATAACAAATATCACTTACATGTGAACAATATTATTAGTAGTAAAGTATTAAACCCGGTGTGGGTAGTTTTGTATTTAATACGGATACAATAATAAGTTGCTGCAGTTCAAGGTGTATACGGTCCAAGTGAAAATTTAATTATTTTATCAAAAGAGTGAGTCCGCTTGCAATATAATATATGCAGTTAATTTCTTCTTATATGTTTCAATGAGCTCGCCTCTTTGACGTCTTGAGGGAGTTTATTTTATAGTTGCGCCCCCCAAAACTTCATGGATCTTTTACCATAGTTGATTCTTGTACATAATATTTACAGATCGACTCGGCGTTCTCGATGACACCATTCTCGGATGACTTCGTCAGCGGGTCCGTGAACTCCATCCACCGGGGGGACGGGGGCAACCAGGGGGTGTTCGTTAACTATACTGTTCTGGTATGTATAACGACGTGCGACCAGTATATGTGTGTGTCGGAAAAGGTCATGAATACGGTCTCGAACCACAACGCGACAGGTGACCCGAGTGTTGTCAGCATCGTCGCTGTGACGCGACACTCGGGGACTCGCGCTATAGCGGAGTCTAAGTGACACGCGCTGTGACAGGCCACACTCGTGTTTCCACCGCGCCGGAGGCTGGTGCCTCTCTGCTAGGAACTGTTGCACGTTTCGTTTGTAATTATTGTTACAACAGTGAATTATTGTGGAAACGTTACTCTTCTGGAATAATCCAAATCACGCCAGTAATGCTGTCATTCCGACATGTACACACACACACACACACACACACACACAAACATAGCGTGACGTCGGCAGGCGCTGGAGTCAAATGAAGGGCGACGTAGGAAGGCGGAGTCGAGATTTATGATAAAAAAAGTTATATCAATACCATTTTATAAACAGGATGTTTTCTGTCTCATTCCACACCAATCAGTATACAGCGTTATTGGTCTACGCACGTTTATAGGTTAGCGGTGGCACTGACAACTTTGGTTTTTTTTAATTTACTGGACGTCACAACCGGCGACGTATCCATTCACCTCCAGATGCAGGAGACGCCGGACACGCAGCGCGCGGCCGTCGCCGCCGACATCCAGAAGCACATCTTGGGCGTCATCCGGCGCCGCTCCAACAACGTGGGCAGCTCCGCGCTCTGGGTGGACACCCCGGCCGGCGCGGTACTGCCGCTGGCAGGTATTGAAGCATTCGACGCGTCCATCGACATGCGTATATAGTGGAATGTTATTATCATCACATCCCAGTGTAAGAGTGCTGGGCTTCTGTTTCCTCTCTTTCCAGACCTTCAGATGGCATTATAGAGAGGAGAGAGGAGTGCGTAGGTTTCCTCACCACGTATTCCTTCACGGGCCCAAGTGATAGTCGCTTGTAACATGCATATATTTTATATATTTATTTATTTCTTATGAACCAAAAACAGTGGAGCAAATGCAGATTTAATGCTATAAGCATTCTCTGCCAGCCGACCTTCAGGTAAACTTGTGGAGCGACGGAGGCGGTGCGTGGTATGAAGCAGAAATGCAGTAAAATGTATAATGAAGTGTGGGTCTGAGTACTGTAAATATATACAAACAAATGACATGTACGTGTAACTATAAAAATACAAAGGAAATGTAATGATGGTAAATCTCTCTATTACGAATGTGTTCCCAAAGTTTTCTCTTGAAGTTCAGTTTAGTGGCATGTTTTATCCCATACTTCACAATTTGGTTCTGGAAATAAGTTGTGTGTATGTGAATTATTTGTTTTTATGTTCATTCACCAACCACTACGATACACAATGAGGGGGCGAATCACGCGTTCATTAATTTTTTTCATTTATTCACTCATCAACTAATTAAAAAAAAAAATATTCGACAGACCTGGACGAGTGCGCCTCACCAGACCTGAACGACTGCCACCAGCTGGCCACGTGCACCAACACCTGGGGGGCGTTCAGGTAACTGTCAGGACTATAAAGTGTTCCTTGAATCGGTCGCGTCGCAAACGCCTCTGGTGCCGCAACTCGTGTCCACTGTCTGCGGTGACGCACGCACTCGTTCCAGATGCTCGTGCCCGGAGACGACGCTCGACCCGGCGGGGGGGCGGGCGCGCGCCGGCCGCGAGTGTCGCGCGTGCACCGCGTCGCACTGCAACGAGCGCGGCGCGTGCAGCTACCGCGACGGGCGGCCGTACTGCAGGTGGGCGTTGTGTTATTATTTATTTTTAAGGTTTTTTTTTTTCATTATTACAATAGCAAACAATACGTAGACGGTAAGTCGAAATGTTACCTCGTGAAATACGTGATATATTTTGTTTGTAAATCCAAGTCATCCGATGTCCGTAACCGAAATTATACGGAACGATCGGATAGTCCGCAATAATTTCATATCCGTAACCGAAAACGGTAAACTATTTTTCATGTATCCGTATCCATATTCACGTTTCACTTCCCGTGTTCCTGTTAAAATTATAACCTATTAAAATTATAAAGTAAGAATTGTCGCGCCTCACTGTATCGACAAATGACCTAAATAGATGGTAGGTGAAGGCTTCGCAATTGGGAAAAGTAGAAAATGGTACCGATGTATTTCATCTTTGCTTATTTATATACAGATTATATAGAGAGTAAAAGAAATGTCTTTCGTGTGTGTCGTTAACAATACAAAACGACTCCGGTGCAGCTGCACGGCCGGCTACTACGGGTCCGCGTGCGAGGTGGACGGCGAGGTGGTCGGCGTGGCGGTGGGCGCGTC